>SJYQ01002397.1:114994-149299 GCA_006410935.1 Redunca redunca | reverse complement strand
AGAAAGAGAATATGGTAATCTAATGGAAGGGGAAGGAGAGAAGTGGAAGAGAGAACTTCGTAGCAGGAGGCTGTGCCATTTGCAAAGACAAGGTATGAATCCTCCTTGTACTAAGAGGGGCAGACTTTCCCCACTATTAAGAGGACGCCCCCACGAAGGGCAAGCACAGGTCACAGCCTTCCAATCAGACATACCCTCCTACCAACATACCTGGCTTCAGGAATTTTCCTGCAGCTGAATAAATAAACATGAGTCCAGAGAAAACTTCCTAAACAAAACTGGAATGCATCTGCTAATGAACTGTTTGAGATTTTAATGTTACCCAGCACTGAAAAGAGGATTTTAAACTCCATTGAGAAAAGCTGTAATTCGCCCCAGATTTACCTTCATCTCTCCCAACTCCCCACCACTTCTCTCCCAAGGGGGTGAAGGGTGGAGAATGAGGAATCCAAGGAATGAAAGACATTTTCTCAATGGTGTAATGGGCTCTGCTGACCCGATATCCAATAAACTGTGCTGAGTACATTAGCGTTCTATTTAACCCTCATCCGATTCTTGGAAGGAAGGAATGATTATCCCCATTTTATAGAGGAGAGTAGCGAGGTTCAGAGGAAAACAGCAGGGGACTCAAAACTAGCGCTTTCTATCTAGTGGTCTTTTCCATTACAGCCTCTCCTTACATGGGCCTGGAGGTGATGTAATGACCTATAACATGCTTAAGATAGAGGTTTAAGAGAAACACATAGCACTACTGTATGTAAAAACCTTTTTATTAAAAATTTCTATCCAAATATCTATGTCAGCATTTACCTAGATATATACAAGGACATACCTATAACACATATGTAACCACATCCAAGTCTAGAACAACAGACCCCATAGACTGCAGCCCGCCAGGCTCCTCTGTCCATGGAATTCTCCAGTCAAGAATACTGGTATGGATATCCATTCCCTTCTCCAGGGGATCTTCCCAACCCAGGGACTGAACCTGGGTCTCCTGAATTGCAGGCAGATTCTTTCCCATCTAAGCCACCAGGAAAGCTTGTACCTCATATATAGCCATAACCAAGTCTAGAAAAATACACTCCAAATTCTCCCATATGCCCTCACCACCATTTTTTGACAGTTTATGGAGTTTTTTCCTTCATATGGCTTTAGTTATTTTAAATGTTTACTACTAACTGACTGGCATAATATTTTAAATAATTAATTAAAAAGCAAAGTCAGATATGACTGAGCAACTGGAAAATAACAACAGTAACAGTAGAGTTTATTGAGCCTTTCAAATTATAAAGACCACCCACTCACATACACACACTCCAAAAATTATTCAAAAAATAGAAGGAACTTTTTCTTTTCCACTTTTTTTCTTTATCACTTTTAAAAACCACACAAATTTTACCTTGTCTTTCAAGAGTCTAATTTTTTTACAATTAAAAGTCAATAAAATAAGGTAGCAAATGTCTTAAGATGCAATAAATATTTGACAAGGACAGATGTTTTGGAGTCCTTTCCCAGCAAAGACAGAATTCGCCATGACTGAGAGGAGTGGGTACAATGACTCACACCAGGGCCCCACCATCTCCATCTTTCCAGGTATCCACGTCCACCCTTCACTTCTTAGAGTTTCCTTCTCAGGCTATCATGCATCAAAAAGCATTGCATTTTCCCCACTAACGGCTACTTCACAATTAAAATTTACCCAAGGAGTAGCAAAATTGATTCCCTAACCTAGTAAGGAACTACAGTGGTTTAGTTTCTTTCTCTTTCCTTGTAATGCATTTTATTAGGAGCTTTCTGAACATACTGTTTGAAGATTGGAATGATGGAGTTTTCAAGCTAATTGGCCAGCGGGGGATGCAACCTGTGACTGAAGGCTGTCATCCTGAATGTCCACCACTCACCCTCCAGCCAGGTATTGTCACATGGGGCCAAGGTTGCCAGACTGGATTGTTTTTTCAGAAAAAGTCAGGAATGTGGACTTATGTAAAATCTGATCTTTAAAAAAGAAAAAAAGAATAATATTGTGCAAATCCAACAAAACTCATATGCAAACCAGATATCATCTATGTACCCACCAGTTAGGGATCAAAGTGGTCTCAGCTCACTTTTCCAGCCTCACCCTCAACTGCTCTGGCCCTGAAAAGTACACCCACAACTCACCTTGTGCCTGAACACCTCCGTGTTTTGGCTCACCTTGTACCAACCCATTAACACGCCCTTCTCTGCCTTCTCTACCAGCATCCTTCCCATCCTTCAAGGATCTGCCTAGATTGTGCCAACTGTTCCCAATCTTAAATATCAATCTCAATTAATAATGCCCATCGTCCAAACTGCTACATCCTGCCATCGTAGTTCCATTGACTCCAGCCTCTCATTGCCATTTTTCCTGCATGGTTAAATATTTTTGGCAAAAAAAATAAAATAAACTGGAAGAAAGGAAGGACTTTTTTGGTGTGTGCCAGCTATGACTTTGGTACTCTTCTCATTTTACAGGAGAGAGAACCAAAACTCAGTGAATCAGTGATCGTCTTGAGTTTTCTGTACATCCTCTAGCTATGTGTCTTCTAGACTTCCTTCTGCTCCCTCTACACAAAATCTTACCCCTTCCTTCTCTATTTGGTGATTCCTACTCAGCCCTCAAGATGCTTTACCTACCAGCATCTTCCCTTCTCCACCCACCAGTCAGGAGGGGTTCCCCTCCCCCAAGTTCTATGTACCAAGAGCATCTTGTAAGAACATCCATCAGGGAACTCATCAAACTGTCCTGCCATTAGCTAACTAATTCTTTGTCTCTATTTAACTGGAAACTTCTTATCCAGCCCAGCACCTAGCCTAGGCACTTAGGGCTTCCCTGATAACTCAGCTGGTAAAGAATCCACCTGCAATGCAGAAGACCCCGGTTCATTTCCTAGGTTGGGAAGATCTGCTGGAGAAGGGATAGGCTACCCACTCCAGTATTCTTGGGCTTCCCTGGTGGCTCGACTGGTGAAGAATCTGCCTGCAATGAGGGAGACCTGGGTTCGATCCCTGGGTTGGGAAGATTCCCCTGGAGAAGGGAAAGGCTATCCACTCCAGTCTTCTGGCCTGGAGAATTCCATGGACTGTTTAGCCCATGGGGTCGCAAAGAGTCAGACATGACTGAGCAACTTTCACTTCACATCACTTCACTTAGCCCAGAGCAAGTGATCAGTATTTATTGGATGGCTGGAAGGAAGGGAGGGAAGGAATGATGGAGGGAAGGAGGAAAGAGGGAAAGAGAATAAAAAGGATAGTAACACCCCATAGACCACCAACACATGGGAGCTGTAATGGAACTTCACAACTGCAAGCCCCATTTCTGGGCTAGAATCAATGCTGGCTCTTGCGTGCTCTGCCTCGAAGTGGAAGACTCCCATTGCAGCCCCTCCTTTGCCACTCCCACAGTGGGGCAGGCAGGTGGCAAGGTGGCAGGTTGCTGCTTGGCTTCGGGGTCCCAAGAACCAGCATTCACCTCCACTTCTCAATCCTGGCCTCCAGCTCGAAGGAAAGCGATTTTCTGCATCAGCCAGGCTCTGCTTTGGAAGGATAACTCTGGTTTGATGGATTGAGAGTGGAGATGAGCCTTCCCCAGAAGCTGGCAGGAAAGCACACTGGAGAAGGCCAATCCTCACTCCCAGGGCAGACAAGGGGGAGAAGGCCATCTTTGTTCCCAGAACCCTTGAAGTGTGGCACCCTGCTCTGGGAGTTGCTGGGAAACTCCTGTGCCCCCGACCCATTCACCCCTCCTCATTCACAGGCCAGGAAGCTGGGCCAAAACTGCTTCTGCTCCCAGATCCTCTCCCTGCCCCAGGCCGAAGAGAACTATCCTGCTCTCCAGAGACACTGCAGAGAATCTCACCTGGGTTGATGTTCTCAGATGCCCAACTGCCTCTCAAAGGAGCAGTTTATACCACTCAGTGAGACCAGAGATGTAAGGAAAAAAACTCTGGTTTCCTCACCACCACTCCACCAAAGTCAAGCCAGCGGGGGAAGCCAAGGATGCCACTCCTCCTGGGAATGCATAACCTCAGAGAAATTGCCTAGAAGGCAAAGGATCTTCTGATCCAGGGAGGGGACAGGTCACAGGGTCCATCCTCTCCCAGGGCCCCTCCCACCCAGACTCCACATCCAGGCATCTGGGGCAGAGGAAGCAGAGTGTCCCTGGTTTCCCCTTTCTCCTCCACCTCCTCCCTAGTGACCCATCCAGACACTCCCCCAAGCCCTCAAGGGCTTTCAACCGCACCTCCAGTTTAAGTGAAGAGCCTTGGGCATGCTTGGCACCCATAGTCAGCACTTTATCCCAGTAAATCCTCAATAAACCAATAAGGTAGGATCTTTTATCCTGTTTTAAAAGTAAGAAAATGAAGATCAAAACCATTTTATGATTAGAAAGGGGAAAAATATCTTAAAATGAAAGGAGGCTACATTAAAACAAAATACTTTAAAAACCAAACAAAGAAGCGCCAAAACTTTAGCTAGAGAACTACACAGATAATCCTAACTGCTTAAAAAACAAAACAGAACAAACCCCTCCCCCTAATTTTATTGACTATGTATTATGTGTCCAGCGCTTTACGTGTACTGTCTCATTTCATTCTTGGGGTGGCCTCATAAGCAGCCTCTTATTGTCTCCATTTTACAGATGAGAAACTGGAAGCTAAGGAGAGTGTGACTTAACCGAAGCCCTGGGACATTCTGCTCCTCCAAGGGGCCACAGTAGTTGAGTAACTGGTTACCCTTCAGGGTAACATATTTGCATTTTAACAATAGCTCTCTGGAGAAGACAAAGTAATCCAAAGGAATGAAATGACTCTAACGCCAGGAATTTCAGGCCTCAGCTCTGCCAGTGGGCAGAGTTCTTAGAGCAAGAGACTTTTGGCACCACAAGGCATCACCCGAAGGCGGCCACCTACAGGCCTGGCTAACACGGGGCTCCATTCAGCGGCTGGCAAAGCCCAGGGCAAGGGGGTTGAATGAGAGAGATGAGGTCAGAGGGCCAGGCCTGAGGCAGGGGCTAGTGTGGGGCAAGTAAGCAACTGCAGAAGCAAGTGATTCCAGGTGTTCCACAAATGTCCCCTCACCGCCAAAATATTAGCCTGCTTACCAGTGTGGAAGGGCTTCCCAGGTGGCAACAGCGGTAAAGAATCTGTCTGCCAATGCAAGAGACTTGAGACATGGGTTCGATCCCCGGATCGGGAAGATCCCCTAAAGAAGGGAATGGCAACCACTCCAGTATTCTTTCCTGGTGAATCCCACGGACAGAGGAGCCTGGCGGGCTACAGTCCATAGGGTCACAAACGGTCAGACACTGCTGCAGCGACTTAGCACACCTGCCTGCACACCAGCATGGAAGAGACACTTCCAGCATTAGTCAGGACCAGGCAGTGCGCTGGTGTAAGAGGTCCATGTTCTCATTCCAGCTCAGGTCCGTACTCCCGGACCTGCAACCTACCCACACCAGTCCTCAGTATCCTCTCTGCAAGCAGAGGGGGGCCATCCAAGTAACCACTGAGGTTTCCTAGAGACCAGCTCTAGGTGATGGGACCCAGAACAAGTGTTAAGGGTGGGAAATAGGATGCTGAAAAGGGGACTGAAGGACACTGTTAACTAGCTCTCATCAAGGCTCTACTGAAAAGGACTCTGCACGAGATGCAGCACCAAGCACGGGGATGAGGAAGGGAGCGTCTACCCAAGCAACACTCAAGTATCTCACAAGTAACACTCAAGAATTCTCCACTAAGCGAAGTGATGCCTGCTGCCCACAGGCCAGGTTTGGGGTTTCAAGGAAGCCCTTCTAGAACAGCCCGTGTGTGAAAAAGATGGGGAAGATGTCCCACTGTAAGCAGAGAGAGGAGGCACTTAGCCAAAAAGAAGCACAGAGAGAAGACATGCAAGTTTAGGAAGGGTGCACTATTACCCCCGTTTCACAGACAGGAAAACCGAGTCAGCACAGTCAGAGCCAGGTGACAGAGCCGGAGTTAGAACACAGTTCTGCCTAAGCCCACAGCTTTCCTCTTAATGTTTATTCTGTCCTCACTCCTGGAGCATGTGTGCATGTGAGTGGGTTCAGGGTGGAAAGTGGAAGCAAGGAGGTGTGAGAACAGGCAAGAGGCCAGAGGGAAGGGTGGGGAAGACGGGAATGGATAGTAAGCACTTTCTTACCAAAACAAATTGGCGGCCATAGTTTTCCCAAATAGACTCTCCTGTGGTTGCCTAAGGGCACAGGATTCTGGAATCAGGCAGATAAGAGCTAAGCTCCAGGCTCCACCAGTTAAAACCCCTGTGACCTAGAGCAAGTATTCAACTTCTTGGAGCCTCACTTTACTCATCAATACAATGGGAATGATAACAATTATCCCTTACTGAGTAGTTGGTAAAGATTAAATCACTGCTCTGTTTAAAGGGCTTGGCGTCGTGTCTGGCACACGGTAAGCATTCAGTAAAAGATAGCAAAAAAAAAAAAAAACCACCAGTCTAATACTGCTCCTGGTGACCCTCCTCCCTCCAGGCTTCCTCCTCAAGATCAACATCTGGTTAGTCCTCCCACATTCTCACTGACTCCCTCCCTCCTCCATTCAGCCTTCTTCTATTCCCGCCATTTCAGAACCCACTTCGAAGCTATCTTTCCCACTGCTTCTCTTTCTTCCTAGGATCCTAGCTTGCATTTGGTTGAGTGACGATTCATCACTTAATCTACACAAGCTCCTTAACTTCTCAAGAACATAACTGTCCATTCTGTGACTGCTTCAATGGACAAGTTTGCATGGGATTGGTGATCAAAGCTCAGGTTGATGGGTCTGCTAATAGGAATTACTGAACTACTTGCCCATGTGTGCCTGCAATTTGTAAACTTATCTTTGGATATATATTAAAACCTTCTACACAAACCGCAAACTATGTGCTTTTGCAAATTTGCCAAACTATTAAATGAAATTTACTGCTGCTCAAGAATGTCTTGTACTAATTAGACAGAGATAGATGGGTATATGAAAGATTAAGGCAAGGGAGGGTGGGAAATTGGGAACTAAAGCTTACTGACTTTCCATGAGGGGGTGGTCTTAACCCTTTTTTGTGCCACAGAATTCATTAGCATACTGAGTAAGCCTACTGGACCCTTTCTCAGAGTGTTCTAAAATACATAAAATAAAATACATAGCTTGACCACAAAGAAACCAATTACAATGAAATATAACTATTAATTTTTACAAAATGAGTGTGCAATACAGTAGTATGTGTTCTTTATTAATGCATTAAATAACAAGCTCTAGTGGCAGGTGTAATAACTGCTATAATTTCAGAGCTGCGATGAGTATAAATCATAGTTCTAGATATCTGCAGCAGCTGAAATTTGATAGGAAAATACCTGTGATTTCTGCTGGTGACAATGTCACAGGTACTGTAAATACTCTGCTTTGTTGCCTACATTCATCATCGAAGAAAATGCTAAATAAAGATGCTATATTTTTTCCCCATCCAAGTTCACAGAGTCCTTTGAATTCCACAGATGGGCCCCTTGAGGCTGTTAACCCCAAGTGAAGAATCTCTATTAGAGCCTTCATAACTCAATAGGTATCTGTACTGGGTATATCCCTGAGTTCCTGCTCGCTTTCATTTCCTTCTCAAGGGATCTTCACCCACACAGCCTTTCCTGCCTCAGAAGGTCAAGTTATGCACACACGACCCTCCGCTGGCCTCCCCTCCCAGCTGATTGGCCAAAGCTGACCAGAGGCTTGCCTGGAGAGAAAGCCTCAGCTTCCAGAGAATCAAGCTCAGACAGTAGGGTTCTCCCTGAAACTTGAGCTCAGAGACCAAGGAGAGGATCCCGTGACAGTGCAGAGGTGAGGTGGGGGAGATGGGTGCAGGGCAGCTGCCGAGGTGAGCAGTGGCACTCAGAGTGCAGACCAGTGACCAGCAGCACCGGGGAATAACCTCAAACCCAGAACCTTGCCCCCGGCCCCCACCCTACCCCTCGCCGACGTCTTCAGGATGCCTGGCCTCCTTCCAGGCCTCTGCTTAGACATCATACTGCATCTCATGGTCCCTCACTCTTTTCATTAGAACCAGCTGACGGGAGTCTCTTTTCTGTATCAGGATAGCCCTGAGTCAGAATCATCAACAGCAAATACAGATGAGGAAGCCGAAGGAGTCACTTGCTTGGGCCCACGGGGCTAGTAATCCTTTCCTGAGGAAGAGAGAGGGCTTTATTATTTATCTAGTTAAAATCTCACAAATGATAAATGAAAACAATCTCTTAGAAAACATAGCCATTACTGCTGAAATGTCCTTCTGCTACACATCTGTACTGCCCTTAAGTACGGCCCTGACCCCAGTAGGCTCTACTTAGCCACTACCCAGCTTGACGTTCCTTGTCTTTTAAACCTTTCCCCAGTTGTAGGATGGCTACATTTTCCAACGCGGATGACTGTGGGGTGTTAAGGACCAGCCAATGAACACAGCACCTGGAAACACTCAACCCTGCTGTCTGGTGCCCTGCTATGAAAACCCAAATCGATTTCACTGAGAGCCGGCATCTCTGGCTTCTGGGCAGAAACCAAGCTGTGAAGGAGAACCAGCACCAAAGGCTGCTCTTTTATCTTTGCATGGAGCAAATTCTCCCCAATGTCATAATTCTGTCCCCCTTGTCCTTGACGTCAAAGCAACAAGCTAGAAATACATAAACATACCAAAAGAGACACCAGAGATCCTTCCACACAATGGAGGGAAAGCCACAGTCACATAAAAGAAGACATATACATATATATACACACATAATCCCCAGCCAGTAAGTTTTATTTACTTTGAGGAAAACATGGGTGGAGAAAGAGAATCATGATTTGTGTCTTTGCCCACAGTGCCTGTGTCCCCAGAAGGCTAAGTGAGGGGCAAGCCCCAGGCCCCAGAGGCCCAGCAAGGTAGTGAGGCATTCCTTTTGAAAACAGACTTTTTTCCCTTGGAGAAGGAATCTTCAGCTAGCTTCTTCAGACACCACCAATCTATAACTGCGTGTATATCACATTAAGTATCTACTTGAAATCTTAGGAAACTGTGACAATCCTATTTTCATTGGGAAGGCACTTCTTTCCTTTAATTGTACTTTGAAATATTATCCATGTAGACTGGAAACTTCACAGAACGGCTTATTATTAGTTATCTAAATCTAGTCTAAAGAGTCTAACCTCTGGGTCTGGATGATCAGCATTCTGAAGCACAGAGAGGTTATCAGTCCAGTTGAAAATCACACAGCTGGTGAGCAGTAGATCGAGGCTCCAATCCTGGAGCTTCCCGCATACTCTACTACAGAATGTATGTATCTTCCCGCATACTCTACTGCAGAATAGCACCGAGTGACCTCCAGAGACAGAGAACTCTGTCAGTCCCAATTTTATCATTTATTAGTTCCGTACACCTGGGCAAGTCATTTACCATCTCTCATTTTCATCATTTATTCATCTGAGATTATGACTGCAACAATTGCTAGGATTACTGCATGCATGAAATGTGCCATGGCTTGACACACTTGGACCCTATTATTAGATTGTACTGCTCCTGTCTCACATACAGAAGTGAGTGTATCTGCCCTTCGAAGTGTGATAACTGTATCCACACAGCTGCCCAGAGATTAGCAAGAAAAGACTGTTATCAAACCCATCTTACAGTTGAGAAAACTTAGTATCCCCAGAGATGACTTAACTTGCGTGAGACCAGAGTTTTAAAAGTGAACACATTCTTAGCTACCCTGACTGTCCTCCTTACCACATTCCCTGAGGAAGGGTTACCTCTTTCCTCTTCCCCTACAGGAGCAGCACCATCACTGGCTCACCCTCCACAACCGTTCCTTATAAACTGCAGTCAACACAGTGCCTGGCACAACACAGAGACTCGATGCACTTTTGAAGAATACATGAATTAGTGAATCATTGAAGATCCTGATCTGCAGATAAGAAGGCATTGCATGGGCGCAGCTGCCTGACGCACGTGTCTTGCTGCAGAAAGCAGGAGGCAGGCAAGCCAGAGCTCCAGTTGCAGCGAGACAGAATCCCACTCCCTCCATGCCTTCTCCAGCCAGCTCTACAGGGAAGAAGCCTTTGAAAAGATGGAAAGCTGGGCCCCTGATCTCAAGAGTCCTGTCCAAAGTGTTTCCAAACCTGCCCTACATGGCTCAATCCAGAGCCCAGAAGACAACTGTGGCGCACACGTGACCCTCCTCCAGCTAAAATAGATGTAATAACATTGCAGGCAAAGGGCAGTGAACAGGCCGGGAAGATGGCCCATCTGTCTTCTTAATTGTCAACTCTGCCCATAACAAGATTTGTCTCCCTGCCACACTTTAGGCTGCCACTGAACTGAAGCAAAACCAAGATATCCATCTTCCAGCTATGAGCAGCAGCCTTCACAAGGGGCCAGGGATGAAAAGAGGCTACTTAACTACAAGAAGCAGATACAGCTGGAAGGGGCACTGGCCCAGGGGCACTGGCCCTCCAGGAGGTGGAGGGATGGGGGGATGACGGGGTGTGTGTGGAGACTGGGATGGGGGTGTGTATCTGTACTTCTGACCAGCTGTAGGTACTCGGGCAGTTACTGGCCCTCATTGGGCCTCCATTTCTTATAAAATCAAAGTCCAAAGTTCTGGAAAGTGGGGTCAATGAGGGGGGAGGAAGGCTATGAATCACATGATATTGTATGCAAGACATTTTAAGTTATATGCATTTGGAAGAGCAGATCCATAATTTGCATCAGAATCTCAAAGATGTATGTAACACTCAACACCCACCTTCCATAAAAAGTTAAGAAATACTAGGCTATATGGTTTTCATCCAATAAGCAGTTACTTGGCACCTTCTATGTGCCCTTCTCTGTACTCAGTACTTGAGACACAAATATGACAGGAAAGTCCTGTCTTTGCGAAGCTCAGAGCATTTTACTGCTCAATGTGACAGAGCTTAAGAAACAAAGAAGAGGGAGCATTTGACTCTGGTCCAGAAAAGGCCTTCAGGATCCTGGGGGAATCCTAGGTTAAATGTTGGTATTAAAAGTTGAGTGTGCATTCACTGGGTGAACAAGTAGGAAGAGTATTTTAGCAAAAGGGCAGCAACTGTTTCAGAAACTGAAGTATAATTGTGAGTAGGACAAAGAAGATGCTCACTGAGGGAAGGGGTGGGTAGAAGGAGAGATAGAGGCCAGAAATGAGGCTGGAAAGGCAAGTGGGGCCCAGATTAGGAAATGTCATATAAACCAACCTAAAAAACTTTACATTGCAGCCAATGAGTTCATTCTAGTTTTAAAAGTCTAGGATGAACTACCATGATCAGAATGAATCTTCATAAATTTTGGCAGAAGCCTTAGTCCTTTGTGAGCACAGTGGGTAACAGGGAGCACGCAGAGGAAAGGACTGCTGCCTCTTGGCAATCTGAGTGGGCAAGGGCTGTCTGCAAAGGTGCTGGTGGCCAGTGCATGCCCTCCATGACCCTTCCTTATAAACATCAATCGGCACAGTGCCTGGCACAACACAGAGACTCAGTGCAGTTTTGATGAGTGCACTGAATCATTGAAGATCCTGACCTGCAGATAAGAAGGCATTGCATGGGCACAGCTGCCTGAAGCACGTGTCTTGCTGCAGAAAGCAGGAGGCAGGCAGGCCAGAGCTCCAGTGGCAGCAAGAGAGAACCCCACTCCCTCTACGCCTTTTCTGCACTGGCATGTCAGTCTCTTCTTCTCTCCCAGACTGGGCGACTCCAACTGCTGGTGATTATAGCTGAGAAAGGAAGGTAGTGACTGGCCCAGGTGATGAGGTTCAGAAGGAAAGCACATGCCCATTTGGGCCCCAAGGCATCACTTGGTAAACAGTCTTTCAACCCATCTAAAGGACTCTGCTACTTGCCTCAGGGCTCTCTCACATGCTGCTCCTTCTGCCAAGAAGACTCTTTCCACCCTCTTCGAGTAGTTACTTCTTTTTCATGGGAATATAGTTGCTTTACAGTGTTATGTTACTTTTTGGGCTACAACCAAGTGAATCAGCTATATGTATACATACTTTGTATCAGCCTTCGAGTGAGTGACTACAGTATATATCACAGATTCTCATAGCACCCTATCCTTTCCTTTCAACCAATTCAGCATAGTTTGTAACCCTATATTTATTTGAGTGATTTTATTCTTGGCTCTGGACCGCAAGCTCCATGAGACCAGACATTTCTGTATCTTNCAGACATTTCTGTATCTTATTCCCTTGCCAGTGCCTGACACAGAGCAAGTATATGTTGACGAATTATAGACTGGTGTGGACCATGAGCCATTCCCCATTCTCACTGCCTTTAACATATCCATAACTCACATTTTGGTCCAGTGAAGATGAGGTTTGGAGAGGGGCAGGAAGGTTGGACCTGAAAAGGCAATATCAGAATGAACTTTACCTCTGTTGCAAATGTAGCTCTGTGTTCTCCTGTGTCCTGTCTTGAAAGACTCTAAAAGAATCTACATTTGGTTTACCAAGGAGGATCCCTGGGAACCCTATTTAAGATGCTTTCTCTTCAAGCCTCAGTCGGTCACTGGCTGCATCCCATCCTCTCCGAACCTAATTGGTCAACGGGACCTTGTCCTGCTTCAACCGGTCATCCTCCTCCCTCTGCCTCTCCTCCTCCTGACCCTCCAAGCTGGAACCCTAGGGCGTCTGACAACCAAAATCTCTGGTTCCCTGGATCTGCAGCCCTGGTAGATGCTCAGGGCAAGTGCAAATTCAGACCTGGTGTAGGGGCTATGGGGCTCGACTTTCCAAGTCCCATGCTAAGCAACTGACCACTCGGCAGGTTCAAAGTACTTGGGGTCCAAAGTTTGACCTTAAGGGAGAGGTGACAGGGAGGGAATCACCGAGCGGCGTGCAGGCTCGGTTAAAGGTTAAAGCGACCTCAGCGGGGCGGCGGCCAGCACATCAGGCTCCCCAAGAGGCCCCCTTGCCTCCACCCAAGGTCGCGGTCCTACAGGAGGGCTGGAAAGTTCAGCCAGGGGCCAAGAGGTACCAGGGCAGGAGCCGGGGGCCAGCTTTTGCGGAAGAAGGGAGGCTAAGAGCTCGATTCCAGGTGCAAGAAGGAGCCGGAGGGAGGGCGCCCCAGACCGGCACGCTGCATCCCGGACCGCAGGGCCGGGCTCGAAGGCGCTGGGCGGGGGCTGCACCATCCGAGCCGCAAAGGCAAAGCGGCCTCCCCCATCCCCATCGATCTCCCCGGCCCCCGACACAGGGGCGCGAGGAGCGGATGGGGCGGAAGGCGAGTGGCGCCTGCCCTTGGACAGCCCCTTCCCCGTACGGTCTCGGACCTCGGGCGGGGGCGCCTGGTTGGCCCAGGCTGCCGCAGCCTCTGCTTTAGGGGAGCGGGGGCTGCGGCGCGTAGAGGGGACGAGGCGGGTGACAGAGACAGAGAGGAGCGGCCGAGCTCCAGGGCCAACACTCCGGTCGAGCCGGGCCAGTACCGGCAGGGCCAGGGTGGCCGAGCGCCTTACCTTGAGCCGCGGGGAGTCCCGCGGGGGGCGCCGACTGTGCCTGGGGCTTCGGGGCGCACGCAGCCTCCGGGTGCACAGTCCCCGTCCCGGGCGCGCTCCCCTAGGCTGGCGCACCCTCGTCGTCNGTGGCTAAAAGACAAGAAAGAGAAAAGCCCACGAAAATAGAACAAAGGAAGGTCAAAGGAAGGTCCGAGGACCGGAGTGAAGACCTCAAGAAGAACAAACAGCACTCCTGGCTAAGCCCAATTTGCATAGGGCAGGCCCAGGAGGAGGAAAAAAAAACATAAAAGGAGGAGCCAAAGCGCTTTCTTTTCTCTCTCTCCCCCACGTGCGTGGGCTCTTTCTCCCTCTCACTCTCACGAGCACTCTCTTTCCCCCAAGCAGTGGGGCGCTCTTCTCTTCGCATCTTTGGGTCAACATGCCTTCATGCCTCGAGGATGGATTTTCCTGTTATTATCTAAATAAAATAGAGCTATAACACTGATTTGTCTAAGAGCTATAACACGGTCCGTTGGAGACCTGAGAGCTATAACACGGTCTGTCCAAGACCCAAGAGCTATGACACGCCGAGGGCTTTAATGTCCGTTGCTCCAAATCTTTGTTGTGATGAGACAGAACCAAGGAGTATACACTCGCCTGACACAACTGAACAACAACGTTTTGAAAATGCTAAGCACTTGATTTAGAGGTCAACGTGTGCTGTGCTACACTGTCTCTTCAGAGGCCCCATGGGCTGTAGCCCATGTAGGGCAGAGACAGGCTCCTCTGTCCATGGAATTCTCTAGGCAGGGAAACTGGAGTGGGTTCCCATTTCCTTCTCCAGGGGATCTTCCCGACCCAGGGTTCAAACTCGCCTCTCTTAAGTCTCCTGCACTGGCAGGCCAGTTCTTTACCACTAGCACCACCTCGGAAGCCCATAGGTCAACATGGTTCAAGTCAAATGAAATTAGTTTATGGAACAGATCCAGCCCACAGAGCAGGGGTTGGTGCCCCTTGGGTACTTCACAGGATTTCATTTAGGCTTCCCATGGCCCCTATAGGATGGATCCAGCACAGATTACTATTTCCATTTTATGTAAGAGGAAACCCCAGTTCAGGAGGTTTCCCTAAGTAGCTCAAGGTTGCACAGCTAATTGCTAGAGTTGAAAGCTAGGCAGTCTGAGTCTTTTTCTTTCTGCATCCTCTGATCGCGAGCTTTTCACCCCCACGCCCCCACCCCCCGCCTGGTTTCTAGGCATTGTGAGCCAAGTTCGGCACGGTGCTGGCATTAGGATGTGGAGACATAGCACCTTTCCTGGGAAGACGAAGCTGGAGCGCCAGACTGCTGTCCTCGAAAGCTCAGCCTGATGACTCAGAGAGGAAGCTATGTCTTGAGGGTAAAGCTGAGTCAGAGAAAACAAGGCCTGAACTGGGACAGCCTCGGCTTCTAAATCCCAGATTAGACTGAGAAACAAACTAAGCAAATACATCCACCCCCGCCCCCCCGGCCCCTCACAGAATCAGAAACCATGGACACAGAGACACTGGCTAGAGTGCTGCCTATTTTTCTTGTCATGACTAGGAAAGCAACAAGGGTTACATTAAAAAGTGGACCCTTGGCAGTCCTGGGGAGAGAGGATCACTTGAAGACAGCAGGTTCTCTAGAATCTCAGGTTTGGGCATCTCCACTGCAAAACCCAACCTGGGCCTTTCATATAGTGAGTCTGAAAATCTGATTTAGAATGAAAACACCACCCTGCTGGATTCTGGAGCTCCATAATCAAGGAACTGAGCAACAGGCAGAGAATGGAGTGCCTCCTTGCCCCCTCCTTTTGCTTGAATTTGAAGAGGTGTGGCTCCGACCATAAAGAATCTTCCTGCAATGCAGGAGACATGGGTTTGATCCCTGGGTCGGGAAGATCCCCTGGAGAAGGAAATGGCAACCCACTCCAGTATTCTTGCCTGGAAAATCCCATGGACAGAGGAGCTTGATGGGCTACAGTCCATGGGGTCACAAAGAGTCAGACACGACTGAGCAACTAACACATAGACACACAGTAAGAGAATTACGAAGTATTCATCATCTGCCTTGAATATGCAAGGCTCTCAGTCGAGTATCTTACATACATGATCTCACTGGGACAATATAAGCTGTGAAATGGCTACTAATATTATTAATGTTAATATTATTCTCCTCTCAAGGATGCTGAGGCACAGTATCACTTGCCTCAGGTCACAGCTAGTAAGATGGGGAGATGGGGGTCAAACATGGGTCTTGGTGACTCCAAAGACTAAATCCTCTCTAACTGGAGGACTGGAAATTACAGCCAACCTGGAGATGGGTCACTCAGATCCTTCTTTGAGAAAGGACACACCAGTCAATGGTGTGTTGATAATGCTTAGGAACTGGCTCCCAGGGGGGAAATGTGTGCATAGATACTCATTATTGGAAGTAGTTCTGTAAAGTGGCAGCAAACACTGAAATTGCTAGTATTGAACAATTGATCCCAGGGGAAATACAATGTTAGGGCACATTTTCATCAAATGATCAATACAGAGCCTTGTTTTGTGTTTTTAAAATTATATATATATATATATACACACACACACATTATATCTTCAGTATGTACCATTGATTCATTAACATTAAACTAATGGCCAACAGGGCTATAACTCAAACCTGAACAAAGGTTACCAACACACATATTTTCTCCAAGAAACAGTCTTCTCATGCTTAGGAATACTGGTAGCACTTTAGCACTCTACTGTGGTGCTGTCTTAAACTTTGAAATCACCTGTAAACGGCATGAAAATGCACAAAAGCGCCACCAAATAGATCACAAATAGGATGCTTGCTTACAGCATGAGGCTAAAATATGAAAGCAGAGGGTCACCTTGCAACCTCTGCTGGGAGCGTGATTCAAAATTTTGGTAAAAATTTTGCACATAACTGCAAATGTGCTGCAAGCATTGATTTGGGGGTTCAAATAAATGTTAGCAAGTAAGTGAATCTGCAAATACAGTATCCACACATTATGAGGAATGGCTATACACATATACATCCGTGTGTGCCCTCCAACCTTAATATTTGCTAGCTATCTCTCCAGGTTTATCCTCCACTATCCGCTAGTCAAACTGGACTGTTAACCATTTTCCAAATATGTCTCACACTTATCTAGCTTGTAACTGAGTGCGGGCCACTCCCTATACCCAGACTCTTTATTATCTGCCTACCAACACATACTCACACACTGTCTTCCCATGTCTGAATAATTCAGCCATGCAACTGTACCATCTCCATAAAGGGCTTCCTGATGCCCCAATAATGGGATTTCTCCATCCTTAGGACCACAGTGGCATACATCAGACACCACTCGTGTTCTACTGTGTGGTCAGGCCACTCAAGATGGCTGTTGTCTTGCTCTCTGTACATCCCCTGCTGTCCAGTCCCCGTTTCACCTACACCCTACTCACATGACTATTCAACCCTGTTAATCATAGGGCTTAATGTAATGACCTGTGGTGCTCACCCCTACACCAGCTGCTGTTTCCCTGGTAACTGAAGAGCTTCCCATAACTGATAGATTCCCTCCTGAAACCAGAAGCCAGCTATTCTGTCCTGCCTGTGTCTGCTGTGCGTGGTGGGGTGCCACACCAGGACTTCGCTTTGGACTTGGACAGTTTCCTCCAATACAGCATCCCTCAGTGGTAAAGAATCTGCCTGCCAATGCAGGAGGTGCAGGAGATGCAGGTTTGATCCCTGGGTCAGGAAGATCCCCTGGAGTAGGAAATGGCAATTTGCTCCGGTATTCTCACATGAAAAATCCCATGGACAGAGGAGCCCGGCGGGCTACTGTCCATGGGATCAAGAGTCGGACACAACTGAACCCACAAGAACACATGCTATCCAGTGTATCATTGATGTCTCTGTCGTTGTCTCTAGGTCCTTTCTTTGACCTTGCAGCTGGGCTATTACAAGGTTTGCAGGTTTGAGAGGTACAGCCTAACATCTACCTTGTATTAAAAGGCAGCCTTAGTGATCTTCAAAAAACACAACTCTGAACACGCCACTCTCCCGCATAAACCCCTCAATGGCATCCCATTGCTCTTGGGATAAAGTCTAGCCCCTCCCTACCTCTCCATGCTCATCCTGCGTCACACTCATCCTCTCCCTCTAGCCACGTGAGACTCCTCTTAGTATCTCAAACACCCCAGGTTCTTCCTTGCCTAGGGTTTTCTGTGTGTATTGTGTTTTCTTCTGCTTGGAATTTTCCTTCCTCCAAATTCTTTGTCTGGATAATTAATACTCATGCCATGAGTCTCAGCTTAAACATCACTTTTGTAGGGAATCCCTCCAATGGACCCCAACCTCCTGCTGGATTAAGTTAAGAGTTCCTGGTCTCCAATATCATCTCTACTTTTCTCATAACAGTCAGCACAATTTAAATTACGTGTTATTGCCCATTTCTCCCACAAGTCTGTAATTACATGAAGAGAGGTCTATATCTCCTTTGATGTATTTCATCATCTAGTTCAGAATATGGCACATATAAATGTAAGTCTCTCAATGAATACTTTATGAATGAATAAGTAACTAAATCTCCATTGTCTTGAGACCCATTGGGGAGTGATAGGATAGCAGATAGGTTTTGAATAATCAAAGTAATTATGGGGATTTCAGATTTTCTTTTACTTATTTGTGATGTTAAGTTACTAGTATGTTGGGATTTTCTACCACACACTTATTAATAATAATAAATTCATAAAAGTTATCCTTATTATAAATCCAAAAGGAATATGTCCCTACTACATTACAGCATTCATAAAAATCATTTAGATAATGTAGATTAAAATGTGAAGGATAACCAATAAGCTTCTAGAATATAACATAGGAGAAGACTCGTGTCCAAGAAGGAGGCCAATGTATCTTAAACAAAGCACTAACCCTTAAGAAAAGTATTGATAAACTTGGAATACATTAAATTTAAGAACTTCTACTCATCAGAGCTTATTGACACAAATAACAACCATTTTGTTCCCTCTTAGGGAATGGGTTGACTGGGTTCAGCTGGGCAAATCTGCTGCTCCATCTGATGCTGGTTGGGGTTGAGGTATCTAAAGCTCATATGAGCTAGAACATCCAAGACGGCTCTTTTACATGACTGGTCAATCCATGGTGGTTGCTGATTGGGAGCTTCGCTAGGGTGATTGACTTCGGAATACCTCCACATGGCCTCTCCACATGGCTCAGACTTCTCAGAGACTGGAGTCTCAAGAGTAAGTCTTCCAAGAGGGAGGAAGTAGAAACTGCCCACCCTCTCAAAGGCTAGGACCAGAAGTGGTGCAGTATTGCTTTCAACATGTCTTATTGGTTAAGCAGTCACAGGGCAAGCCTAGATTCAGAGGAAGGGAGTAATAGACACCAATTCTCAATGGGAGAATGAAAAAGAATTTATAATCATCTTTAATCTACCACAATACCATTAAGAATGTAACAGCAAGCCACAGATGCTGAGAATTAATGTTCAGAAATGTTATCAGTTGGGATGGACATAGACACTGTCATACAGAGTGAAGTAAAGAGAAAAAAAAGTCAAAAAGAGAAAAACAAATATCATATATTAGTGCACATAGGTAGACTCTGGAAAAATGGTATAGATGATCTCATTTTCAAAGTAGAAATAGGGACACAGACATAGAGAACAAATGTATGGACACCAAGGGGGAAAAGAGAGGATGGGATGAACTGGGAGACTGGGATTGACATATATACACTATTGATACTATGTATGAAATACATAGCTAATGAGAACCTACTGTATAGCTCAGGGAACCTTACTTTGGGCTCTGCAGTGACCTAAATGGGAGGAAATACAAAAAAGAGGGGATTACATATAGCTGATTCACTTTGCTCTTCAGTAGAAACTGCACAACAGGGTAAAGCAACTGCTGCCACTGCTGCTGCTGAGTCGCGTCAGTCGTGTCCGACTCTGTGCGACCCCACAGACAGCAGCCCACCAGGCTCCTTTGTTCCTGGGATTCTCCAGGCAAGAATACTGGAGTGGGTTGCCATTTCCTTCTCCAATGCATGCATGCATGCATGCATGCTAAGTTGCTTCAGTAGTGTCCGACTCTGTGCGACCCCAGAGACAGCAGCCCACCAGGCTTCTCGGTCCACAGGATTCTCTAGGCAAGAATACTGGAGTGGGTTGGGAAAGCAACTATGCTCCAATAAAAATGAAAAAAAAAATTATCAGTTGAATTGTGTTCCTCTCTCTCAACTTCATATGTTGAAGTCTTAACGCCTCCTACCTTAGAATGTGACTTTATTTGGAACTAAGGTCATTGCTGATGTAATTAGTTAAGATGAAATCATATTAGAGTAGGGTGGGTCACTAATCCAATATGACTGGTGTCCTTACAAAAGGAGAAATTTGGATATGGAGACATGTACACTGGGAGAACACCATGTGAAGATGAAATCAGAGATTAACAAGCCAAGGAATTACCAAAGATTGCCAGTAAACCACAAGAAACTGGGAGAAAACTGTGAAATAGATTTTTTTCTCCTAGCCTTCTGCAGGAACCAGCTCTGCCAACACCTTGATCTCAGACTGCTAGCCTCCAGAACTGTGAGACAATACTTTTCTGTTGTTTAAGCCACCCAGTTTGTAGTACTTTGTTATGACTCCCCAAGGAAATTAGTATAATATATAAAGAATGTCTACAAAGCAATAAGAAAAAAAAAATCCAATAGAGAAATGAGCAAAAGTTTAACAAGTCAAGAAAAAAGATATCCAAAGGTCAACCATGTGAAAAAATGCTCAACATCACTAAGTATAGAGAAATGTAAAGTAGGCCTCCATGAGGTCTCACTGCACACTCTTCATTCACTGCACACTGTTCAGGCTAACTTTTATTTAAAATGTTAATAATAAAAAGCATTGGCCAGGATATAGAGCAAATGGAATTCATAAACATTGCTCCTGGAATGTAAATTGCTAAAAACTACTCAGAAAACTATCAGGGGACTTCCCTGGTGGTCTAGTGGCTATGACTCCAAGCTCCCAATGTCATGGGCCTGGGTTCGATCCCTGGTGTTGGAACTAGATCCCACATGCCGCAACCAGGAGTTTACATGACACACCTAAAGATCCTGAGTATTGCAACTAAGACCCTGTGCAGTGAAATATATAAATAATAATTTATTTTTAAAGAACGAAAACTGTCAGAATCTAATGACCCAGTAAGTCAGTCCACTCACATAGACCCAATAAAAAAATGTGTACATGTACACAATATGGGGCATAATCATGCATGGTTATAGCACTACTGTTCTTAATATCTCCAAACTGGAAACAGTTTAAATTTACATCCAGTGCAAAATGGATAAACAAACTGTGGTTTAGTCATGCAATGGAATACTATGCAGCAGTGAGGATGAACCAAACTTTGCTACATTGAAACAACATGAATGAGTTTCACAGACATGAACAATGAACACCAGCTACAAAAAGTATAGACTGTCTGTTTCCATTTAATAAATTTCAAAGGCAGGAAAAACTGCTCTGATGAAAGAAATCAGTGTACTGGGTATCTTTGGGAAAGAGAGAGCAACCAGGAGGTAGCACGAGGGAGTTTTGAGAAGGGCAATTTGTCCTTTTTCTTTTTCCAATCTGGGTGATATCTATAAGACTGTGTTACTTTGTGAAAATTCATTGAATTATACTTTGTGCACTTTTCTGTGTGTGTTATATTTAAATGTAAAATTTTATTTAAAACTTAAATAAATACATTCCAGAGTTTCAAGTCATCTTTACCCGCTGATAACTGGAAATACTATTCATGCTTTTCACATTTGTAATGATTTATAAATGTGTTCTACTGGAAAGTTGTTCTGACCATTTTTGAGATTTTGTGAAGAAGAGATTACAAATTCAATCCCTCTTTTTATATAATGAAATGTTTTGTATGTGAAACATTCAATGTTGGTTATTTAAAACTTGATTAAATTCATAGAGTAGACAATAGCACACTAAGCAAGGAATTTGTCATTAAGTTGGGAAGCATAGATGATCCATTAGATGCCAGAGTTAGTTGTCAAACACATCTCAACAGCATTAGCTTGAATCCTAATCTCCATATAGATAGCGGCCTCCACTCCAACATTCTTCAATATGTAACTCCTCCAACCCCAGGATCTCTCTCTCTGACCTCCAGGTTATGTCATTTATACCATTCTCTGCCTGGGACTGTCTTACATAGCTCTTCATCTAGCTAACCCCTGAGTGTAGTCAGATATCACCTGACCCTTGTGATAGACAGTCTCTGAGATGGTCCCCAGTGAGCCTCTTCTCCTGGTCTTCCCTTCCCTTGAGTGTGGCCTACACCTAGTGATTCACTCCTAACAAGTGAAACATGACAAAAGTGATGGGATATCATTTATAAGACTAGGTTACAAAAAGACTGTGACTTCTATCATGGCTCCCTCTCTTCTTGCCTTGCTCTCACTCTCCTCTCAGAACCCTTGCTCAAGGATGTCAAGTGCCTTGTTGTAAGTAGCCCACATGGCAAGAAACTGACGTGTCTGGCCAACAGGCAGTGAGGACCTGAGGCCTGCCAATAGCCTGGTGAGTGGAGTATTGATTCAAGATGAATCCTCCCCAAGTTGAGCATTGAGATGACTACAGTCCCAGATGACATCTTGAGACCTTGAATCAGCTAAGCAGTACCCAGATTTCTGACCCACAGAAATGGTGACCTAATACATGTTTGCTGTTTTAAGCTGCTAAGTGAAAGTTGGTCAGTTGTGTCCGACTCTTTGTGACCCCATGGACTGTATAGTCAAGGGGCCTGAATTCTCCAGGCCAGGATACTGCAGTAGGTAGCCTTTCCCTTTTCCAGGGTATCTTCCCAATCCAGGGGTCGAACCCAGGTCTCCGCATTGCAGGTGGATTCTTTACCAGCTGAGCCACCAGGGAAGCCCAAGAAAACTGGAGTGGGTAGCCTATCCCTTCTCCAGCAGATCTTCACACCCCAGATATTGAACCAGGGTCTCCTGCATTACCAACTGAGCTATCAGGGAAACCCTCAAGCAGCTAAAGTTTGGTGTGATTTGTTGCACAGCAATAGATGACTAATCAGCCCCCACCTTCACTTTTCCCACTCCAGGCTGGACTCATTGTCCCTGTTGTACCTGACACTTCCCAGAATCACAGCATTTATCACACATTATAGTAATCTACTGCTTACTTGCCAATCTCTCCAGTTCCTAGAACTCAGCTGTACTCAATAAATGTTTGACTAACACATGGAAGAATAAATAGATAATAGTTGTTTAACCTTGGGAAATAACCTGTCTGATTCTTAGTGTTTTCATTTGTAAAGTGATAAATAAAATTTGTAGAACAATTTAAGAGATAAAAAGAGTATGACTTGGTAAATAATTAGATGTGAGAGGTGAGGAAAAAGGAAGAGTCAAAGTTTGGACAACTGGATATTCCAAACAGAAAAAAAATAAACAGGACCAGAGGAGGAGACCATTTACAGTGGAATATGGTGAGTTCAACTTTGAACATGCCAAAATTGAGGTATTTAGAACACGTCAAGCAGACTGATGTGTTATAGACTGCAGCTTAGAGGTCTGTGGTGGGATAGATTTGTGAGTTAATGGCATGCAGATGGTGACTGAAGCCATGAGACAGAGACCAAAGAACGAGATAAGCTTTTGGATTGAGGACAGACCCTTAGGGAACATTCTCATGAAAAGGAGGAAGTGCACAGGGGTCTGTCTAGAATAGGGAGAGTGTGGTAACCCAGAAGCATGGATGCTGATGGTTTCACAAAACAGGTAATGATCAATAATAATAAAAAGAACAGAGATCAAGATATTAACACCCCTTGGAACTGAAGATTGTATCTTTCAAAGATAACTTTAACTACATTTCCCATTCCACGTGCTCTTTACCTTTGTCCCATTTAGAGAGGGGGTAAATGTTATCTCCCTTTGATTCTGGGAAGTCTTGTGACTATTTTGACTAACAATCATGGTGGAAATGAGACTATGGGACTTCTGAAGCCATAAAATTCACAATTTCTGAGTCATAACAAGCAATGCCTCTTCCACTTCCTTTCCTGAAACACTAGAGCATGCCCTGTATGAGGCCGCCATGCTGCAAGGAAGGCAAACCACATGGAGAGGTTATGTATAGGACTCTGCTCACCATCATGCAGCAGAGACGAGCTGCACTGTGTGATCAGTCTGACTTCCCAACCCTCCGAATACAAAAGCATAATAAAATCGTTGTTTTATGCCACTAAGTTTTGGAATAATTTGTAATTTGTTACACAGTGACAGTACCTAGAGAGCTTCCCAGGTGGTTCCGTGGTGAAGAATCCATCTGCCAAGCAGGAGATCCAGGTTCGATTCCTGGATTGGGAAGATCCTCTGGAGAAGGAAAGGGCAACCCACTCTAGTATTCTTGCCTGCAAAATCCCATGGATCAAGGAGCCTGGCAAGCTAAGGTCCATGGGATCATAAAGAGTCAGACACCACTTAGCACAATACTAATATACCTAGAACAACACAATAATACCTAGAACAATCAGTTTTAGAGAAAGTTGTTTCCACAGAGTAATTAGGACAGACACCAGAGTGCAGTGGGTTGGGGAATGTGCTTAGGAGAGTGCTTATCACCTGGAGTAGACTGGACAGATTTATAGGATAAGAGAAAATATCAGAGGAGTATAAGAGTCAAAGCAGAGAAGAGAGGTTATAACAGAGGAGATGGCAGGGGAGGTCTAGGGCACACTTGAAGAGCTGGACTTAAATGGTCTCTATGGAGACTGGAAGAAATAACTGGGATTTGTTGGGGCAGGAAAGCACAGCAGGATAGCATGTAAGGAGAATGGTGGTACTGGTGTGAGTGCAGTTCACAGGATCATCTATCAGGTCTGGACTTCCAGCCCAGGGGATGATTGACTGAAGTAAATGGAGGAATCAAAGGGTCAGCATTTATTGGAGGTCAGAGTACAGGTACCATGGGTATGAGATCCTGAAATCACCAAAAGCCTGGGAGAATGCAACCATAAAGGAGGTTACCAGAATCTGAATGACCCAGCCCTGGGTCTTGACAAGATCCAAGACGGGGTCTGAGAATGATGGCTGAAGTAGAGTGGAAGTGAAGCCCCTTGGTACTAAAGAGGTCTGAGAAATAAGAGTCCAGTCAGTTGTCTGCCTGGGCACTGAGATCTCTTAGGGTGATGGGGGACCTGAACAGGAGAGGAATGCTGAAAGTCAGGCCACGAGTGATTCAGTGAGTGAGCACTGGGCAGTTTTCAGGGTTGGGAAGGAGAGATGTTGGATGGCAGGAGGCTCTGAGAAAGATATGAGTCTGACAAGCAGGGGTGTGGACGTGGCAACGGAGACCAGGACAATGCAACCACCATGCCTGCCTCCGAGGCACAGGGTATGGGCCTGAGAGGGGGAGCAACTTTGTCCTGAAGGGCTACATAGAAAGTGAAGACTTCTGTTAAAACAGAAGGTAATGAGAGCCTTCTATAGGATCTGGGGATAGAGGGAGCATGTGTTTACAGTGGATGGAGGGTTCCTGAGGGTGCAATGTCTAAATAGGGTTTGAGAGTAGCTGCTGAGTCACTTCAGTCGTGTCTGACTCTGTGCGACCCCATAGACGGCAGCCCACCAGGCTCCCCCGTCCCTGGGATTCTCCAGACAAGAACACTGGAGTGGGGTGCCATTGCCTTCCGCATTGAGAGTAGAGTGAGTCAGAAATATTAGGGCAAGAAATGATGGGAATGAGGGGGGCATAGAATTTGAGGTCAGGGAAAAGACTCTTGTTCTAGGCATATTTAGAACAGAGGTACGCACCTATGTTAGGTAGGCGGTGAGGGCCTTGTTCTAGATCAAGATTCTTGTCCTCCAAGTCCAGTGCCCCGCCCTCAGGCAGGCCTCTCCCATTGGAGCCAGGAAGCCCCCAGGCCTGGGAGATGACTGATTTCCTAGAACTCTGTAAAGGGGGGTGGTGGGCGGTGGTGGGGGCCGCGCCTGGCTGCGAACCCTTCAGACAGCCTGGGCATCTCTGACTCAGGAAGTCACACATAGCAATGGATCTTCCTGTTATTACTGTTCTGCTATAAATAAACCAGAAAAATATGAGAGTTCTTGAACTCTCCTGAGAGGAAGACAATAAAAAGCAATCTGACCAACCACCTGGAAGCTCATTTTAAATAACTTTCTACGCCTATTTTAAGACAGAAATGGACACACTCCTATTAATAAGCCTGGCTAACTAAGTAAGGCCTGCCTGCGGCCAGAGTGACTCTGAAAGCCTCTTTCCCCACAGAGGCCCTGTGAGTGACAAGAAGGGTGTGCTCTTGTCACCAGACAAGCCCCTGCTGGTCATTACAGGTAGAAACTTCTACAAGGAAAGAGATTCCTTGACTTCTAATCCAGGTCTGACCCTTCGTGAAGGAGTTTATGCACATAATTACAGCAGCCAAAGGATAGAGTTCACCTGAGACAAAGCATGTTTCTTTCTGGACATCCCCCTGTGAGACTACCAACAACCTGAGGGAGCCAGTTCTGTTCTATGCCCATTTTACAGATGTGGAAACTGAGTCTTAGAAGAGTACATTCCACTTCCTGTCCCCAGGTTCTCACAGTTAGAGAAGCTGGGAATTGAGGTAGTCTACGGAGAAGGCAATGGCACCCCACTCCAGTGTTCTTGCCTGGAAAATCCCATGGACAGAGGAGTCTGGTAGGCTGTAGTCCATGAGGTCGCTAAGAATCAGACAGATGACTGAGCAACTTCACTTTCACTTTTCACTTTCATGCATTGGAGAAGGAAATGGCAAACCACTCCAGTGTTCTTGCCTGGAGAATCCCAGGGACGGCGGAGCCTGGTGGGCTGCCATCTGTGGGGTCGCACAGAGTCGGACACGACTGAAGCAACAGCAGCAGCAGCAGCTGCTGCCAAACCTGGGGAAGTAACCTCTCTGCCATCTATCTGCCTTCCTGAGGCACAACTGTGGGCATCCCAGGTGGCCCAGTGGTAAAGATTCCACCCGTCAATGTAGAAGACAAAGAGATAAGAGTTCAATTCCTGGGTCAGGAATATCCCCTGGAGTAGGAAATGGCTACCTGCTCTACTATTCTTGCCTGGAAAATTCCATGAACAGAGAAGACTAACAGGCTGCAGTCTATGAGGTCGCAAAGAGACAGGACTGATCACGCATGCATGCACTCTGAGGCACAATTTAGTTGCGTGAAAGCGTTCAAAGTCACCTTCCTTTTGCTTCAGCTCAGATGTAGTCAGGAGGCAGCTGATCATCACATCCACTCTGTGCCTTGCTCATGCCATTCTTCAATGTCCTGGCTGTACTCTGCAAAGCCACTGTGGCCAGAAAATCAGGTCTCCTTCAACCCAGACGCCCCCACCATCCTGCAGGGAGGTCACCCCTAGTCCATCAGACACTCTGGCTTCCTGGTCTCAAGGAAGAAAAGAGCCTCTTGGGAGAAAGAGAGTATGGTGGAGTCAGGGCTGGAGCTGAGACTGAAGGGCTCCAGGGGCTTCTCTGTGGTCTCCACCTGTCACTGCCTTTCTCGCCGTTTTCTCTAGAGTCTCACTTCTCACTGCATACCTTCTCCTGCCCAGGTCTCCTCCTGGTCTCTCCTCACATGGCAGTTCAGACTCTACCATGTAGAACCTTCCAATGCATTCCTGTCCTCCAGCCCACTGCTAACTGCCTGAACGCCTCAGCATTCTTGGTTCAGATTCCTGAGGGGAATCTGATTGGCCCGGCTCCCTTTATGGGCTGGGCCACAGGTCATAGGCAAACAGTCAGCCTGAATTGGCTCAGATTACTTCCCTGCCTTACTGGATGCCAGGAGAGGGACAAACAGAGCCGAGGAATGTCCTTCGGCTCTTTCAGCTGGGGCCATATGTTGAATTGTTCCTTTCAGAAAACACAACAGCTAACATTTGTACTGTGCTGCTAAAACCTACATGGGCCCTGAGGCAGGAACATAGGCTTCTGGAGCCATTTATCCATTCAGTCAAGTTCAGTCGCTCGGACGTGTCCAACTCTTTGCAACCTCATTGACTGCAGCACACCAGGCCTCCCTGTCCATCACCAACTAACTCCCTGAGTTTATTCAAACTCATGTCCATTGAGTCAGTGATGCCATCCAACCATCTCATCCTCTGTCATCCCCTTCTCCTCCTGTCTTCAATCTTTTCCAGCATCAGGGTTTTTTCAAATGAGTCAGTTCTTCCCATCAGGTGTCCAAAGTATTGGAGTTTCAGCTTTAGCATCAGTCCTTCCAATGAATATTCAGGACGGATTTCCTTTAAGATGGATTGGTTGCATCTCCTTGCAGTCCAAGGGACTCTCAAGAGTCTTCTCAAACACCACAGTTCAAAAGCAGCAATTCTTCGGCGCTCAGCTTTCTTTATAGTCCAACTCTCACATCCATTTATAAATAAGGGCTTTAACTGCTAGAAATGATGTAGGGTAAACAGACTCTCACTCCAGTGGTCCTATTCTCTTTTAAACTTCTCCTCCACCAAAATGTCTCTCTGCCTTTAAGAGCTCTCAGATGGTGACCTCTGCCTTCTGTCCTCTCGCCCCACACACCTCTGGCACTGGCGTTTTTGCAGCTCCGGCGTTTTGCCTCCCCGGACTGCCTCTGCTGATCCCCTCAGCACACCTAAGCCTTGCGGTGATTTAAGGAACAACCACAGCGGGTGTTCTTCATCCTAATTATGTCAACTGTTACTTAAGGGCATCACCATGCTCTGACCTCTGATGGCTTGGGGACCCTTGATTGCATCTGCTCTTCCAGTCTGTCCTCTCCAGCCACTTTGCTCAGGACGCAGGCACAAGGGTATGGGGAACGAAGGAGGCTGAGAAGCTGGGGCAAAGCTGAGGAGAGATAGCAGGTCTTTCTCTGCATCAGTCTCCATTTGGTCACCTGGGGTTGAGTTATTTCCCTGGTCTTTCAGGCTAGTAGACTTGGGACAGGGCCTGACCTGGCTTAGAATCCACTTGACAGGTGGCTATCATGGGCACTGCCTCCCGGGATCAACAGGACGGAGGACTTTGGGGTGAAAAATACGACAGGACAAGTACTCTGCACCAGAACTCAAGGGGAAGCTGGTAGGCAGTGGGCAGACGGGCTCTCAAGTTGACACTGGTCTCCTCTCTGTATACCTCTGTCTGCCTAGGCTTGAGGTGAGATGTAGAGAAGGACAGAGCTGTAGGGAGAGGAAGTGGGGAAGAGATTGGGCCCAGACAACAGTGGACCTAGGGTAATGAGTTAAGCATTCACAGATGCTAGAGCACCGATTATCTTAGGGGTGATTTCCCTCTGGAAGCCAGTCCTTTACAAGGGACGTAGCCTAGCCTTATAGGTCAGCTGGGAGCAGATGGTAAGATTTGATGTGATACTTAAAGCACGTTCTCAGGAGCCAAACTGAATGCATGGGAATCCTAGCCGATCTCCCCAGCTGTGTGACCTTGGACCAGTTAGTACAAGCCTTGGTTTCCTCATCTGTGAGACGGAAGTCACCGCAGGACAGATCTTGTAGGGGCACTGTGAGCAGGCCATCAGATAATGCACACAAAGTGTTCACAACAGCACCTCGCACCCAGCACCGCGTTCACTGTCCTTGCAGAGCTCATTGCCTCTTACCTGCTCCAACAAGAGTGTAAGTTCCTCGGGGATTTCAATATATTTTTCCTCATGGTACATCATTGTTGATAATTGGAAAATAAGTGAGTGAATGCTTGGAAAATAAACTTATTTACAAAGCTCCAGTGAAGAAGATCTTATTAACCATGGTAAGACCTGTATGATTTTATGTATTTGCTGAGGCTCATTCCTTCAGTGTGGTGGGCCAGGCCACACCCAAAACCACCTCCATCCCCATAAACCCACCCACATCTGCATACCCATGGCCGCTCCCCTCCCCACACCCTGACCCACCCCCATCACTCACCTCTGCACACCCCTGTACTCAATCATCTCCCCCCACCCTCCCACACATCCCTACCCCACAAGCACACACACACAGCCTCTCACACACAGCCATACCCACTCCCTCCACAGATTTCCCTCTCAGCACACCCATCCTCACACACACACCACACACACACTCCCATCCTGATACTATCTAAGGAATGTATTTTCCTTCTATATCCTTCTTTAAGGTAAGTCAGGAAAAGAAAATGAGCTTTCCCAGCTGCTTCAAATCTCCAACCCTCACCCCTTTCTGCCCCCACCTCCACTGTCCTCCACCTGCTCCTCTCTCAGTGGAAAGGACAGAGCCCTGGGAGGTCTGGACCCGAGTTTCTCAGGGGCCACTGAAATGAAGCCACAGTTCAGAAGCTCTCAGAGTTGGAATCACCTTCAAGTTCCTCCTAACACGAGGCAGCTCATTTCTTCTTTGGCTCCCTGATTCCTTTCTCAATCCCAGAGGAACATAGCTAGGCCTGCTATGGAGCAGCTCAGGTCTGTCTGGGATCCCCTCAGGGGAGCGTCTACCCACTTGTAGCTCACCTCCGCAGTGGTTCTCACATTGCCTATACAACAGAGAGGAGAAAGCTTACTTATAGTTAACACAAATATGTGTTTAAGATATTTTTATTAATTTTTATTGATTTATTTATTTGGCTGTGCCAGGTCTCAGTATCAGTAGGTGGGAGCTAGTTCTTTGTCCAGGGGTTGAAACTGGGCTCCCTGTATTGGGAACACGCAGTCTTAGCCACTGGACCACCAGGGAAGTCCCTGTTTAAAACATTTAACAAATATTTATATTTGAGTAATATAATTTAAGCCTCACAGCGCTGTTAGGATGGGTAGCCCTCCATTTTACAAATGAGAAAACTGAGCACAGCAATGTTCACTGACTTGTTGGTGGTCACACACTATGGACATTGTAAAGCCAAAACTCAGACTTTTCTGACTCCAAAACTGCAACTAAAAATTGAAAGATCCTCCCTGTAACCTTAGGTTCACGGAACAGCTTTTCCATCACATGGCCTTATCTTCTACTGGTCTAGTGACACGCACAGCCTTTTCCTGTGATAAGCTTTGATATGACACCACATGTGACTTGGCAGCTCTGACTTTCTGGGGAGATGCAAGCACTATCTCTTGTCTCTGGCAAAAAAACCTCTCCATCCAGCCACCCACCCACCATCCATCTACCTGTCTACCCATCCAACCATCTATCCATCCTCCTACCCATCTAACTAAAACCTCTCTGAGCACCAATTTATTCATCTATAAAACGAGGATAGTTAATGTAAGGTTTAAGTGTTGCAAACATGTTAAGTATCTGACATATAGTGATGCATTAACATTTACTCCATGATATCTTTGCCTAGTTAAGGAGTCAGCTTCAGGGGGATGTTAATTCTTTGGAATGTCCCAATCCTGCAGCCGGATAATGTTCAAAGAGCTCTGTCCTTTGATTCATGACTCTGGGGACCTGGAGTTATTTGGATGCCTGTGTCCTTTTCATTAGATGTCTCTCTGACCTCCAGAGAGAACAGTAAGAAAGTCCTGTAAAGGAAAACTCTGGGCAGGGGGATCATGAATGATGTAAACCAAAGTCAGCAGCAGCCTATAGGCTTCACCTTAAAAGAGTCAGGCATGGGGTTGGGGGGTGGGGGTAGAGACTGGAGAGCAGAAAGTTTTGATTAGCTTCTCCTCCTTTCCTCCAGACTCCTTATCTCTCAAGAAGGAAACTTGTGCAACATTGAACTATAAAAATCCTCAGTTGCAGCTTTGATGTGTCTTCTCCATAAAAAGCTCAGCCTGGCCCTAGATCTGATAGACAGAGTGCCTGATGAACTATGGACGGAGGTTCGTGACATTGTACAGGAAACAGGGATTAAGACCATCCCCATGGGAAAGAAATGCAAAAAAGCAAAATGGCTGTCTGAGAAAGCCTTACAAATAGCTGTGAAAAGAAGAGAAGTGAAAAGCAAAGGAGAAAAGGAAAGATATGAGTACCTGAATGCAGAGTTTCAAAGAATAGCAAGGAGAGATTTAAAAAAGCCTTTCTTAGTGATCAATGCAAAGAAATAGAGGAAAACAACAGAATGGGAAAGACTAGAAATCTCTTTAAAAAAATGAGAGATACTAAGGGAACATTTCATGCAAAGATGAGCTCGATAAAGGACAGAAATGGTATGGACCTAACAGAAGCAGAAGATATTAAGAAGAGATGGCAAGATACACAGAAGAACTGTACAAAAAAGATCTTCATGGCCCAAATAATCACAACGGTGTGTTCACTCATCTAGAGCCAGACATCTTGGAATGTGAAGTCAAGTGGGCCTTAGAAAGCATCACTACGAACAAAGCTAGTGGAGGTGATGGAATTCCAGTTGAGCTATTTCAAATCCTGAAAGATGAAGCTGTGAAAGTGCTGCACTCAACATGCCAGCAAATTTGGAAAACTCAGCAGTGGCCACAGGACTGGAAAAGGTCACTTTTGATTCCAATCCCAAAGAGAGGCAATGCCAAAGAATGCTCGAACTACCGCAAAATTGCACTCATCTCACACACTAGTAAAGTAATGCTCAAAATTCTCCAAGCCAGGCTTCAGCAATACGTGGACCATGAACTTCCAGATGTTCAAGAGGTTTTAGAAAAGGCAGAGGAACCAGAGAACAAATTGTCAGCATCTGCTGGATCATCGAAAAAGCAAGAGAGTTTCAGAATAACATCTATTTCTGCTTTATTGACTATGCCAAAGCCGTTGACCATGTGGATCACAATAAACTGTGGACAATTCTGAAAGACATGGGAATACCAGATCATCTGACCTGCCTCTTGAGAAACCTGTATGCAGGTCAGGAAGCAACAGTTAGAACTGGACATGGAACAACAGACTGGGTCCAAATAGGAAAAGGAGTACGTCAAGGCTGTATATTGTCACCCTGCTTATTTAACTTATATGCAGAGTATATCATGAGAAATGCCGGGCTGGAAGAAGCACAAGCTGAAATCAAGATTGCTGAGAGAAATATCAGTAACCTCAGAGATGCAGATGACACCACGCTTATGGCAGAAAGTGAAGAGGAACAAAAAAGCCTGTTGATGAAAGTGAAAGAGGAGAGTGAAAAAGTTGACTTAAAGCTCAACATTCAGAAAACAAAGATCATGACATCCGGTCCCATCACTTCATGGCAAATAGATGGGGAAACAGTGGAAACAGTGTCAGACTTTATTTTTGGGGGCTCCAAAATCACTGCAGATGGTGACTGCAGCCATGAAATTAAAAGGTGCTTACTCCTTGGAAGGAAAGTTATGACCAACCTAGACAGCATATTCAAAACAGAGACATTACTTTGCCAACAAAGGTCTGTCTAGTCAAGGCTATGGTTTTTCCAGTAGTCATGCATGGATGTGAGAGTTGGACAGTGAAGAAAGCTGAACATGGAAGAACAGATGCTTTTGAACTGTGGTGCTGGAGAAGACTCTTGAGAGTCCCTTGACTGCAAGAAGATCCAATCAGTGCATCCTAAAGAGATCAGTCCTGGGTGTTCATTGGAAGGACTGATGTTGAAGCTGAAACTCCAATACTTTGGCCACATCATGCGAAGAGTTGACTCATTAGAAAAGACCATAATGCTGAGAAGGATTGGGAGCAGGAGGAGAAGGGAACGACAGAGTATGAGATGGCTGGGTGGCATCACCGACTTGATGGACATGGGTTTGGTAGACTCTGGAAATTGGTGATGGACAGGGAGCCTTGCATGCTGTGATTCATGGGGTCACAAAGAGTCAGACATGACTGAGTGAACTGAACTGAACTGGCCCTGGGAAAGAAGTTGATGGAAAACTTAAGGTCTGGACTGTGGTGAACAAAGTCAGTGAGGCTGAAGCCCAGACAGTGTTCTGGGGATGATGACCATGGAACTGGTTATGCCTGATATCTGAACGGTACTTTACAGTTTGTCCATATGTGCCATCATTTAATAACCCTGTACGTCAGGAAGGATAGGCATGTCTAGACTATTCAGTCCAGTTCAGTTCATCTCAGTCACTCAGTCGTGTCTGACTCTTTCTGAACCCATGAATTGCAGCACACCAGGCCTCCCTGTCCATCACCAACTCCCGGAGTTCACTCAGACTCACGTCCATCAAGTTAGTGATGCCATCCAGCCGTCTCATCCTCTGTCGTCCCCTTCTCTTCCTGCCCCCAATCCCTCCCAGCATCAGAGTCTTTTCCAATGAGTCAACCTTTGCATGAGGTGGCCAGAGCACTGGAGTTTCAGCTTCAGCATCATTCCTTCCAAAGAACACCCAGGACTGATCTTCTTTAGAATGGACTGGTTGGATATCCTTGCAGTCCAAGGGACTCTCAAGAGTCTTCTCCAACACCACAATTCAAAGCATCAATTCTTCTGTGCTCAGCTTTCTTTATAGTCCAACTCTCACATCCATGCATGACCACAGGAAAAACCATAGCCTTGACTAGACAGACCTTTGTTGGCAAAGTAATGTCTCTGCTTAGGTTTGTCATAACTTTCCTTCCAAGGAGTAAGCACCTTTTAATTTCATGGCTGCTGTCACCATCTGCAGTGATTTTGGAGCCCCCCAAAATAAAGTCTGACACTGTTTCCACTGTTTCCCCATCTATTTGCCATGAAGTGATGGGACTGGATGCCATGATCTTCATTTTCTGAATGTTGAGCTTTAAGTCAACTTTTTCACTCTCCTCTTTCACTTTCATCAACAGGCTTTTTTGTTCCTCTTCACTTTCTGCCATAAGCGTG
>SJYQ01002397.1:55678-114591 GCA_006410935.1 Redunca redunca | reverse complement strand
AATTTTGAGCATTACTTTACTAGTGTGTGAGATGAGTGCAATTTTGCGGTAGTTCGAGCATTCTTTGGCATTGCCTCTCTTTGGGATTGGAATCAAAAGTGACCTTTTCCAGTCCTGTGGCCACTGCTGAGTTTTCCAAATTTGCTGGCATGTTGAGTGCAGCACTTTCACAGCTTCATCTTTCAGGATTTGAAATAGCTCAACTGGAATTCTGTCACGTCCACCAGCTTTGTTCGTAGTGATGCTTTCTAAGGCCCACTTGAGGATCAAAATATGGCACCTCAAAAGATGCGACTTTGGCAGAAGGATTATTTTGAGCTGAAGACAATTGAGAGACAGCAGACACCAAAAAATCTCTCTGCCCTCACCTTCTGGGCTTCCCTGGTGGCTCAGAGGTGAAGAAAACACCTGCAGTGTTGTAGCCACAGGAGACATTGATTCAATCCTGGGGTCAGGAAGATCCCCTGTAGGTGGAAATATAGCAACCCTCTCCAGTATTCTTGCCTGGAAAATTGCATGGACAGAGGAACCTGGCAGGCTTCACAGGGTCGCAAAGAGTAACACACAACTGAGGCAACTTAGCAAGCATGCAAGCCCTCACCCTCTATTTGCCTAAAAGCAGAACATAAATTCCTATTTGCAAACGTGTCTCTCTCTCCTATGCTAGGAAGTTGAGGACCCAGGAAGATAACTTCTTATACTCTTAATTGCAGGAGACAATTCTATACTTTTAACAGCTCAGAGATGGCACCATGAGGACTCTCCATTACACATCTTACTAAAATAATCCTTATATTCCATCAGTTTCCCATGTATTTGCCTATGCATGCTTTCCTTTGTCTTATTGCTGCTCTACAAATTTATTGTTTTTCATTAAGATGCTATATAAGGCCCTTTGAGGCCCTCATCATTGATTCTCTCCCACATGCATTCATGCTGCAGTCATTCATAAACTGTGCTAATTTTTTTTCTTGTTTATCTGTCTTTTCATCAGTTTCTGGGCCCAGCTGCAGAAACTGGGGGGACAGAGGAAAAAGCTTTTTCCTCCCCTTAGTTGTTTTTCAGTCACTAAGTCGTGTCCAACTCTGTGGTCCCATGAACTGTAGCTCGCCAGGTTCTTCTGTCCATGAGACTTCCCAAGCAAGAACACTGGAGTGGGTTGACCTTTCCCTCTCCAGGGGCGCTTCCTGATCCAGGGATCAAACCCACTTTTCCTGCATTGGCAGGTGGATTCTTTGTCACTGAGCCACCAGGGACGCCCTTTTCCTCCCCTACAATGCCTATTAAACAGATGAAGACACTAACCAACAATAACTGGCTGTTCCCCAGATCACTGAGGCTTCAACCTAACTCCTGACTCCCAAGAGCCCTCTACCTCATTCGAAACTTCCTCTTTTCACAAGGCCCCTAGATACTGGGGGAGAGTTATTTCACCATGTCTTAGGCAGCCATGACTTCAAAACAGTTTGGAGAGACTCCTTTTAGTTTTTCCTTGTCTTTAAGTTTTTAATCAATTCATTCAAACTTGACTTTACAAAGTACCTGCTCCTGAGCAAATGCAGGCCTTTGCAATTCAGTAGGTGAGGGGCGTGGTCGGGAACTGGCTGCCCTGGGAGCATCAGGTTACCCTGCCAATTACCTTCTGGAGGGAGTGACTCAGAAGCCCAGACCTAAAAGATAAGTCAGAGGGACTCAGGCCAAGGAAGAGAGGGTTCTGGGTAGAGGAATCCCTGCCTGCAAACACCAGGATGCAAAGAGCTTGGTGAGTTTGGGGAAGTGAAGAGGTTCAGTAGGTGGGAGGGTGGAGTGGAAGCAGGAGGAAGGGGAACTGGGAGATGCAAGGCTGTTGAGTGGCAGGGGACAGAGGTCAGGGGACTATGTAACAATGCTGAGAAGTTAGTCTTCATCCTAAGAGCAATGGAAGCCTTCAGAAGGATTTAATTGGGGCCTCAGATGGTTATGATTGCATCTGACTGATGTGAGAAGAATGGATTGGAAAAGGCAGGAGGTAAAGAGTTAAACCTGGGGATTTTGTTTTTCAATATTTTTTCAACATATCTTCACTGCTAGATTGAGAACTCCTGGAAAGCAGAAAAATGAGTCTGAAATACAGTCCTGGAGTTGCCAGCTCTCCCACAGAAGCACACTTCTGAAAGACACAAGCCTTTATTAGTATCCCCAAGCAGAGCCTGTGTAGACCCAGGCCTGCCCTCAAAGAGCCCACAGTCTAGTGTGGCATATAGACATATAAACTCTACTGTGGTGTCTGCAGCAAGTCCTGCGGGAGCACCATGGGGGCACGGCTAGCTCTGCAGAGACCATGGAGGCTTCTCAGAGAAAGTGACATCTGAGCTGGGTCTTGAAGGATGGAAAGGAGTTTGCTGGGTGGCTAAGTTTTGATCAAAGAATAAAGATCCTAACTTTCTTAAAGGACGATAAAGTGAGACATTAAAGTCACTCCTTGGGAGACATTTGTCAGGATAAATCCCTGTTTTATAGATGATGCCTGAATCCCCCACCTCACTCATCCCCAGATGCCAACCCCACAACAGTGGGACTTCACGACTGTTTTGTCCTCTGACATTTTCTTCACATAAAAATGTGAAGAAAACTTGATATAAAATTGCCATTAAGAGCAGATGGACCTGGCTTCAAATCAAGGTGCTGCCACTTTGACTTACTAGACAAGTCCCCTTGACCTCTCCAGACCCTCATTTCTCATCTGTGCAATGGCAGGATAGCAGTTCCTGCATCACAACATTAATGGGTGGACTTCTGTACCAGGTATGATGCTGTGATGTCTCAGCTCCCAAACTCTCTGTATTCTGATTTATGATGATGGGGCTGGGTCACTGCAAATTGCATTTTTGCCAGACAAGCTGACTTCTACTTGCCTTCTGCCAAAGAGCTGCACAGCTGGAGGGGGATGACGGGATTTACTCCTTACTGTCTGCTTCCTGTGGGTTTCCTGTCTGAAGGAAGAGATAAGAAAGGCTTCTCAGTGGAGTTGATATCTGAAATGGATAAGGATGGAGAGGAGTTTATTGGATGGTTATGACTGTCACCATAGCCATGCTTTTTCACCCTGGAAGCAGTGAAACCTCCCCATAGCAGTAGCTAAAGCCAGTTTGCAAAATTTTTTAACACAGAATTGGCTGCCTTACATCCAATCAGAGATCTCAGCACCAACCCAGCAATGCTCCCTCCTCAGTGGTCTGAGTTTCAGCTCACAGTATCCTTCTATTGAGCCTCTAAATTTTAATAATTCTGACCTTTTCCCCCTCTGGTCCCTCATCCCTAGGGTGATTGCTGCTTTCTGCAGTTGCTATCTTTGTTACACTTTATAACTCTAAATTTACCTATTCAGTTATCTAGTTAACAATGTTATTCCTAGCCACCAGTCCTTTATCTTGAATTCACTCTGTTCAAGTAACTAATGTGATTTTTGTCTCCTGGTTTCACTCTGACTGCTAAAAATTAATTGAAAGATATGTTACCTTTTGAGTTAATCCCCAATAAGTGTTCTCCTGCCCTGTGTTGCTTGCCCCAATAGAATTAGAGTGCAGTTCAGAAGCAAAGGAAATGTAAAATAGATACTAGAGGGAAGCAGTTGTTTAGCACAAGGAACTCAGCTTGGTCCTCTGTGAAGACCTTGATGGGTGGAGGGGAGGGAGGCTCAGGAGGGAGGGGATATATGTACATTTATATCTGATCCATGTTGTTGTACAGAGGAAACCAACAAAACATTTTAAAATATTTGTCCTCCAATTAAAAAGAAATAAAAATTAAAATGAAGCAAAGGTAAATTTTATTCTTTGATCAAAAATTGGAGAGGTGTGGGCCTATACCTTAAAGCACATGCTGCCCGCAACAGGCTGTCAATAGGGCTGCTTGATAAGGTTCTCGCCAGTGGGGAGGACAGAGTTCTCATGGATCAGGCATAGCTGTGCTGCTTGCAGCTCCTGACTGAAGTGCTGGGCGCAGCATCTCTGAAGTGTGGTGGCGTGGGCAGCACTTCTGCACACAGCCTGCCAAGCTGAAGTGTTGAGCGCAGTCATTTTGTACAAGGAACTGAAGTGCCTGGTATGAGGCCCCTCCGTGCATGCAGTACCCTCTGAGCAGGTGAAACTAGACTAAGCACAAAGGAAAAGGAAAAAAAAATAGACCTTATTGCCCAGATTCTACTTATGTTTCCTGGGAGTTGTTCAATGATATATATGTATGTGTATATATACACACAAAGGCCATGTGAATGTGTGTTTATATGCATATCTAATGTTTGGTACATACTAAACTCTCAATAAATGCTTCTTCTTATGATTCCTTATGGGTTCCTAATGTTCACTTATTCATTCATTTTTTTCAGCATATGTTGTTTCTTACTATGTGTCAGGCCCCATGTGAAGTATTGGAGTACAGAGCTGAATAAGCTACAGTCCAGGCCTCAGGCAGCATACAACTGGAGTGGAGGGGACCACCAAGGACAGGAGCCCATCTCAGGAATGGTTCTTGGCACCTCCTCCAGGACTCTCCCAGTGCTGATCTCACTGCCCAGTTACTCCGTCTCCCAGACCACCCAGAATCCTCATGCCCAACTACATGAGCTTTATTCATCTGGCCCATTTTCAAATGCCTGTTTTTTGACAGAACTCCAGAGTTAATACTTATGGTAAGGTTGATGTGATACTAGCTTACGTTGTTATTATTTATTTGCACATCTTACCATCCTTAGCTGGTAAATTACTTGAGATTGATTTCTCCAAATGGCTTGTTTCTGTATCAGTGTACAGGCCTAGTACAGTGCCTGAGGGGCTTCCTAGGTAGCTCAGTGGTAAAGACTCGACCTACCAATGCGGGAGAAGCAGGAGACATGGGTTTGATCCCTGGGTGGGGAAGATCTCCTGGAGCAGGAAATGGCAATCCACTCCAGTTTTCTTGCCTGGGAAATCCCATGGACAGAAGAGCCTGGCCAGCTACAGTCCATGGGGTCACAGAAGAGTCAGACATGACTTAGCAAGTAAATACCAACAGTGCCTGGGACATGATAGGATATACAAAAAAGAGACAATAAATGAATTAATTCATCTAGTCAAGAAATATCTCTTGAGCTCTTACTATGAAGCAGGCATTGGACTAGATACTGGGAAGACAAGGACAAAGAAATGAACAGTGTCCCAGCTCCTAGTGAATGGTTGACTGATTCAGTGACTGAAACCAGACAACCTCTGAGGACCCAGACCTTTATGGGGCTGGAAATGGAGCCATCAGCCTGGTACCACAAGGACTTTCCAGCATTTCTGCTTCTTTCCTGCTGAGCCCTCAGTGGGCAATGGCAGCCGGCTGTGGCTTACCTTACATCCTGAATGCTAGTGGCCAAAGTCTATATTTAAGTAGAAAACATTTGCATTTTTAATGTTGACTGGAATTGGAAAGGCTGTGATAACCTTTCCAAATTGATATTGGTTTTTACATGATTGAAATAGGCTTCAGGCATTTCTTAAATGGAAAATTTAAGGTATTTCCATTATCAGTGAGAGGGCAGAATCTCAGAACATTGCCCTGTTTGTATCCTCAGCAAACATCTCCTCTGTCCTGAGCACACTCAGCACCTTTGCCTTGTCAGCATTTCAGGATCCTCTTAACCTTCACTTGGTCCCCTTCACCTTTTTGGAGGGTGGACAGGGTGAGAATTGCTAGTCCTATGTCCTTAGAGAGGAAATGGATTCTAAGACATGCAAATGGCTTACCTCTCTAATCTTACCCTCTAAAGATGAAGAGGACCAAGTGAAGGTTAAGAGGATCCCTTTCCTCATCTGCAACAGAAGAATAAAACGTTGCTTCACAGGTTTGCAAATGTGGTCATCTGTAAAGAAGCTTACCATCCCATGCCTGATACTTGACTTATACTGGACATTAGTTCTTTTTTTTATTGATGTATAATTGCTTTACAATGTTGCATTAGTTTCTGTTGTACAACAATGTGAATCAGCTACATGTATACGATATTTTCTTCCTCTTGAGTCTCCCTGCTACCCTCCCGCCATCCCACCCTTGTAGGTCATCACAGAACACTGAGATGAGCTCCCTGTATTATACAGCAGCTTCCCACTAACCATGTATTTTACACATGATAGTGTATATTGGACATTAGTTCTTATCCATCCCCATGGCATCCAGTCCCATCACTTCATGGGAAATAGATGGGGAAACAGTGGAAACAGTGTCAGACTTTATTTTTGGGGGCTCCAAAATCACTGCGGATGGTGACTGTAGCCATGAAATTAAAAGACGCTTACTCCTTGGAAGAAAAGTTATGACCAACCTAGATAGTAAATTCAAAAGCAGAGACATTACTTTGCCGACTAAGGTCCGTCTAGTCAAGGCTATGGTTTCTCCTGTGGTCATGTATGGATGTGAGAGTTGGACTGTGAAGAAGGCTGAGCGCCAAAGAATTGATGCTTTTGAACTGTGGTGTTGGAGAAGACTCTTGAGAGTCCCTTGGGCTGCAAGGAGATCCAACCAGTCCATTCTAAAGAAGATCAACCCTGGGATTTCTTTTGAAGGAATGATGCTAAAGCTGAAGCTCCAGTACTTTGGCCACCTCATGCGAAGAGTTGACTCACTGGAAAAGACTCTGATGCTGGGAGGGATTGGGGGCAGGAGGAGAAGGGGACGACCGAGGATGAGATGGCTGGATGGCATCACAGACTCAATGGACGTGAGTCTGAGTGAACTCCGGGAGATGGTGATGGACGGGGAGGCCTGGTGTGCTGTGATTCATGGGGTTGCAAAGAGTCGGACACGACTGAGCGACTGAACTGAACTGAACTGAGCAGTTACTTGTCTAAGGTAACCCTTCAAAATAAGGTGAGAATCCTAAGCTCCTGGCTCCCACATCTCTTTCCAAGAGACCCATTTGACACAAATAGGTTAAAGCACACATTTTTGGCTTAAAAGAAGAAGGACTCATTTCCATCTTCACTCTATTCTGACTACTCTCATTAACAATATATGCCATAACAGCCTGTCTGAAAACTTCTTGGCACCCATATTTCCCTTCTCTGTTTTCATTGTAGTGAAAGTTGCTGCATAGTCCAACATGGTAGCCAAAAGCCACATGTGGCTATTTAAATCTAAATTAGTTAAATAAAATTTAAGATTCAATTCCTCAGCCATAGTAGCCATATTTCAAGGGCTCAATGACTCCATGTGGCTAGTGGGCACAAGCACAGAGACAGGCCATTACCATGATCACACAAAGCACAATTGGAAAGTTCTGGGAGAGAGGAAAAAGAGAAAAGAGAAGGAAAAGAAGGAGAAGAAGTGAGGAGAGAAGAGGCAAATTGGTTTTCCAGAGCATTCCTCATTAATGCACATCCCTGTACGTGTTCATCCAGGCATGGAAATCAATGTCTGTATATTTGCACATTCTAATGGAAGAGGGAAATTTTCTTCTCTGAGAGAGTCAGTGCCTGAGAACTTTTTTGTCTGTAAATTTTGTAAATTTAGTTTGGCTCAATAAATGTTATCATTTAAAACTCGGATGTGATCCTTTCATTCCCTGCTCTGAATAAGTCTGTGGCCCTTCAGGGCCTGCCAAGAAAGCCCCATACCTTCAGCATGTCTCCAAGATCATCATGATTTACTCTCACTACATCCTGTACCCACTCCCTGTAGACACAGGCGCTTGCCTGTCTTGCCTGACAACCACCTTCTCCAATGCACCTTACACTCTATACTCCTTGCCTCAGCTCTTACTGAGCCCACTGCCTGAAACACCCCAAAAAGCATCATCTCCACCAATAGACACTGATCAAAACACAATTCAAATGCTTCTTCCTCATGCTTTCCCTACTTCTGCTGGTCTGGTGTGCTTCTGTGTCCAGCATTTTATTCATGTTCTTCAGCGCATTTGCCCTTGCCCTTGTAACCATGTCTCTTCACCATATTGCCCCACAATGGTGATTCTCAAACTTTGTATGGAGGAAAAACCAATATTTCTTTGTTTAGTTACTGTAAATATCCAATCTATTGCATATGGATATTTTTGTAAAGTAAAATGAAATTTTTAAAAGAGACATATAAAATATGAATCTTAATTACTGTATTATTAGGTTCAAATTGCTATGTAAATGTTTCTAAACTCTTACTTATTTCTGTATTTCTCTCATCTTTGGCCAGTAACAGTTTTCAGGCCACACTTGGAACTGCAGTGCCCTCCAGTCCCAGCTTGAAGTCTCTGCATGTGGTCCTCTCGATATGCTTTATGGAATTCATTGGAAACTTTCTGTCAGTGTTCCTCCAGTTGTCTAGGGATGCAAAGAGGAGCATTTTTGTGAAGAGGACGTTAGAATGAAGAGGCCCCTCTGTGTGATGATCCTTTCGAGCTGATTTGGGTGAGGACACCAGTTTTATTGTCTAAGTAGCTCCATGACCCTGAACTTCTTACCTGAATGTGGCCTTGACCTGAACCTAGAGCAAGGTTCTTAAACTCTATTGTGATGTGGCCCACGCCAATAGTTCGGGGAAGCCTATGGATCTCTTCTCAGAATGTTTTAATGTTTGATGTTTTAAGTGCAGAAGATAAAACCCCAACGATTTTCAAAGGAAATCAATTGTTCTCAAATATCATTGTTAAAATGTATGCTGTACAGTGTTTCTTTGTTAACACATTAAAATAATATCTGTTTGTATTTGGTTGTTTAGTAACATGGAGCCTCCACATACAGGCTCAGTCCTAAACAATCAATGGATCACTGAAGAAATTGAAGAAGAAATCAGAAAATACCCAGAGACAAATAAAAACACAGCAACCCAAATCTATGGGAGGCAGGAAAGTTGTTCTAAGAAGGAAGTGTACAGTGATACAAGCCTTTCTGTGGAATCCAAAAAAATATCAAACAACCTAATCTTATACCTAAAGGAGGTAAAAGAACAATCAAAACCCAAAGTTAGTAGAAGGAAAGAAATCATAAAGATCCGAGCAGAAATAAATGGAATAGAGACTTAAAAGCAATAGAGGGCTTCCCTGCTGGCTTGACTCATTAGAAAAGACCCTGATGCTGGGAAAGATTGAAGGCAGGAGAAGGGGACGACAGAGGACAAGATGCTTGTATGGCATCACTGACTCAATGAACATGAATTTCAGCAAGCTCTGGGAGATGGTGAAGGACAGGGAAGCCAGGCATGCTATAGTCCATGAGGCTGCAACAAGTCGGACATGACTGAGTGGCTGAACGACAACTGGTGGTTCGGTGGTAAAGAATCTGCCTGCCAATACAGGAGACACGGGTTCAGTCCCCGGTCCAGAAAGATGCCACATGCTGTGGGGCGGTTAAGCCGGTGCCCCACAACCATTGAGACCGTGCTCCAGAGCCCTGGAGCCTCAACAACTGAGCCCATGCACCACAGCTACTGAAGCCCGCACACCCTAGCGCCCACCTGCAGGCCCTAGCTCCCACCTGCATGCCCTAGCACCCGCCTGCACGCCCTAGTGCCCACCTGCACGCCCTAGTGCCCGCCTGCACGCCCTAGAGCCCACCTGCAGGCCCTAGCGCCCACCTGCATGCCCTAGTTCCCACCTGCAGGCCCTAGCGCCCACCTGCAGGCCCTAGAGCCCACCTGCAGGCCCTAGAGTCCACCTGCACGCCCTAGAGCCCATTTCTGCAACAAAAGAAGCCACTGTAACGAGAAGCACTCACAGGGCAGCTAGAGGGTAGCCCCCGCTCTCCACAACTGGAGAAAGCCTACATGTAGCAATGAAGACTCAGCACAGCCAAAAGACAAATAAATAACATTATTTAAAAACAAAAAACAATAGAAATGATCAGCGAAACTAATGGTCGGTTCTTTGACAAGATGAACAAAATTGATAAACCTTTAACCAGACTCACCAAGAAAAAAGAGACTAAATCAATAAAATCATAAATGAAAAAGAAGTTACAACCAGCACTAAAGAAATACTGATACAACCTAGGAAAAATGGACACACTTATCAGAATGACTATGTCAATATATCACCAAGAACGAATGTGGGTAAGGATGTGGAGAATAAAGAACACTTATACACTGTTGGTGGAAATATAAATTGGTACAGCCGCTAAGGAAAACAATATGAAGTTTCCTCAAAAAACTAAAAATAGAACTACCATATGACCCAGCAATGTCACTACTTGGTATTTATCAGCAACAGTAGAAGCATTCATTCAAAAGATACATGCACCCCAATGTTTGTAATATCACTCTTTATACTTTCCAAGATATGAAATCAATATAAGTTTTCATCAACAGATGAGTGAATAAAGGTGTCACACACACACACACACACACACACACACACACAACGAAATACTATTTATCCATAAAAAATAATGAAAATTTGGAATTCTGGGAAGATGGCGGAGGATTAGGACGAAGAGATTACTTTCTCCCTCACAAATTCCTCAAAAAAACATTTCAACGCCGAGCAAACTCCACAAAACAACTTCTGNTACAAGGATATATAGTGCAATATAAATATTTTATGATAATATAAGTGGAATATAGCCTTTAAAAGTTATAAATTACTATGTAGTGAGCCTGAAATTTATATAATATTATATATCAACTACATCTCAATTAAAAGAAATAATAATAATGATATCTGCTGATGCACAAAACATCTACTCTAATTCAGTGTATCAATGAGTGTAAACCATTTTAGGTTATCAACAACAGCTGTACTGTGATTTGAAATCATTTGTACCCATGATTTCTATTGTGACCATCACAGATATTGCTGTTTCTACTGTGATTTGTTCCTATATTCATAATTGAAGAAACTGTTCAGTTTCATTTTGAGAGTAATGAAAATAAAGATGATATCATCTAAGATCCAGACAAAATGTTTCCTAACTCGTTCATTTATTCATTCAATAAATATTTATTGAGAAATTACTGTGTGCTATGCATTATTCTAATTATAGACAAAGTTTCTGCCCTCATTGAGTTTTCATTGTTGCTGTGAGTCAGGTAACAAGCAAATAATAGAGTTGATTCTCATTATTTTTAGTAGTTATGTTGTAAAAGTTCACCATGAACACTGAATTAGTGAATATGAAATCATTGCTCCTAGTATTAATAAAAATACAGGTTGGGTTCCTGTGAGCCTCTAGTAACAAAATTTTCATCAGTAGATCATGAATCAACTTTGTTTTTTGTGTGTTTCTGTTTTAAGACAACTTGTGTGCCTGCTCAGTCATGTCTGACTCTGTGATTCCATGAACCGTAGCCAGCAGGCTCCTCTATCCATGGAATTCTTCAGGCAAGACTACTGGAGTGGGTTGCCATTCCCTTCTCCAAGGTAAACTTCCTGACCCAGGGACTGAACCCAGGTCTCCTGCATTGTACTCAGATTCTTTATGGTCTGAGCCACCAGGGAACCCCTTAAAGACATCTTATGTACAGTAAATTGTTGATTCATTAACATTACTCTCATAGCCAACAGTGCTATAACCTTTAACTGTAACTATCCATGTCAATTGTGACTTCCCTGGTGGCTCAGACAGTAAAGCATCTGCCTGCAATGCAGGAGACTTGGGTTCGATCCCTGGGTCAGGAAGATCCCCTGGAGAAGGAAATGGCAACCCACTCCAGTACTCTTGCCTGGAAAATCCTGTGGACGGAGGAGCCTGGCAGGCTACAAGTCCATGGGGTCGCAAAGAGTCCTACACGACTTCACTTTCACTTTTTATCAGTGTGAATAGATCCTATCTAACATAGGTATTTTCTCCATAAGGCATGTAACAGCATTCCTTACTTAGGACACTAGACAGCACTTTGTTTGTGGGCCATTTTAAACAGTAGAATCACCAACAAAAAGCATAAAAATACAGAAAAAGTGACACTAAATATATTGTGAATCAAGATGCCTGTTTATAGTATGAGATAAAATAAGAAGGCAGAGAGACAGAGTGAGGAAAGGGGGTTGATTTGACAGCCATTTTTGATACGCAATTGACAAGACTTGAGATAAGCTTTCTCTCACCTTCCCATTCAGATTGTTCTCTTGGAGGGTTGGAGGGGGGCTATAGGGTGCAGAGCTTAGGGGACTGAAGTTTCAAGTTTGGATGACTAAATAGGTGCTGATGCCATTCATTGAGAGAGGTGATACAAAAAGTAGAATAAGTTAAAGGCAAAAAGGATGCTTTGGAGGTTCCCAGGGGACAACTAGGAAGATGCCCAATTTCAACTGCAATTATGTCTGAAGCTCAGGAAAGTGGGTTCGATCAGGGTGTAGGTGGTAGAGGAAGCCATGTGAACAGAAATCAACAAGCAGGCTGGTTGAGAAAGTGAGGGTGGCCCACACCAAGCAATTGGAAACTAGCAACTGATAACCTGGATGTGAAAAAATGTCCATATAAGTGACAGAAATAGTAATGTCAGGAAGAAGAGATGAGTAACAGCTGGAATTGCTTTAAAAAAAAAAACTTCCTGGAGAAGGTGACTTGAACAGACAGCAGGATGTGCAGGATTAGGAGACCAAAAGGAGGGCGTTGCTGGTGGGAGAGAAGAGTGGGTGCAGCTACAGGGCAGGAAGGATGCTGGTCTCAGAAGTACATTCCCCGCAGTGGAGCAGCCAGAAAAAGAAACAAAAAATCACTGTAAAACCACTTTGAGGAAGCTGGTCATCATGTTTGTCCCCCGGGAGGGGAACTGGAAGTCGAAAAAGAAGGGTGCAAGAGATATTTCTTTATACACATTTGCATCTTTGGGATATTTTTATCTTGTACACAAATTTTTATTTTAATTAATTATGTTAGTGGTCTAAGTAAACCTTCTGGGAACTTCCCTAGTGGCCCAGTGGTTTAGAATCTGCCTCCAATGCAAGGAGCTCAGATTTGATCCCCGATCGGCTTCCCTGATAGCTCAGTTGGTAAAGAATCTGCCTGTAATGCAGGAGAGCTCAGTTCGATTCCTGGGTTGAAAAGATCCCATGGAGAAGGGAAAGGCTGCCCACTCCAGTATTCTGGCCTGGAGAATTCCATGGACTAGTCCATGGGGTTGCAAACAGTCGGACATGACTGAGCAACCTTCACTTTCACATTTGGGGAACTATTGACGGCAGGAGGAGAAGGGGACAACAGAGGATGAGATGGCTGGATGGCATCATCGACTGGATGGACATGAGTCTGAGCAAGTTCCAGGAGTTGATGGATAGAGAAGCCTGGTGTGCTGCAGTCCACTGGGGTCACAAAGAGTTGGACACAACTGAGTGACGAAACTGAACTGAACGGGGGAATTAAGATCCCACACATCATGGGGCAACTAAGCCCACTCACCACAACTAGAGAGCCCATGCACCACAATGAAGAGTCTTCATGCTGCAACAAAGTCCCAGTCCAGCCAAAACCAGTAGCAAAGTCAATCATTCGGCTTTGGCAGAGTAAGAGATGAATCTGGTGCAGAAGGGAAGCTGCTGTATAACACAGGGAGCCCAGCCTGGCGTTTTGTGATGACTTGGAGAGGTGAGATGGGAGGGGGAGGGAGGCTCAAGAGGGAGGAGATATATATACATAACTTCAGTTCAGTTCAGTCGCTCAGTCGTGTCCGACTCTTTGCGGCCCCATGAATTGCAGCACGCCAGGCCTCCCTGTCCATCACCAGCTCCCGGAGTTCACTCAGACCCACGTCCATCGAGTCGGTGATGCCATCCAGCCATCTCATCCTCAGTGGTCCCCTTCTCCTCCTGCCCCAAATCCCTCCCAGCATCAGAGTCTTTTCCAATGAGTCAACTCTTTGCATGAGGTGGCCAAAGTATTGGAGTTTCAGCTTCAGCATCATTCCTTCCAAAGAACACCCAGGACTGATCTCCTTCAGAATGGACTAGTTGGATCTCCTTGCAGTCCAAGGGACTCTCAAGAGCCCTCTCCAACACCACACTTCAACCTTTGGCGCTGAGCCTTCTTCACAGTCCAACTCTCACATCCATACATGAAGGTGAAGGTGAAGTCGCTCAGTCGTGTCCGACTCTTTGTGACCCCATGGACTGTAGCCTACCAGGCTTCTCCATCCATGGGATTCTCCAGGCAAGAATACTGGAATGGGTTGCCATTTCCTTCTCCAGGAGATCTTCCTGACCCAGGAATTGAACCTGGGTCTCCCGCATTATAGGCAGCTGCTTTACCGTCTGAGCCACCAGGGAAGTCCATCCATACATGACCACTGGAAAAACCATAGCCTTGACTAGACGGACCTTTGTTTTATATATATATATATATATATACATATATATATATATAAATTATGGTTGATTCACGTTGTATGGCAGAAACCCATACAATATTGTAAAGCAATTATCCTCCAGTTGAAAAAAAAAAGAAGAAAGGACTCTAACAGATCCTATATCTAAGGGTTTGATTCCCAGCTTGCCTTATAGGCAGGAGAGCAGGACAGTCTAAGAAAATAGGACTGGCTGTATCTTTGAGCCTCTGTCCTGGGGCAGGGGTGCCGGGGGGGCATCCTTTACATGGATTTGGTCACTGGGGAAGTTGAGTAAGTGAATATGTCCTCTAGAAAACAAATGAGGACAGAATGAAAAGTAGTTGCACAGCAGATCTGGACAGCTTCCGGCGACATAAAGGTGGGTTGATGGATCATTGCTCCATTCTAATCCAAACCTTTCTCTTCTTTATTGTGTCCAGGGCCAGGTTATGCTGCAGTAGCAGTGCCAACACCTGAATGGCTTAGCACAGCAACAAATCTTATATAGAGTTGTTAATGAAAATTAAGTGAGATGATCAGCAGCAGCAGCATCATTCAGCATTTTTGAGGACTTTTTTGGGCTATATCGCTCATATAATATAGTCATCATAAAAACTGTATAATGTGGTTTCCATTATTATTCATGTTTTCTATATGTGGGAAAATAGGCACAGAGGAATTAGTTGATTTGTTCAAGATCACACAGCAAGAAAGTAGCCAGCTTGGAGAAACTGGCTAGTTTTAGAGTTTAAGCTCTGTGTTAAAATCTTCATTTAGTCCAGGGAGAGACACATAGCATCAGTCAGGTTAGGCTAGGAGATGCTGCAGTAACAAACAGTGCCAAATCTCAGTGGCAAAGCACAGAAAAGTATATTTCTCCCTCATGCTACATGTCTAGTCCAGAGTGGCCAGCGTGGCTTATTGTAGTCATAGACACAGGTGATAGAGGTTTCATCTTCTGTGTGCTTCTGCAATCATTGAGCCTGGAAAAGGGAAGGGGAATCTTTTCATCCAATGTGACACACATCATTTCTGTTCATCTTTCATTTGCCAAAGCAAAGGCAGTGGGGGAATGAAATCTGACCTCATGTTCTGAAGCAAGAACCATAGTTTTCAGTAGCCATAATGATTGCCCATAGGTGCTCCTTTCGTGTTGATTGAATTGAGGTTAAATGACCAGTTCTGACCACACTGAGTGAACTCCGTCTCATTGAGCTCAATTTATAAAGTTTTTGAGAGTTTGCAAACATAAGCACTATTAATTCTGCACAGAAGTCCACTGGAGAACCACTGCATCACTAATTCTGCATGCCATGCATTTCTCTGTGCAGTCTGCATGATGCCCGGCGACCACAGAGGGTTCTGGTTACAAGAATCAAATATTCCTGGAAAATGTAATTACTGTTTTCCAACCACTGTCATTCAACCCCTTGCTCCATCCCATACCACCCTTTTGCAACTGCTTTTTACTTTTTCTCTCTAAATGTTTCTCTTGTCTAATTCCTCTGTGAACTCACATGAGGCACACACAGAAGTATGGTAAGCTTGCAAGGTAAGCTTTAAAGTGAACCATTTTAATGTGTGCATTTCAGGGGCAGTAATTCTATTCACAGTGTTGTGCAATCATCATCACTATCTATTTCCAAAACTTTACATTACCCCCAAATAAAAACCCTGTACCTATTAAACAATCACTTCCCATTAAGGAAGAAATTTTTATTTTCACTTTAAAGACAAGAATACTTAAAATTAGACCCTATGCCTGAGGGCATCCAGAAAACAAGTAACAGACAGTATTCCTGACTTTGAGGCTCATGATTTTCTGAAGCCTCTCTATTATCTAATCACTCATAGTAGGATGATGCCAACCATCTCCTGAAGGTGAGGTGCAATTCCTAAACTTATGAGTATCAGTAGTCTGGAGAATAAACCACCCTTAATTCCCTCAGCAACATTCTACAGATGTTACTGAACACCTGTTAGGTGCTGGAAATTCAAAGATGAGTGCTGCAGTAGTTTGCAGCACAGTGAAGTCATACAGAAGCTGTTCATTTTCCCCACAATTTTGTTTCTTTTCTTCTCCAGTTTAAAAAAAATCAGATTTTTAGCTGAGCTAATGGCTCCCAGAAATAAGACTGTACTTCCGAGCTCTCTAGCATCTGGCTGCAGCCATGTGACTAAGTCAATGAGATGCAAGCATAAATGCTATGTGAAACTTCTGGGGAGTGTTTGCAGAAAGAAGGGGCATGTTTTTCGTCCATCACACCCTCTTCACTGCTTCCTGTTGGCTAGAGGTCATGCTGCACAGGCTGGAGCTTGGGCAACCATCTTGGATCACAATGTGCAAGTTATCGACTGAAGATGGAAGAAGCTTTAGTTCTTGACACAGAAGAGTGCTGTATCACCCCCTCAACTTCATATCTCTCCTTTATAAGAGAAAGAATGCGAGTTCCTATATTAAATATATCTGTATCGCTTGCTGCATAACAAACTACTTCAAACTTAGTGGCTTAAGACAACAATTACCAAACATAGCTCCTGGTTCTATGGGTCAGCTGGGAAGCTGGAATATTGGCTGGAGCTGGGTAGTCTAGGCTGGCTTTACTTGTCTGCTGGGTCTCAGGGACCTCGGCTGGGATGGCTCACATTTGCTCCTTTTATTTATCCTACAGTAGGTCAGCCTAAGGAGCCTTCACATGGCAGTCTCAGGGTTCCAAAAAAGGGAAAAGCAAGTCCCAATATGCACGTTCTTTTCAAATCTTTGCTTGTGTCACATATACTATTGTCTGACTGGATTACTCAAGTCACTCAAAGACACAGAGCAGAGAGTGATTTGCTGGAGGCCATTATTACAACTGTCTCCATTGTCTAAGACACTGGTATCTGGGGACTTTTTGTCACATGCATCTGAATCTAGTCCTACCTTGTATAGGTGGTGGGTGACAAACTTCGAAGACTGCTATATTCACATTCACCAGTACATGAGTATAAAAAGCATTCATAGTATTTTTCAGTGTAGGAAACACAATGACTTAAGTGATTTGCTCTTATCAAAATCATTTTAGTGCTACTGAGACTTAACCATTGGATGGAAATAACAGAATTATAATTTTATTTTAAACTAATGTTAAAAAAACATGAAAAAGTTACTGACTGGTTTTTGCTGTAGCTTTTGTTTTAATGATGATCAAAAACAAGAACTTTTAAAACTTTTTTATTTTTATTCTTTTCTTTCTAATTTTTTTTATTGAAGGATAATTGCTTTACAGAATTTTGTTGTTTTCTGTCAAACCTCAACATGAATCAACCATAAGTATACATATATCTCCTTCCCTCTCTCCATGTCTATAAGTCTATTCTCTATGTCTGTTTCTCTATTGTGTGCTGGGCTTTGCTTAGTAGCTCAGTCGTGTCTGGCTCTTTGTGACCCCATGGACTGTAGCCCACAAGGCTCCTCTGTCCATGAGATTCTCCAGGCATGAATACTGGAGTGCATTGCCATTCCTTTCTCCAGGGGATCTTCCCGACACAGGAATCAAACCCAGGTCTTCTGCATTGCAGGCAGATTCTTTACCCTCTGAGCCACCAAGGGAGCCATTATTTCTCTATTGCTGCCCTGTAAATAAGTTCTTCAGTACCATTCTTCTAGATTCCATATATATGTGTTAGAATATGATATTTATCTTTCTCTTTCTGACCCACTTCACCCTGTATAATAGGTTCTAGGTTCATCCACCTCATCAGAACCAACTCAAATGTGTTCCTTTTTATGGCTGAGTAATATTCCATTGTGCATATATACCACAACTTCTTTATCCATTCATCTGCCAGCAGACATCTACATTGCTTCCATGTTCACACTATTTTAAACAGTGCTGCAATGAACAATGGAATACATTTCCCTTTTTCAATTTTGATTTCCTCAGGGTATATGTGTAGGAGTGGGATTGCTGGGTCATATGGTGGTTTTATTCCTAGTTTTTTAAGGAATCTCCATTCAGTCTTCCATAGTGTCTGTGTCAATTTACATTCCCACCAACAGTGCAAGAGTGTTCCCTTTTCTCCACACCCTCTCCAGAATTTGTTGTTTGTAGACTTTTTGATGATGGCCATTCTGACCAGTGTGAGCTGATTCTCATTGTAGTTTTGATTTGCATTTCTCTAAAAATGAATGATGTTGAGCATCTTTTCATGTTTTTGTTAACCACCTGTATGTCTTCTTTGGAGAAATGTCTGTTTAGGTCTTTCTCCCACCTTTTGATTGGGTTGTTTGTTTTTCTGTCATTGAGTTGTACAAGCTGCTTGTATATTTTGGAAATTAATTCTTTGCCAGTTGTTTCATTTGCTATTATTTTCTCCCATTCTTAGGGTTGTCTTTTCATCTTGCTTATAGTTTCCTTTGCTGTGCAAAAGATTTTAGGTTTAACCAGGTCTCACTTGTTTACCTCTGTTTTTATTTCTGTTATTCTAGGAGGTGGGTCATAGAGGATCTTGCTTTGATTTATGTCATCAAGTGTTCTGCCTATGTTTTCCTCTAAGAATTTTATAATTTCTGGTCTTACATGTAGGTCTTTAATCTATGTTGAGTTTATCTTTGTGTATGGTGTTAGGAAGTGTTCTAATTTCATTCTTTTACATGTAGCTGTCCAGTTTTCCCAGCACCATTTATTGAAGATGCTGTCTTTGTTCCATTGTATATTCTTGCCTCCTTTGTCAAAAATAAGGTACCCATAAATGCATGGGTTTATTTCTGGGCTTTCTATCGTGTTCCATTGGTCTGTGCTTCTGTTTTGTGCCAGTACCATACTGTCTTGATGACTGTAGCTTCGTAGTATAATCTGAAGTCAGGAAGCTTGATTCCTCCAGCTCCATTCTTCTTTCTCAAGACTGCTTTTGCTATTCGGGGTCTTTTGTGTTTCCATATGAATTGTGAAATTTTTTGTTCTAGTTCTATGAAAAATGCCATTGGTAATTTTAATAGGGAGTGCATTGAATCTGTAGGTTGTATTTGGTAGTATAGTCATTTTCACAATATTGATTCTTCCTACCCAGGAACATGGAATATCTCTCCATCTGTTTATGTCATCTTTGACTTCTTTCATCAGTGTCTTAATTTTCTGTGTACAGTTCTTTTGTCTCTATAAGTAAGTTCAGTTCAGTCGCTCAGTCATGTCCAACTCTTTGTGACCCCATGAACCGCACAGCACGCCAGGCCTCCCTGTCCATCACCAACTCCTGGGGTTCACCCAAACTCATGTCCGTTGAGTCGGTGATGCCATCCAACCATCTCATCCTCTGTTGTCCCTTTCTCCTCCTGCCCTCACTATTTCCCAGCATCAGGGTCTTTTCCAATGAGTCAGCTCTTCGCATCAGGTGGCCAAAGTATTGGAGTTTCAGCTTCACCATCAGTCTTTCCAATGAATATTCAGGACTGATTTCCTTTAAGATGGACTGGTTGGATTTCCTTTCAGTCCAAGGTACTCTCAAGAGTCTTCTCCAACACCACAGTTCAAAAGCATCTATTCTTCCATGCTCAGCTTTCTTTATAGTCCAACTCTCACATCCATACATGACTACTGGAAGAACAATGGCTTTGACTGGACAGAGCTTTGTGGCAAAGTAATGTCTCTGCTTTTTAATATGCTGTCTAGGTTGATCATAACTTTTCTTCCAAGAAGCAAGCATCTTTTAATTTCATGGCTGCATTCACCATATGCTGTGATTTTGGAGTCCAAGAAAATAAAGTCTGCCACTGTTTCCATTGTTTCTCCATCTATTTGCCATAAAGTGATGGGACCAGATGCCATGATCTTAGTTTTTTGAGTGTTGGGCTTTAAGCCAACTTTTTCACCCTCCTCTTTCAGTTTCATCAAGAGGCTCTTTAGTTCTTCTTCGCTTTCTGCTATAAGTGTGCTGTCACGTGCATATCTGAGGTTATTGATATTTCTCCCAGCAATCTTGATTCCAGCTTGTGCTTCATCCAATCCAGCATTTCTCATGATGTACTATGAAAATAAGTTAAATAAGCAGGGAGACAATATACAGCCTTGACCTACTCCTTTCCCAATTTGGAACCAGTCTGTTGTTCCATGTCCAGTTCTAACTGTTGCTTCTTGACCTTTATACAGATATCTCAAGAGGCAGGTCAGGTGGTATTCCCATCTCTTTAAGAATTTTCCACAGTTTGTCATGATCCACACAGTCAAAGAATTTGATATAGTCAATAAACAGAAGTAGGTGTTTTTCTGGAACTCTCTCACTTTTTCTATGATCTAACGGATGTTGGCAATTTGATCTCTGGTTCCTCTGCTTTTTCTAAATCCAACTTGAACATCTGGAAGTTCACAGTTCACATACTATTGAAGCCTGGCTTGGAGAATTTTGAGCATTACTTTACTAGCATGTGAGATGAATGCAGTTGTGCGGTAGTTTGAGCATTCTTTGGCATTGCCTTTCTTTGGGATTGGAATAAAAACTGATCTTTTCTAGTCCTGTGGCCACTGCTGAGTTCTCCAGATTTGCTGGCATATTGAGGGAAGCACTTTGACAGCCTCATCTTTTAGGATTTGAAATAGCTCAACTGGAATTCCATCACCTCCACTAGCTTTGTTCGCAGTGATACTTCCTAAGGCCCACTTGATTTCACATTCCAGGATGTCTGGCTCTGGGTGAGTTATCACACCATCATGGTTAGCTGGGTCATGAAGAACTTTTTTGTATAGTTCTGTGTATTCTTGCCATCTCTTCTTAATATCTTCTGCTTCTGTTAGGTCCACATCATTTCTGTCCTTTATTGTACCTATCTTTGCATGAAATGTTCCCTTGTTATCTCTAATTTTCTTGAAGAGATCTCTAGTCTTTCCCATTCTTTTGTTTTCCTCTATTTCTTTGCACTGATCTCTGAGGAAGGCTTTCTTATCTCTCCTTGCTATTCTTTGGAACTCTGTATTCAAATGGGCATATCTTTCCTTTTCTCCTTTGCCTTTCACCTCTCTTCTTTTCAGAGCTATTTGAAAAGCCTCCTCAGGCAACCATCTTGCCTTTTTGCATTTCTTTTTCTTGGGGATGATCTTGATCCCTGCCTCCTGTACAATGTCACGAACCTCCATCCATAGTTTTTCAGACACTCTGTCTATCACATCTAATCCCCTGAATCTATTTCTCACTCCCACTGTATAATTGTAAGGGATTTGATTTAGGTCATACCTGAATGGTCTAGTGGCTTTCCCTACTTTATTCAATTTAAGTAGGAATTTGACAAGAAGGAGTTCATGGTCTTGTTTTTGTTGACTGTATAGAGCTTCTCCATCTTTGGCTGCAAAGAATATAATCAATCTGATTTCAGTATTGACCATCCAGCGATGTCCATGTGTAGAGTCTTCTCTTGTGTTGGAAGAGGGCATTTGCTATGACCAATGCATTCTCTTGGCAAAACTCTGTTAGCCTTTGCCCTGCTTCAATTTGTACTCCAAGGCCAAATTTGCCTGTTACTCCAAGTGTCTCTTGACTTCCTACTTTTGCATTCCAGTCCCCTATAATGAAAAAGACATCTTTTGGGGTGTTAGTTCTAAAAGGTCTCATAGGTCTTCATAAAACCATTCAACTTCAGCTTCTTCAGCATTACTAGTCAGGGCATAGACTTGGATTACTGTGATATTGAATGGCTTGCAATGGAAATGAACAGAGATCATTCTGTCGTTTTTCAGATTGCACCCAAGTACTGCGGCTCAGATGGTAAAGTGTCTGTCTACAATGTGGGAGACCCGGGTTCGATCCCTGGGTCGGGAAGATCCCCTGGAGAAGGAAATGGCAATCCACTCCAGTACTATTGCCTGGAGAATCCCATGGACAGAGGTGCCTGGTAGGCTACAGTACATGGGGTCACAGAGTCAGACATGACTGAGCAACTTCACTTTCACTGCATTTTGGACTCTTTTGTTGACTATGATGGCTACTCCATTTCTTCTAAGGGATTCTTGCCCACAGTAGTAGACATAATGGTCATCTGAGTTAAATTCACCCATTCCAGCTCACTTTAGTTCACTGATTCCTAAAATATTGATGTTCAGTCTTGCCATCTCCTGTTTGACCATTCCCAATTTGCCTTGATTCATGGACCCAACATTCCAGGTTCCTATGCAATATTGTTCTTTACATCATTGGACCTTGCTTCTCTCACCAGTCATATCACAACTGGGTTGTTGTTTTCACTTTGGCTCCATCTCTTCATTCTTTCTGGCGTTAGTTCTCCACTGATCTCCAGTAGCATATTGGGCACCTACTGACCTGGGGAGTTAATCTTTCAGTGTCCTATCTTTTTTGCTTTTTTGTACTGTTCATGGGCTTCTCATGGCAAGGATACTGAAGTGGTTTACCATTCCCTTCTCCAGTGGACCACATTCTGTCAGACCTCTCCACCATGATCTGTCCATCTTGGGTGGCCCTACATGAAATGGATCATAGTTTAATTGAGCTAGACAAGGCTGTGATCCATGTGATCAGATTGGTTATTTTTCTATGATTGTGGTTTTCATTCTGTTGGCCCTCTGATGGAGAAGGATAAGAGGCTTATGGAAGCTTCCGGATGGGAGAGGCTGACTGAGGGGAAACTGGCTCTTCTTGTTGTAAATCTTTAATTCAGTTTTCTTTTGATGGGTGGGGCTGTGTCCCTTCCCTGTTATTTGACCTGAGGCCAAACTATGGTGGAGGTAATGAAGACAATGGTGGCCTCCTTCAAAAGGTCCCATCCATGCACCGCTACACTCAGTGCCCTACCCCTGCAGCAGGCCACTGCTGACCCACACCTCTGCTGGAGACTCCTGGACACTCATGGGAAAGTCTGGGTCAGTCTCTTGTGGTGTCACTGCTCCCTTCTCCTGGGTCCTGGTGCACATAAAGTTTTGTTTGTGCCCTCCATGAGTCTGTTTCTCCAGTCCTGTGTAAGTTCTGGCAGTTCTGTGGTGGAGCTAATGGCGACCTCCTCCAACAGGGCTTATACCATACCCAGGTCCACTGCACCCAGAGCCCCTGCCCCTGCATCAGTCCACTGCTGACCTGCACCTCTGCTGGAGACACTCAAACACAGTTCTGTCTCGGTCTCTGTGGGGTCTCTGGGTCCTGGTTCTCAAAAGGTTTGTTTGAGCCCTCTGAGCATCTCTGCAAGTATGGGATTTGATTCTAAATGCGAATTCACTCCTACCATCTTGCTGAGGCTTCTCCTTTGCCCTTGGATGTGGGGTATCTCCTCAAAGTTGCTCCAGTGCCGTACAAGCACCATTACAGCACCTACCATCTTGCTGAGGCTTCTCTAAAGTGAAAATCACTCAGTCGTGTGTAACTCTTTGTGACCCCATCTACTATACAGTCCACGGAATTCTCCAGGACAGAATACTGGAGTGAGTACCCCTTCCCTTCTCCAGGGGATCCTCCCAACGCAGGGATTGAACCCAGGTCTCCCACATTGCAGGCGGATTCTTTACCAGCTGACCTACAAGGGAAGCCCAAGAATACTGGAGTGGGTAGCCTATCCCTTCTCCAGCAGATCTTTCCAACCCAGGAATTGAACCAGGGTCTCCTGCATTGCTGGCAGATTCTTTACCAACTGAGCTATCAGGGAATCTTCTTTGTGTTTAGTCTTTTTTAGTTTGATTAGTACGTGTCTTGGCATGTTTCTCCTTGGGTTTATCCTGTATGGGACTCTTTGTGCCTCTTGGACTAGAATGACCATTTCCTTTTCCATGCTGGGGAAATTTTCAACTATAATCCCTTCAAAATTTTTCTCATACTCTTTCTTTTTCTCTTCTTCTTCTGGGACCCTATAATTCAAATGTTGGTGCGTTTGATATTGTCCCAGAGGTCTCTGAGACTATCCTCAGTTCTTTTCATTCTTTTTATTTTAATTCTGCTCTTCAGAAGTTATTTCCACCATTTTATCTTCCAGCTCACTAATTCGTTCTTCTGCTTCAGCTATTCTGCTATTGAGTCCTTCTAGAGTATTTTTAATTTAAGTAATTGTGTTGTTTGTCTGTGTATATTTATTCTTTAATTCTTTTAGGTCTTTGTTAACTGATTCTTGCATTTTCTCCATTTTGTTTTCAAGGTTTTTGATCATCTTTACTATCACTATTCTGAATTCTTTTTCAAGTAATTTGCCTATTTCCTCTTCATTTACTTGGAATTCTGTGTTTCTAGCTTGTTCCTTCATTTATGTAGTACTTCTCTGCCTTTTTGGTTTTTTTTTAAACTTATTGTGTTTGAGGTCTCCTTTTTCCAGGCTTCAAAGTTGAATTCTTTCTTCCTTTTGGTTTCTGCCCTCCTAAGCTTGGTCCAGTGGTTTGTGTAAGCTTTGTATAGGGTGAGATTTGTGCTGAGTGCCCCTCCTGGTGGCTCAGACGGTAAAGCATCTGCCTGCAATGCAGGAGACCCGGGTTCAATCCCCGGGTCGGGAAGATCCCCTGGAGAAAGAAATGGCAACCCACTCCAGTATTCTTGCCTGGAAAATCCCATGGATGGAGCCTGGTATGCTATAGTCCACGGGGTCACAAAGAGTTGGACACAACTGAGCGACTTCACTTCACTTTTGTTTGTTTTTCCTCTGATGGGCAAGGCTGAGTGAGGTGGTATTCCTATCTGCTGATGACTGGGTTTGTATTTTTGTTTTGTTTGTTGTTTAGATGAGGCATCCTGCACAAGGTGTTACTGGTGGTTGAGTGATGCCAGGTCTTATATTCAAACGTTTCCTTTGTGTGAGTTCTCACTATTTGATACTCCCTAGGGTTAGTTCTCTGATAGTCTAGGGTCTTGGAGTCAGTGCTCCCACTCCGAAGGCTCAGGGCTTGATCTCTGATCAAGAATGAAGATTCCAGAAGTGGTTTGTTATGGCATTAAGTGAAATTAAAATAAATATCCAAAAACAAGAAACCAAAGATGAACCCCAGACAAATTGCAGTTACAAAATCAGGCAAATAATATTTAAAATAGTGGAATATACACATATACATATACACCCATGAGCAAAGTCAAAACAGTCCAACAAAAATAAAATAAAGTACAGTAGATTGTACTGTATTGTACTTTGACCTGGCAAACAAAGGACAAAAAACTTGTATTTACCAGTTAAGAACAAAACAAACTAAAGCACAAACATGAAAACAAAGCTAAAGCAAGATGACAATTGGGGAATAAAGCAATGAAAACAAAACTAACAAATATTTTGAGAGAAAAGGAAAGAAAGAATAAATATGCAAAGTTAAATACAGGTAGATGAAGAAGATTTATATTCATTAAAGATTAACTGCAAAGGGAAAAGAACAGTAGGAAAAGCAAACAAAGGAATAAATATAGAAAAATAATAAGTTTTAAAAAATTAAAATTAAAAAGGAGAAAAGAAAAAAGAAGAAGAAAAACTCCACAGAACTGCAAAAGCCCAATGAGAAGCAGAGGTTTATAACAACAATAAAAACTGTGACTGAGAAAAAGAAAAAAAAAGTTCAAAATCTTAATTAGATTTCATAGTGCTAATAAAATCAACAACTACAATGGGGTGGGGTGGGGAGGAGAAAAAAAAGAAAAAAAGAAAAATCCGAAAGAATTTACAGAACAAGTCAAAACATAAGAATAATAAATGTCTTTCTTGAGTCACTGCTGTCAGAGTCCTTTCCTTCGCTGGGAGTCACAGTCCACCTCACCTCCCTAGGATGCCCTCCAACACTGTGCTGATCTCTGGACCTGCTGTGGGGGCTGCTCAGGTTCTAATCTGGTCCTACTCCTGTGTGTTCTTGCCTCCAATGTCCACAGCTATCAGAACTAGTGTGTTTTCTTTTGTGGGAGCTCTCAATGACTTTTTATATATTCTATAGACACAGAGTCTGCCTAGTTGATCATGTGGACTTAATCTGCAGCTTGTATAACTGGTAGGATGGTTTGGGGTCTTCTTCCTTAGCCACACTGTCCCTGGGTTTCAACTGCGGTTTTTATTTCCACCTCTGCATGTGGGTCGCCCACTGGGGTTTGCTCCTGAGGCTGCCCTGGAGGACTTGGGTTTGCCCCTGTGAGAGCCAGGTATGGAGGTGGTGCAGCTCCTTGGGTCGCAGGGGTTCTGGCAGCACCAGGTACTCAGAGGAATTGGCAGCTAGGGCAGCAGGAAATATAATATTCTAGACGGGTATGGCTCTAGATGAGTGATCACATCATCATGATTATCTGGGTCGTGAAGATCTTTTTTGTACAGTTCTTCTGTGTATTCTTGCCACCTCTTCTTAATATCTTCTGCTTCTGTTAGGTCCATACCATTTCTGTCCTTTATCGAGCCCGTCTTTGCATGAAATGTTCCCTTGGTATCTCTCATTTTCTTGAAGAGATCTCTAGTCTTTCCCATTCTGTTGTTTTCCTCTATTTCTTTGCATTGATCACTGAAGAAGGCTTTCTTATCTCTTCTTGCTATTCTTTGGAACTCTGCATTCTGATGCTTATATCTTTCCTTTTCTCCTTTGCTTTTCTCTTCTCTTCTTTTCACAGCTATTTGTAAAGTCTCCCCAGACAGCCATTTTGCTTTTTTGCATTTCTTTTCCATGGGGATGGTCTTGATCCCTGTTTCCTGTACAATGTCATGAACCTCAGTCCATAGTTCATCAGGCACTCTGTGTATCAGATCTAGGCCCTTAAATCTATTTCTCACTTCCACTGTAAAATCATAAGGGATTTGATTTAGGTCATACCTGAATGGTCTCGTGGTTTTCCCTACTTTTTTCAATTTAAGTCTGAATTTGGCAAGAAGGAGTTCATGATCTGAGCCACAGTCAGCTCCCAGTCTTGTTTTTGTTGACTGTATAGAGCCTCTCCATCTTTGGCTGCAAAGAATATAATCAATCTGATTTCAGTGTTGACCATCTGGTGATGTCCATGTGTAGAGTCTTCTCTTGTGTTGTTGGAAGAGAGTGTTTGCTATGACTAGTGCATTTTCTTGGCAAAACTCTATTAGTCTTTGCCCTGCTTCATTCCACATTCCAAGGCCAAGTTTGCCTGTTACTCCAGGTGTTTCTTGACTTCCTACTTTTGCATTCCAGTCCCCTATAATGAAAAAGACATCTTTTGGGTTGTTAGTTCTAAAAGGTCTTGTAGGTCTTCATAAAACCATTCAACTTCAGCTTCTTCAGCGTTACTGGTTGGGGCATAGACTTGGATTACTGTAATATTGAATGGTTTGCCTTGGAGACAAACAGAGATCCTTCTATCGTTTTTGAGATTGCATCCAAGTACTGCATTTCAGACTCTTTTGTTGACCATGATGGTTACTCCATTTCTTCTGAGGGATTCCTGCCCGCAGTAGTAGATATAATGGTCATCTGAGTTAAATTCACCCATTCCAGTCCATTTTAGTTCGCTGATTCCTAGAATGTCGACGTTCACCCTTGCCATCTCTTGTTTGACCACTTCCAATTTGCCTCGATTCATGGACCTGACATTCCAGGTTCCTATGCAATATTGCTCTTTACAGCATCAGATCTTGCTTCTATCACCAGAAGCCTCTTGATGAAAGTGAAAGAGGAGAGCGAAAAAGTTGGCTTAAAGCTCAACATTCAGAAAATGAAGATCATGGCATCCGGTCCCATCACTTCATGGGAAACAGATGGGGAAACAGTGTCAGACTTTATTTTTGGGGGCTCCAAAATCACTGCAGACGGTGACTGCAGCCATGAAATTAAAAGACGTTTACTCCTTGGAAGGAAAGTTATGACCAGCCTAGATAGCATATTCAAAAAGCAGAGACATTACTTTGCCGAATAAGGTCCATCTAGTCAAGGCGATGGTTTTTCCTGTGGTCATGCATGGATGTGAGTGTTGACTGTGAAGAAGGCTAAGCGCCAAAGAATTGACGCTTTTGAACTGTGGTGTTGGAGAAGACTCTTGAGAGTCCCTTGGACTGCAAGGAGATCCAACCAGTCCATCCTGAAGGAGACCAATCCTGGGATTTCTTTGGAAGGAATGATGCTAAAGCTGAAGCTCCAGTACTTTGGCCACCTCATGCGAAGAGTTGACTCATTGGAAAAGACTCTGATGCTGGGAGAGACTAGGGGCAGGAGAAGGGGACGACAGAGGATGAGATGGCTGGATGGCATCACGGACTCGATGGTCGTGAGTCTGTGTGAACTCCGGGAGATGGTGATGGACAGGGAGGCCTGGTGTGCTGCAATTCATGGGGTCACAAAGAGTCGGACACGACTGAGCGACTGAACTGAACTGAACTGACTGAGAAGGGTATGGCAACCAGTATTGGCCAAAACGTTCCAGTATTCTTGCATGGAGAACCCTCCTCCCTGACAGAGAAGCCTAGCAGGCCACAGTCTACAGGGTCACAAAGGGTTAGACATTACCGAAGCAACCTTGAGTGCATAGATGCAAGATTTTTTTTTTTTTTTTTTTTTTAGCCTGTGGCAGTTCTGCCCCAGTGAGAGTTGAGCATGAAGGTGGCACAGCTGCTTAGCTTGCGGGGACCCTGGTAGTGCCAAGTGTGCAGGGACATAGATTGTCTCTGCCACAGCAGTTCTAGCCCCTCTCAGAGTGTTTTTATGAGCCTCTTGCAGCTGGTGATCAGAAGACCTTTTTGGCCAGTCTTTCTCTGGTTCTATGCCCTTTCAGGCACTTAGAGGGCTCCCTTGCCTGGGGCCCTTCTCTGTTGTTCTGCACGTCAGGCACACAGAGTAGGACCCAGCCAGGGTCCTACTCTAGTTCAGTGTGTCAGGCGTTTGATGGGCCAGCCTCTCTATTGTTCAGCTGCCAATCCTGGTGTGTGGGGAGAGAGAGGTTATGGTGATGGCTCCACCCCCCACACGTGACTCAGCAGTGTTGCCTTGCTTCCATGGCTGCCCAGCTTTTCTCCACAGGCATTTCCCACCACAATCTCCTCCCTCACATCGCCTTGATCCATCTCTCCGCAGTCAACAGCAGCCCTCTCCCTGGGATTGCTCCACAGTCCCTAAACTCCAGCTCCCAGCTGGAGCGCTTTCCAGGGGACCTGCGTCCCTGTCCGAGATATGCATGGCTGCATCAAGGACTGTCTGACTCTCATTCCATTTAGGCTGCCACAGATAAGCTGTTTCACTCTCAGCCTTAAATGTTTCTCCTCTGACTCAGACAATTTCCCTGATGTGGGGATCAGACCCCTGCTTCAGTTCCCTCACTGGCTGAGGGCAAGTCCAGTCCCACTAACATTCCTGTTTTTCCTACTAGTCTTCATCCTACCGAGTTTTGTGTGGTTCTACATATTCTTTTCCACTGGTCAGGTATTCCTGTCCACTCTCAGCTGGTGTTCTGCATGCACTTCTGTGTTGGAAGGTGTAATCCTGATGCATCCATGGAGAGAGATGTACTCCACATCCACCTGCTTCTCCGCCATCTTGTTCTCTGGCTTAAAACTTTTTTGTTATTGTTATTTTAAATTGGAGTATTGTTGCTTTACACTGTCATATTAGTTTCTGCTGTACAACAATGTGAGTCAGCTATATGTAAATGTATATTCCCACCCCTTAAGCCTCCCTCCCAGCCCTCCCATCCAGCCCCTCTAGGTCATCACAGAGCACCGAGCTGAGCTCCCTGTGCTCCACAGCTGCTTCCCACTAACTACCTATTTTACACGTGGTAGTGTATATATGTTGATTCTACTCTCTCAGTTTGCCCCACCTACTCCTTCCACCACTGTCTACAAGTCCATTCTCTATGTCTAGTCTGTGTCTCTATTCCCGTGTACAAGAAAGTTTTTTTAAAAGAGCCTCGTGAACGTTCACACTCCCTTTTAAGCAATGTCAGGGACACCTAGAAGGGTGTCTGCACTGGGCCCACCATACACCACTCCCGAATCCTGTTTCACCTACTCAGCCTGATGATGCCCACTGCTCAGGAAGCAGTCTGAAGAGGCAGAAATGCCTCAGCTGGGACTGCAGGCTCCCCATGAAATCCCCATTGCTGCATCAGGGGGTCTGTTACTTGGTGTCCCCAGGTTGCCAACTGCCTGGGGTGCCAGTGTGGTATGGGCTTTCGGTAGAGGAAGCACTCTTCTTGCGACATTCTGAAGGCTCTCTGTCAGGACTGTCCCCTGTCCCACAGCAGGTATGCATTGCCCCAGGTAACTGATGTACCCTGGATTCTCTGTTACATGTCCTAGACCCAGGAATTCTGCTGCTCCAGGTTTCCTCCTCTGTTTCCTATTTCTGGCAACCGTGAGGGCAGGCCCAGGACCATTGAGAGCAGGCAGCACTTGCTCAGCAGAGACAGCTCCAGTCAAACTTAGCCAAGGAGCATCTCCCTGCTCCTCTTCCCCAAAACGCAAGAGCTGAGATAGGATTCCATTATGACTTCACAACAGCCGATCACATCTCCAACCAGGGCATTCTCTTCCCAGTACAAAGCGTCTATAAGTAGTGTCTTCACAATTTTCCCCAAGACCCATGGATAGCACCTGGCTTACACTCTGGCACCTACTATAGAAAGCACATTTGTGCTCAGCTGTTTCAGTGGTGAATGGCTCCTTGTGACCCCATGGACTGCAGCCTGCCGGGCTCCTCTGTCCATGGGATTCTCCAGGCAAGAGTACTGGAGCAGGTCACCATTTCTTCCTCCAGGGGATCTTTCTGACCCAGTGATCAAACCTGGGTCTCCTGCATTGCAGACAGATTCTTTGCTACCAAACCACCAGGGAAGCCCCATAGACAGCACATCCTGCTCCAAAGATGAAGTCAAACCTCTTTCTCATAGAAACTGAAAACTGTTCACAGAGCTGACAGAATAGGTTTTCCAGTTCTTGCTCTTTTAAGTTTTCTAAGTTTCAGGATCATGTCACAGCCAAACCTCTGGCTGTAATACCTTGAACAAAGTGATTACAGGGCTCAATCAGAAGCATGAGGATGGTGTGAGGCAGGAGAGTCCCTTCTTTGAGCCCCAGTTTCCCCATCTGTGAAGTTTCTAACCTCATCAACCTATTGTGAGGTTTAAAGAGACAGTGTTTGCAGAATGCCTTAGCCAGAGCCTGGCTCAGAGCACCTAGTCCCTGGGCTGCTGGAAGTCATTGTCTTCACCCTTCAGGCAGCAGGATCCTTCCTGTTTTTCATTCTCACAGGACAGCACACACGTGGACTCTGGGAGCTGGTACCCCTTAACTTGGCTTTATCAGGAATTTAATTTGGTGACCCTGGGCATTTCCTTTGGGGCCCAGGAATCCAAGTAAAGCTGAGTCTACTTTTCCAGGCCATGGCTGACATGTGAACAATCCAAGCCCCATGGCTTTCCCAGTAGGACATGTGTTGCCTCTGGTCCACACCCGATCAGCCACAGAAATAGGAAGTGAGATGAATCAAAGACCCCCACTTTTTTTTTTCTTTTTGGTTTGCTCTAACCCTATTTTCCTGCTTACAAATGTAGGTCAAGTTTCTTGATAGAATCTGGCTCCTGACACCTGGTGTACGGTTGGATTAAATTCAGGATATTATATAAATAAAACATTAGCAGACACTCTAGTCAGAGAGAGGAGAAGAAAGACATGAGGTGAGAAAAGGCAGTGGAAAAAACAGACGGTGTTTCAACACACACCAAGGTAACTAGCTGATTAGGGCCACAAGAATTTTCCAAGTTATTGTTTTTTTTCCAAACATGTACTTCACACTACTCTAGGAGACAGTGCAGCATAACAGTTAAATACAAGCCAGATAACTGACTGGTTTAGAATCCAGGCCCTGTTACTTACTAATCATGGAGTGTAGGCAAGTGAATATACATCAGTGTGTCTGCTTTCTTACCTATAAAATTACCACCTCCCAACATTGGACTGTTGCAGGATTACATGAGAGACACAAGCAAAGCTCTAGGAAACATTAGCTATTACTGCAGTAACGTTACACGTTGGCCCTGAGCCAGTTGGAGCTTCCAATGACATAGGCAGTCCTTGACTTTACATGGTGTCTCAAGATAGAGACGTTGTTGGTCTCACAAAAAAGAAGTTCCATGAGGGCAGCACTGACTGTTTCTGTTTGGTCTTCTACTGTATTTCCAGGGCCCAGGATAGTGCCTAAAACACAAGACAAGCTCAGTAAATTTTAGTCAAATAGTTTTAAACATCATACAGGATTCAAGTGGGGCACAAAGGAGGGAATGTCAATAAAATGATTATAAAAAGGAGATAAGTGATACAGTTAGAGAAATAAAATGCATGAAGAGCAAGGAATCAAACTAGGAGATAGGATGAAAGAAGTTTAGTAAAGACTCTCAAATTTGACTAAGTGGAATGACTTCTAACACATAATCCGAGTCATAAGAAAATTTGGGAATTTAAATTCCCATTACCTTAAGATAGGGTTTGGTAGGTTAGCCTGAGTAGCATCAAGCCAGAAGTACTATCCAAACTGCAGATCAGAATCTCTGACTTTGAACCTGACTCTGTAACCCCAGTCTTAGGCCAGTCTTTCAGTTGCCATTGGGGAAGGAACTTTGGTACTCAGGAAAGTTTGTAAGTACAGCAAAGATAAAGTAAATGAAACCCACAGGATTTCATGTGATGTCTAGTAATAAGTTTTATAAATACCATGAAACTTTGTGTGTAACAGTTATTTATGGCATATAAAACATTTAGGAAACTCTAACATATTAATCGAATTCTCCAATTTGAAATGTTTAATTATTATCAAGCCTCATTTTACTTTTAAAGTGCATGAGGCTTTTTATGAACTGTGTTTGACTATCTGAAAGACTGAAATGTTTTTAGGTCTTTTCAGGCATCTTAGATTTGTAACTAGAGTTTCCATACTAAATATTTTGTTTATCTTATCAGAGTTAATCAGCCTTATTGGGTGTCTTGCTTGAGAGAATCATGCTCAAGAGAATCAAATATATTAAATTTGGTCTTCTAATTTTAAAAGTTTAAGGGAATTTAATTAACCATGACAGTAAAATAGGTTGTTTAAGGAAATGTTATCTATTAAATTAACTAAATATTAATTAAAAGACAAGTGAAGTGATTTTTATACAGAATTACTAGATTTATAGATAAATTGATTAGACTAGTACATTGAGCTCTACAACTTAAGAAAAGGCTATGATTTAAACCTACAACTTTATTTTATTGCATATCATGAAAACCCTTTACCTTTTTGAACCTGGCTTTCCCCCAAGGTCCCTTCTTCTTCTGTAGCCCCCACAGGTGGTGATTACTTTCTCCCCTAACCTTGAGCCCACAAGCCAGAAAGTGTCTACTTTCTCTTTCTTCTCAGCTCCAGAGCTTTGTTCCTCTCTGAAAATCCCTATCACTGAAACTCATAGTATCAGATGATAGCACTCCATTCTTACCTCAAGCTTAGACCCTGATCATCGGTCTCTACCCCTTAAAGACTGTTCGTTTACTCAGTGAAGAATGTTCATTGTCACTCTTTCCAATGTTAACTTGCCTCAGTTCTTGCTGATTTCCATATTCATGGGACACTGATGAGATTCAGGTGAAGCATAATCAGAAACCAATCAGAAGCAAAGTTGTTTTCCCAAAGGGCCTCAATCTGAGCCAGGTATTATATCCTTTAGTTGCTGTAGGGAGGTCCTGGGTCTTAGGACAAGGATCAGTGGGCCAGGGTGGCCAAAGCAACAGGGGACATCAGGCGACTCAGGTAATGGTCATTAACCAAGTGGTGTAAAGGAGTTTCAACATTTTAACAACTGAAATTTTTAGAACATACTTCCTACCAGCTGACATTGGCCCTGAGTGGAGATGGTTCTCCCAGGTTCCCTGCCCTCTTATTCATGTGACATCCTCTACTCCACCTCAGCCGACCCACTCCCATTTGTCATATTCTAGACCCATAAATGGTAACTGCATCCCCTCTGTGATTGAAATTGTAAGCATCCTACTCAGGCTGCCACCTCCTGTCCTTTAAGCTTACTCCACCCAGAACTCCAACAATTCTGCCATCTTATCAGAGCCGACAATTCATTATTCCTCCCATTTTTCACTATATCTTACCTCCTTCATGCATTTTATTCTTTCAACCAGATTAGATTCTATAGTTCAGTTCAGTTCAGTCGCTCAGTCGTGTCCGACTCTTTGCGACCCCATGAATCACAGCACGCCAGGCCTCCCTGTCCATCACCATCTCCCCGAGTTCACTCAGACTCACGTCCATTGAGTCGGTGATGCCATCCAGCCATCTCATCCTCTGTCGTCCCCTTCTCCTCCTGCCTCCAGTCTCTCCCAGCATCAGAGTCTTTACCAATGAGTCAACTCTTCGCATGAGGTGGCCAAAGTACCGGAGCTTCAGCTTTAGCATCATTCCTTCCAAAGAACACCCAGGGCTGATCTCCTTCAGAATGGACTGGTTGGATCTCCTTGCAGTCCAAGGGACCCTCAAGAGTCTTCTCCAACACCACAATTCAAACGCATCAGTACTTCGGTGCTCAGCCTTCTTCACAGTCCAATTCTCACATCCATACATGACCACAGGAAAAACCATAGCCTTGACTAGACGGACCTTAGTCGGCAAAGTAATGTCTCTGCTTTTGAATATCACTGTAATCATTTCTTTGTGTATACAAAACCCTCTATCCTAGACTTTCCTTCTTTCACCAGCCTGAAGCCAATTTATGGTAAATCCAAGTCTCTACCTGCTCTAAGCTGGCATGATGCACTTGAATATAGCTGCAGAAAGCCACACCACACACAAACTTGTCTCACTTTAAATGTTACTAGGACTTCCCTGGTGGCTCAGATGGTAAAGCGTCTGCCTATGATGTGGGAGACCTGGGTTCAATCCCTGGGTCAGGAAGATCTTCTGGAGAAGGAAATGGCAACCCACTCCAGTATTCTTGCCTGGAAAATCCCATGGATGGAGGATCCTGGTAGGCTACTACAGTCCATGGGGTCACAAAGAGTCAGACACGACTGAGCGAATTCACTCACTCACTCACTCACCCTGAGTGGGCCTTTAGAAGACAATGATACTACATTGCCTAAGCCAGTCACTTTTCCAGTCTGCTAAAGAAGCAGAATTATCTCACACCTCTTCTTGTCTTTTCAAAACTCCAGCAATCTTCTGCCCTCCTTACTCAAATCTAGGCATGCATGCTCAGTTGTGTCCAACTCTTTGTAGCCCTATGGACTGCAGCACTCCAGGTTCTTCTGTCCATTTCCAGGCAAGAATACTGGAGTGGGTTGCCATTTTCTCCTCCAAGAGATCTTACTGACCCAAGGATCGAACCTGTGTCTCTTATATCTCCTGTATTGGAAGACGGATTCTTTACCACCGAACCACCAAGGAAACCCTTACTCAAGTCTAGTTCTCAAAATATTTTGGTTCTGTGAGTCCTTTAAATTTTTGAAAGTTGAGGACCTTGAGAGCTATTGTGTAAATATCGGTTATATTTGTCCATATCTATGATATTAAAATGAAAAACTTGGAAAATTTAACATATTTGTTTATTAATTTTATTAAAAAATAACAAACCCATTACTTATTAACATAAATAACATATGTGCATGGAAAAGAACTGTATTTTCCAAGCCAAAAAATTTTTGGTGAGAAGAGAAGGACTGCTTTACATATTTGCAAAATCTTTTTCATGTTTGGTGAAAGAGCAGATGGAAGACTAGATTCTCATATTTGCTTCTGCTTTCAAATTGTTATATAATTTTTGTTACAGTATATCATGAAAATCCTGGCCTCACATAGCTATAGATAAGTAGTTGGAAAAAGGAGCATTTTAATAACTTTTTCAGATAATTGAGGATATTCTTCACTGATACTACACAAAAACCTGACAAGTGATAATTTCTTAAAGGGTGGTTGCAATGTGAATTTTAAAACCACACCAATCAACTTTTTATACTCTGTTATATTAAAATCTATTGATTTATCTTGCACTTCAAGTGGATCTTTTACTCATGCATAATATTGTAACACTATGCATTGGTCATTTGGAAAGTATGGGTTCAAAAAGTTATGCAGTTCTAAACATTGACACATTCACATATGTTAGTATTACCACTGATCTCATCAGAAGTCTTTAAGTACTGGGGACTTTCCTGGTGGTCCTGTGGTTAAGACTCCACTCCCACTGCAAGGGGTATGGGCTTAGATCCCTGGTCAGGGTAAGATCCCACATACCGTGCTGCATAACATGGCCAAAAACATTTTAACAAACACAAAACAAAACAAAGAAGTCTTTAAGTATTGAAAAGCTGTCAAGCTCGTGGTGGCAGACAAAGTTTTTCAAAATTCTAAGTTTTGCAGCAAAGCTTGAATTTTATCATTGTCAAGAAATAGCTTACAAATACCTCCTGTCAAACAGGCTCACTTTGTTCATTTTTTAGAAAATGTTCACTAAATATGTAACCCAAATCTGAATAACTGAAGTTGGTCTGCTGGTCGAATGATTCCCAGTTTTGCTTGTATTTGTTCAGGATTAGCCCCAACTAATATCAAAGATCTTCCTCTATGTGAATGCAGTTAACACAGGTAGTACTAATATTTTCGAAGTGTTAATGTTTTTTAATTGCTTGCTGTTTCCTGTACCGACTGTGTTCAACTCGTGTTCCATGAGTAAAGCAGTGAGGTCAGCCCTCATTTCAAACAGTGAAAGTGCTTTTCCTCAAGACAGCTATCATACTTTGGTGTGCAACAGAAGTACTTTATATGTACTTCCCAGTCAACACAGTATATTAAAAGCATGTGTACTCAAGGGATGAGATTTTATAAAATTAATAACTTTTACTGCTTCATTAAAAATATTCTTTAGCAAAACTAAGTTGTTTTTTTTTTTTTCCTGCAAGTGCTTAGTGGTGAAGAATCTAACGACTAGTAGTATAATTTGACACTATTGCCTTGATTCATACTAAGACACCAGCAATTTTACCCACCATTGTTTTTATACCACCAGGACAAATGCCAACAAAGTTGTTACAGGATAAACCAAGCAATTAAAAAATGTTAACACTCTGAAAATATTGGTACTACTTGTGTTAATTACATTCCCATAAAAGATCTTTGATGATTAGATGGTGCTAATCCAGAACAAATATAAGCAAAACTCCAAATCTAGGCACATTGGTAGATTTGTTCATTTTAAGGCAAAAGTTCGGTTCTACAGAAGCAATATTAACTCAGTCTTTTGTCTGCAGCTAAATTTTTATTCCGAGTTGCTGAATCATTGAAAGGCGGCAGTTCTGTGGTTCCTTTCACTGATTTTTCATCCAGCAGGCATTGAGCAATGTCTGATACACAAGATTTTATTAGTCCCTCTGCTATTGTGTGTACTTTTCCAGCCAAAGCAATATGCTACCACACCTTGTAAGGTGCTTCAGTAGCCTTTTCATTTCTAGTTTGATAAGCTGTGACATGCAATTATTGGATTTTAAAGGGCTCACCATATATATGTCTAAAATATTCATTTTTCTTTATACTCTGCATACTAGTCCCAATATGATGCTGCAGTTGAGGGGTCACCATATGTTATTAGAGAATGCTCTGTTGCATGAAAGGCACTAAGGTAGGGACTTCTGTGGTGGTGGTGAAGACTCCCCACTGCCAATGTGGAGGGCATGGGTTCGATCCCTGGTCAAGGAACTACAATACCTATGCCATGCAGTGCAATGAAAAGGTTAAGTAAATAAAAATAAAAGACACTAAGGTAATAACTGACAATTCTAAAGCTTAAGGAAAGATAGTTTTTGCCATATTCTTATTTCTTACCTACAGTTTTGTCAGTGTCTTTGGAGGAGATTTCTTTCTTCTATGAGTCAGAGAACTCACCTTTTTGATTTTGGGTTGTGTGTTTTTTGTTTTGTTTTGTTTTTTAGCTCCTTATACATGGACTATGTAGCTGTGGGTTGAAAAATAAGATCTTATACTCTCCCCTTTTAAAGTCAATAATACATCTTCAATAAAAATATATTTTAAACAAATTTACTTTGGAAGAAAATAATAAATTCCAAAATAATAGTTTTAGGTATTTAAACATTAAAAATCAAATATTATGCAAAATGAGACCAAAAAATTATACTTCCTGTGTGTTTTCCTGTGAGTGTAAGGTGGTATTCACCCACAATTCTTTTTCTAGCCCCTGAAAGTCTTGAAGTTCATCTCTGTGTTGGATTGCCTCTTTCCTCCTAGCCTCTTGGACATCACCTGTGATGACCCCACTCCAGCTCTCATTCTCACAGGTCCAGTCTACATATAATTCATGGAAAAAGCTTAATCACCTTTACCCCAACAAATGAACCCCAAGGGTGCAAGCTCTCCCAGCACAGCCCCTCTTGTTTTTCTAGTCTCTAAAGGAGCCACTAGTTAGGTGCTCCCCCTTTAAATTTCTCAGAACACTAGTTCATCTTTCTCTGTGGCCCCTTCGAAGTATATTTCCCCTACATCTGAAAGTGTTAGTCATTCAGTCGTGTCCAACTCTGCAACCCCATGGACAGTAATCCGCCAGGCTTCAATGTCCTTGGGATTCTCTGGGAAAAAATACTGGAGTGGGTTTCACTCCTCCAGGGGATCTTTCCCACCCAGGGATTGAACCTGGGTCTCCTGTATTGCAGGCAGATTCTTTACCGTCTAAAGCAACAGGGAGCCACCCTACATTTGAGGTAATGCAATTCTCATTCTCTCCCCTAGAAATTCAAAACACAAAGACAGCTTCCTCTAAATATTTGCACACTCATTCATCCCTAAAGTAACAAGATAGGTAAAAATTCCTGCTTCCTTGGAGCTCATTTTCTAGTGCACAACACTAGACAAATTCAAGAAAATAAAATTCTTCTCTTTTAACTCTTACTATGCTTTTCTTCAGAGAAGGCAATGGCACCCTACTCCAATACTCTTGCCTGGAAAATCCCATGGACAGGGGAGCCTGGTGGGCTGCAGTCCATGGGGTCGCACAGAGTCGGACACGACTGAAGCGACTTAGCAGCAGCAGCAGCAGCAACAGCATACTTTTCTTAGGGCTTCCCTCATAGCTCAGTTGGTAAAGAATCTGCCTGCAATGCAGACCTGGGTTCGATCTATGGGTCGGAAAGATCCCCTGGAGAAGGAGATGGCAACCCACTTTAGTATTCTTGCCTGGAGAATCCCATGAACAGAGGAGTTTGGCAGTCCATCGGGTCACAAGAGTCGGATGTGATTTAGTGACTAAACCACCACCACCATACTTTTCTTGACCTCTACAACCTATTTTTATAGGTAAGGGATGTGTGCTGGATTTGCTGTGCTTAGTCTCAGTCATGTCCAACTCTCTGTGATCCTATGCACTGTAGCCAGCCAGGCTCCTCTGTCCATGGGGATTCTCCAGGCAGGAATACTGAAGTGGGTTTCCATGCCTTCCTCCAGGGGATCTTCCCAACCCAGGGATTGAACCCAGGTCTCGCATTGCAGGAGGATTCTTTACTGTCTGAGTCACCAGGGAAGCTGGATTTCGATGTGTACTAAACCAATGTTCTGAAACTTTCTTTAAAAATTCTTCACTGTATTCTGACACCTTACTTTGGAAGATAGCACCTATTATCCTATTGCCTTACCTGAGATAAGAACAGACCCCCATCTTTAATATCCTGTTACAGTTTTATCTAACACATTATCTAAAACACAGTCTCCCAGAGCTGAGCCATTAGAAGGTCAAGTAATACTCTTGATAAAGTCCTCTCTTCCAGATCTAGGAAAACCAACATCTTTGCCATTATCAACACCATCCCTACTTCATTCGCAGAGCTCTTAACCCATTTCTTTCTCCAAACTGCCAAACTGGACTGGCAAGGGATGGGTAATGAGCCTGGCACTGACTAGGGTGCTGTAATTTCCTTAAATCTTCCTCTGCTTCAAATGAAGCAATAACAGCAATAACAGATAAAGTATATATACTTTATCTGTATATGTATACATATATATATACTTTAAAGTATATATACTTTATTTGCTATTTATGCTTTATATATAAGGCTTCCCTGGTGGCTCAAACAATAAAGAATCTGCCTGCAATGTGGGAGACCTGGGTTTGATCTCTGGGTCAGGAAGATCCCCTGAGAAGGGAATGGCTACCCACTTCAGTATTCTTGCCTGGAGAATACCATGGACAGAGGAGGCTGGTGGGCTACAGTCCATGGTGTTTCAAAGAGCCCAACAAGACTGAGTGATTAACACTTTCACCCTTTCACTATATATATTTATTAAAGATAATGAATGGGTGGATAAACCATAAAACCAACAAAGTGGTTACTTATGGCTCGAAAGGGCAGGGGTAAGGGTGGAAGAGTAGAGGGCAAACATCATTAAATACTTTGTTTTGCAGATTTGACTTTGGAACCCAGGTAAACATTTTCCAAATATATATTTTACAGCAATTTTAAAAAAGAAAAGATATATGTATATATACATACATATATGTTTGTATACATGTATATTTGTATATTTACATAATTGAATATACATGTATATTTAATTTACATGTATATATTGAATATACACGTATATTTCATTTGTTGGGTGACAAAAATTTGTCCAGATATTGGGTTGGCCAAATACAAAGATATAGCTACCCTCAATAACAAAGCAATACCAAAAGCATTTCCATACACATTAAATGAAACAGATAAATGACAATGGAACAATTAGTGGAGGCAGAGTGTAAATTTTCTGGGCTTGATGCTAGAAACTGGTAGAGATGCTTGGAAATTTGACACTTTACCTCAAAGTCAAGTGAAGCACTCCCCTGGTGGCTCAGATGGTAAAGCGTCTGCCTACAATGCAGGAGACCCAGGTTCAATTCCTGGGTCGGGAAGATCTCCTGGAGAAGGAAATGACAACCCACTCCAGTGTTCTTGCCTGAAAAATTCCGTGGTCAGAGGAGCCTGTAGCCTATAGGCTGCAAAGAGTCAGACATGACTAAGCGATTTCACTTTCACTTTCAAGTGAAGCAATAAACACCCCATACCTCCATGACTGGTAGGGACAGAAGCCAGCACATTGTGTGAATCAACTAAGTAATTTAATTTGATCCGCAGAAAGAGTCTAAAAGAGGCTGAAACCCAGGAACAGAGCTTTTAATAAATGGTTTAAAGCTCAGTGACCAAATTTTGAATAGTTCTAATATCATCACAAGAAGAAAATGACGTAGGAAACAAAGCAATGAAAGATACTAGTAAATTTAAATAATTATTGACTTTTAAAAATACAAATTTTGCTATAAAGATATAAAACTAAAATTCAAGGCAACAACAACAATAAGAAAAAGCAGTTAAAACAAGCTAAGATCTTTATTTTGTTCAAGAGGAAAATACAAGAAGAACTAGAATAACTTCACACCTTATAAAAAAGATATAGTTATATATAGATGCTAAATATGAAAAGATAACTTCTGAAAGGATAGAAAATAGAATCTGTAGCTTTGAAAACAGATTTTAAAAGGGAGAAAAATATCATCAGTTCAACAAAGATTTCATATAATGATACTGTGAAAGATTGACAATTTCCCTTTGCAAAAAAGTAAACAGAAAACTGGATGAAACTGTCAAAAATAAGAATTTCAGGGCACCAGAAATAAATCAAAGTAGCTAACAAGTTGAGAAGCATTTATTTGTAAAAAGCTGTTAGAGCTTTGGGTAATAATAGCAAGAATCTTTGGCTTTCTTGCCTGTGGCTGCTTCTATCCTATTCACTTTCTCATTTCCAATTCATTAGGCAAAACTGGAGCTTTACCAGTCCATGGCTAGCGGTTAAAAACAGCAGCTTTGCCACCAAAGCAAGGTGAGGTTATGGGAAGCACTCTGCTTGGGATGAAGTAGGGGACGAAAGCCCAGCACTTTGCCAGCTAACAGTGGAGCACTATACGGTAACAGAAGAAAACTTGGCTAACCTAAGTTTGTTGTCCCAGTTGTAGTGAGGAGTGGACCAGATATACATTTAATAAAGAGATTCTGAAAATGAGAGAGCCACAAAGGCCTCTCATTGCGGGCGGATTCTTTACCAGCTGAGCCACAAGGGAAGCCCCAGAAACCTGTGAGATGATGTAAATTATTCTAACATATGTGTAATTGGGGTCCAAGAAGGTGAGAAGAAAGAGAAGCAGTAGCAAATTATTTGAAGAAATAATAGCTAGAGACTTCCCAAATCTGTTAAAAAGCATTAATCTACAAATCCAAGAAGCTCTATCAATCCTAAACAGAATAACTACAGAAAAGACCACATCAAGACATTCTATAGTTAAACAGAGGAAAGACAGAGACAAAAATGACTCGTTACATAATAAGGAAATAAAAATGCAATCGATGGCTGACTTCTCATGAGAAACAACAGAGATCAGAATGCAGTGGAATGAAATATTCAAGTGCAAACAAAACCTGACAGTGATGAATTCAACTTCCAGGAAAGCTACCTTTAAAGCTTCTATATCCAGCAAGACTATCCTTCAAAAATGAAGGTGAATTGAAGATACCTCCTCATAAAAAAAAAGCTGAAATGATTCATTGCTAGAAGACCTGCTCAAAAGAAATACAAGAGAAAGTTCTCTGTGTTGAAAGGGAATAACATCAGACTGTAACACAAATCCAGCTGTATGCTTGTTTAAAGCAATATTTATAACCATATATTGTTGAGCTTACATTGATATGATATATGTGACAATAAAAGCACATAGGAAGGTGGAAGACGTGAAGAATTTTCTATTAGCTTGGTTTTTTGGCTAGTCTGTGTCTTCATTGCTTTTGTGGGCTTTCTCTAGTTGGGGCAAGGGGAGCTACTCTTCACTGCAGTGCACGGGCTTCTCATTACAAGGGCTTCTCTCGTTGTGGAGCATGGGCTCTGGGATGCTAGGGCTTCAGCAGTTGCAGCACACAGCTTAGTTGCTCCAAGGCATGTGGGATCTTCTCAGACTAAGAATCAAACCCACGTCTTCTGCAATGGCAGTCAGATTCTTAACCACTGAACCACCAGGGCAGTCCCAAGACATGAAGTTTTACTGGAGCAAAGTTGCATTTTTTTTGTCAGAAGTCGGAATTAACATAATAGATTGTGATAAGTTGAAGATGCATTTTATAATTACACACACAACTTTTTTAAAAATCAAAAAAATAAAAAATATTTGCTTAACACAAAAGAAGGCAGTTAAGGAAGAAAGAGAAATGACCCAAAAAATGAGACAAATGCAAAGAAAAATAGCAAAAATAAATCCAACCACATTAATAATACAGAAAATGTGAACAATTAAACACTTCCATCAAAAAGCAGAGATAATTAGAATGAATTTTTTAAAAGAAATCCCAACCATATNAGTAAATCCCAAAGTACATAAGACAAAGCTAAAAGAACTAAAAAGAGAAATACACAATACAAAAAGTTTTAGTTGGAGATTTTAATCTTCTCTGTCATTAATGTAACAATTACACAGGAAATCATAAGAATATAGAAAATTTGAATACCACTACCTACAAATTTGAGCTAATACGTACAGGGAAGACTGCCAGACAACCTGCAGGATATACATTCTTCCCAAGTGCACATGAAACAATGTTTATCATAGACTAATTATACATCAGACCATTTCAACAGTTTCCATAAGCTACAGTTCAGTTCAGTTCAGTCACTGAGTTGTGTCCTATTCTTTGCAACCCCACGGACTGCAGCACACCAGGCTTCCCTGTCCATCACCAATTCCCAGAGCCTACTCAAACTCATGTCCATCGAGTTGGTGATGCCATCTAACTATCTCATGCTCTGTCATCCCCTTCTCCTCCTGCCTTCAGTCTTTCCCAGCATCAGAGTCTTTTCCAATGAGTCAGTTCTTTGCGTCAGATATTGGCCTCAGCATCAGTCCTTCCAAAGAATATTCAGGACTGATTTCTTTTAGGATGGACTGGTTGGATCTCCTTGCAGTCCAAGGGATTCCCAAGAGTCTTCTCCAACACCACAGTTCAAAAGCATCAGTTCTTCCCCACTCAGCTTTATTTATAGTCCAACTCTCACATCCATATGTGACTACTGGAAAGACCGTAGCTTTGACTAGATGGACCTTTGTTGGCAAAGGAATGTCTCTGCTTTTTAATATGTTGTCTAGGTTGGTCATAACTTTTCTTTCAAGGAGTAAGCGTCTTTTAATTTCATGGCTGCAGTCACCATCTGCAGTGATTTTGGAGCCCCCCAAAATAAAGTCTGTCACTGTTTCCATTGTTTCCCCATCTACTTGCCATGAAGTAATGGGACCAGATGCCATGATCTTAGTTTTCTGAATGGTGAGCTTTAAGCCAACTTTTTCACTCTCTTTCACTTTCATCAGGAGGCTCTTTAGTTCTTCTTTGCTTTATGTCATAAAGGTGGTATCATCTGCATATCTGAGGTTATTGATATTTCCCCTGGCAATATTGATTTCAGCCTGTGCTTCATCCAGCCTGGCTTTTCACATGTTGTACTCTGCATAGTAGTTAAATAAGCAGGGTGACAATATACAGCCTTGACATACTCCTTTCCCGATTTGGAACCAGTCTGTTGTTCTATGTCCAATTCTAACTGTTGCTTCTTGATCTTTATACAGATTTCTCAGGAGGCAGGTCAGGTGGTCTGGTATTCCCATGTCTTTCAGAATTCCCCAGTTTGTTATGATCCACACAGTCAAAGGCTTTGGCATAGTCAATGAAGCAGAAGTAGATGTTTTTCTGGAACTCTCTCGCTTTTTCGATGATTCAAAAGATGTTGGCAGTTTGATCTCTGGTTCCTCTGCTTTTTCTAAATCAAGCTTGAACATCTTGAAGTTCACGGTTCACATACTGTTGAAGCCTGGCTTGGAGTATTTTGATCATTACTTTGCTAGAGTGTGAGATGAGTGCTATTGTGCAGTAGTTCGAGCATTCTTTGGCATTGCCTTTCTTTGGGATTGGAATGAAAACTGACCTTTTCCAGTCCTGTAGCCACTGCTAAATTTTCCAAATTTGCTGGCATATTGAGTGCAGCACTTTCACAGCTTCATCTCAGGATTTGAAATAGCTCAACTGGAATTCCATCACCTCCACTAGCTTTGTTTGTAGTGATGCTTTCTAAGGCTCACGTGACTTCACATTTCAGGATGTCTGGCTCTAGATGAGTGATCACACCATCATGGTTATCTGGGTCATGAGTATCTTTTCTGTATAGTTCTTTTGTGTATTCTTCCCACTTCTTATTAACATCTTCTGATTCTGTTACGTCCATATCATTTCTGTCCTTTATTGAGCCAGTCTTTGCATGAAATGTTCCTTTGTTATCTCTAATTTTAATCAATCAATAAATAAATTTAAAAGAATCAATAAATTTAAAAGAATCTAAATCATATGAAGTATGCTTTCTGACCACAATAAAATTCTATTAGAAATTAACCAAAAAAAAATCTAAAAAACTCCCAAATGTTAGGAAATTAAGTAAGACATATCCAGATGACCCTGAATCAAAGAAAAATCACAAGGAAATACTTTTAAAAACCTGAATCAAATAAAAATGAAATCACAATCCATTTTAATGATTTGGATGCTGCTAAAACAGGACTTGGGGCTCCTCCGGTGGCTCAGCAATAAAGAATCCGCCTGTAGTTCAGGAGATGTGAGTTTGATTCCTGGGTGCAGAAGATCCCCTGGAAAAGGGATGGCAACCCACTCCAGTATTCTTGCCTGGAGAATCCCATGGTCTGAGGAGCCTGGTGGGCTGCAGTCCATGGGGTCACAAAGAGTCAGACAGGACTTAAGTGACTGAGCCCACATGCAAACCAGACTTGGAGGGAGAGTTATATCTTTAATGTTTATTACAAAGCGTAAAAGGTCTAAAAATCAGTAATCAAATCAAAGCAACCCCCAAGTAAGTAGAAAGAAGAAAATCATACAGACCAGAGGATAAATTAATAAAATTAAAAACTGACAGACAGTTGGGAAAATGAATGAAACCAAAAGTCAGTTATTTGTTAGAATCAATAAAATTGATAAACTTTTGGCTCTATTGACCAACAAAAAGATGGAGAAGACATATGTTGCTAAAATCAGGAATGAAAGTATAGACCCTACAGAAATTAAAGGATTGCAATAAAATTTATTAATAAATTTATGCCATGAATTAAACAAAGTAGATGAATTAAGCAGATTCCTAGAAAGACACAAATAACCAATTTAAGAAGTCAAGAAAAGAAGAAAAGAAAAAGTGTGTCAGAAATAAGTTCAAGTATATCAGGAAAAATAATACAATATTTGTAAATGAATTTTATTAAAAGACAAAATTTCAGGTTGGAGTTTAAAAACAAAAATCCTGCTGTATGTTGCTTACAGGAGTGATGCCTCAACAAAATGATGGAAAATAACTGAACATAAAAAACATGCTGCAAATATGGTAACCAAAAACAAGCTGCTTTATAAGTATCGATATCATAAAAGGTAGACTTTGAGAGGAAGAATTTAATAGCGGGAAGAGGATCAATAATAAAAGAAAGAGTCTACCAAAAAGATGTAACAATTATGAACTCATAATGTCCTTTGTGCTTATTTAGGAAATCTTACACTACTGCTTTCGGAGAAGGCAATGGCATCCCACTCCAGCACTCTCGCCTGGAAAATCCCATGGGTGGAGGAGCCTGGTGGGCCACAGTCTATGGGGTCGCTAAGAGTCGGACAAGACTGAGCGACTTCACGTTCACTTTTCATGCCTGGAAAATCCATGGATGGAGGAGTCTGGTAGGCTGCAGTTCATGCTAAGGGTCAGACATGACTGAGCCACTTCCCTTTCACTTTTCACTTTCATGCATTGGAGAAGGAAATGGCAACCCACTCCAGTGTTCTTGCCTGGAGAATCCCAGGGACTGGGGAGCCTCATGGGCTGCCGTCTATGGGGTCACACAGAGTTGGACACAACTGAAGCGACTTAGCAGCAGCAGCACACTACTGCTTTATTCTAAAGCTACTTTTGTAAATTTTCTTCTAATGATTCAGCTTTCTTTTCATGATTAAGGCTTTAACGTATGGAGAGCTTCTTTTTAACTGTGAGAGGAAGGAACCAAGTAGATTATTTCTAATATTCAAAAAACACCATCAATTAACTAACTCCATATTACACTGGCTTAATGAGTTTAACTTCATGTATCTTTTAACTGGCAATGGCATAGATCATGCTGCTAAGTCACTTCAGTCGTGTGTCCGACTCTGTGCGACCCCATAGACAGCAGCCTACCAGGCTCCCCCGTCCCTGAGATTCTCCAGGCAAGGACACTGGAGTGGGTTGCCATTTCCTTCTCCAATGCATGAAAGTGAAAAGTGAAAGGGAAGTGGCTCAGTCATGTCTGACCCTTAGCATGAACTGCAGCCTACCAGACTCCTCCATCCATGGATTTTCCAGGCAAGAGTACTGGAGTAGGGTGCCATTGCCTTCGCCGGCATAGATCATAGTATGTTTTAAATATTTATTACATTTATTGAATAGTTGTGTGTTCTCTATTTTGTTTTTGCTTTCTTTACAAAGTAAATTTGGGACCATTCTTCACTTAAAGGATTCAGGTCTCTCATGAGAATAACTGATTCCAGAACTGGGCAGAGAAGGTTCAGGTGGGCCTGGAACATCTTGTTATCTTACAGAGAAAATAATGCTCAAAAATAATGGAACACATCAAGAGAACATGGGAGCCTAATCTGAGAGGATATGCATACCAAATACATAATAATATTAGTATATCATAACCCAACTAAAGCAGTAATTCAAGCCCTTGCTAATATAAGTAAATGCATCAATAGATAAATAGAGGAGAAAGAGAACAGTTTTCTAATAGGAGAATGCCAACTAACAATGCAGAATGAATGATGGAGTTAGACAATCACTGTGGCAAGTATGATATTTATAACTAATTCAAGCAAGAATTATCAATGGATGCTAAAACTGGCAAGTGAAACTTTGGAGATATTTACATGGCCCCAAAGGATCTCCCCACAGAACACTTATTAATTACACAGGGGGAATTGCAAAGAGGAAAACACTAATTTTATAGTGGAGAAACCTGGCTGACACCATCTTCTATATTAAGTGATCAATGTTAGCATCACCAATAATGGAATGAGCTGACATCTGTGTCTCTTGATATGATGCACTGCAAGAGACACAACATCACTTATCTGGTGATGCTGTCAAAAATGCAAAATCTGAATTTAATTATGAGGAAACATCAGATAAACCTGAATTGAAAGACAGCCTACAAAATAATTGGCCTGTACTCTTCAAAAATGTCAAGGTCATGAAAAGAGTAAGAAAGACAGTAACTGTTTCAGAATGAAAAAGATTAAAGATAGGGAAATGCAATATGAAATCCTTGACTGGTTCCTTAAAAATTATTTTTCTACTACTGTATAGGATATTATTAAGGTAATGAGCAAATATTGAATAATGTCTAAAGATTAGAAAATAATATTGTCTCACTGTTAACCTCCTGATTTTGACAACTGTATGGTAGTTATGTAAGAGAATGTCCTTGCTTTGGGGAATTGCACATCAAAAATTATTTAAAAATAAAGGGGCAGCATGTCTGCAACTTTCTCTCACATTTATATTTTAAATTAAGTGTGGCTAATGTTAAAATGGGAGAATTTAGTTGAAGAGTACCCAGAGGGTATTCATATAACTTTTGAAACTTTTCTGTAAGTTTGAAATTATTATGAAATGAAATGTTATCAAAAACTAGTGTATCTCTTCCTTAAAAATTATTGCCTTTTTAAAAATGTGAGCACTACTTATGTTTTTTAAACCAGTCTTTGGGACGTTGATAGTGCTTATTCAACACATATTATTGGCATCCACTTTGCGCTCGAGTCTAAGGACATAAAAAAAATTTAGCCTTGCCCATGTGAAGTTTACAATCTAGTAGAGAAAATAACTCTTGTACAAACAATTGCCAGTGATCTGTTCTTGCAACAGTACATATACCTCACAAAGTCTCACCTATGTGTAGACCACATTACATTCCTTCCTTATGAAAATGCAGATGAAAAAATTTTTTGAATGTCTTTTCTGTCCCATAATAGAGCTGCAACCACAGAAAGCCATTGAAAGTCCACCCAACTGACTCTTTCAAGTGTGTTTCTGTTGGAGGGACAGAAATTAAAGAGGGAAATGGTAGTGAGGATTTTTTTGTAAGCTAAAATACTTTCCATCTTGAAAAGCAATGAACTCTGCTGTAGAAGCAGGGCATGTTTTCAAACCTCCTGTTCATTACAGAGATATGCATCTAAGGAACTTCCAGCCATGTTCTGGGTGACTGTTTTTGAAATTCAAACAAAAAGGAGTTTGTTACAGAACTCACAGGGCAGTTCTGAAAGCATCATTAATTCTCATAATAATTTCCAATTAATTCATTTAGTCACTTCCTGATATTCTGAAATCAAGAGTTTTGAAAGCTGCTACCTTTAACCTTAGGTGAAATTTAAAATGCTGTGGCTTTAACTGCTCCAACCTAAGCTAACCGTTTAGCCATTTATAAAAAATGCAAAGCAAAGTCTGGGCCCAAGTCTGAGATGAGTTATTTGCAATCATACTCTTCATTCCTGCCGTCTTTGGAATGATGAGTCCTGACACTCCCAGAGGATACTAAGGATTTAGTGAAAAATAGAATTAACCAGGTGCTTCTCCTGGCTGGGGGCCTGAGGCATGATAACAGAGGGGATATCAATACAGCCATAATGGGAACACATCCAGAATTCTCCAGCTCAGCTTGTCCAGTGTAATTATAGCTCCGTGATGGAGGAGTGGGAGTGGGGGCAGGAAGGAGGTGGGCGGTGGAAGGTTTTCAGGAACTTCCCTCCTGCCATCCTTGACCTTGTAACTGCTCCGGTCATTAGTGGCCCCCCACCTGGTTGGGATGCATCCACTCCCTAAGGTGCTGCCTCCCTGCTCAGATCTGCCCCCTGCCTCAGCTGTTGCAGCCTCAGAGATATTCTGGACACAGCTGGGGCTGCCACCCCCTTTCCTCCTGTGAGCCACCACCCATAGTTTTCAGCTTTTAAATGCAAGTCTCTCCATTTTTAGAAAACTGGACACGGAAATACCTCAACCCACAGGCTAATAAATTGAGAAATGAGACTGTGTTCTTCAAAAAGATTTCCCAGAAAATCCTGCTGAAAACTGAGCTTCCCTGATAAGCAGAGGCAGATTTACCACGACACTGACAAAGCTCGCCTACAAGGTCCCACTACAAGGCCCCTCCTTGCAGAATTCCTAACACTTCATTTATATGTTCATACCTTTGTTACAAATTTGCAAAAGCACAATAGTTTAACTGCAACTGGTTAAGGCTATTGTCTCTTTACATGGCAACCCCTCTCCCACACCTTCATACTACTCTCCACTGTGCTGGGAGTTTTGGGGTGTCTGAGAATAATTTTAAGATTCAGGTAAAGAAAAAGTATGAATTGGGTCTAAACTCATTTAGTCTGGATGTAGTGGGACATTTTTACATGGCTCAAATTCACTTTGATGTGTAGTTAACTATTGTTGGGCTTCCCTGGTGGCTCAGAGGTTAAAGCGTGGAATGAAGGAGACCTGGGTTAGACCCCTGGGTTGGGAAGATCCCCTGGAGAAGGAAACGGCAACCCACTCCAGTACTCTTGCCTGGAGAATCCCATGGAGGGAGGAGCCTGGTAGGCTACAGTCCATGGAGTCGCAAAGAGTCGGACACGACTGAGCAACTTCAATTTCTTTCTTTCTTTAACTATTGCTAGACATCCTAAGGTAGAAACAGCTCTCAGGAACATTTCGGCCAGCCACACACTGACACATTCAGATTCACAAAGGACTGATGCTCATGTATGTGTGTAATGGAGAAGGAACCTGTTAGAAGAAATACTGCCTAGAAGAGGCATTCCTCTCTCAAAGGGCCATGGCCCAGCAGGCCTCAGTTTCCATACCAATGAAAGCCCTACTCGTCTGCCTGTGGAGTTCTAGAAGCTTCTTTCTGCTCAAGGAGGCAGGGAATTCCTTTGTGTACAGAGAACACTGGAGTGAGGTGAAATTAGCACTGCCTGAGAGTTCCAGCTCTCAGTGAATGCTCTGAGCTGATCTGATAAAGACCACTACTCCCCCTTCTCAGGACTGTCATAGACCCATTTCTGAGAAGCTGTATTTTTGTAAGTGAAATGTTTAAATATCTTGGAGGATCTCAGTATTAAGAAGGATCTCAGGGAGAACCTTCATATAAACAGATACTTGATTCTACATTATTCTATTCCAAGTTTTAGGGTTACAAATAATAACCAATATACTTTGGACACTTGCTTCATGCTAGGCACTGTGTTCAGTATGTTTAATGTGCTAAATTATTTAATCTTCATATTAACCCAATAGTCACTTAATTATTTCAGTTTTAGAGATGAGTCGATCGAGGCTTATTAAGTAACTTGCTGAAGGCTTCCCAGTTCTTAAGTGCTAGAAGCAGCCTTCAAAATTTATATTCATTTGAGTTTTAGGAATTGCTTTTTACTTAATTTTTATATTTATACAAAACATAAACATGTTTCTAAAGTCAAATCTATAAAAATATTGCCTCCATTTTCCCTGACCCCATCCCATGCTATTTCATCCTTTCCCCACAGGTAACTCTTTTCTGTGGTTTATCTTTCCAAAATTTTTATGGTTTATCCTTCCAAAAATTTGTATATGTAAGCAAATATCCATTTTGCTAAATTTAAAGAAAATAAAACCAAAAAAAGTACTTAAAGTTAATTGTGCAGAGTGGAAGGTATAAGCATATAAAAACTATTCCAAAGTAACTTTAAAACACAGTCATTTGATTGCTGTGATTGCTTTGGAAGACACCAGGGGACCAGCTCTCAATACACAGGCACACACTACTTTCTGTTTCAGAGCCTGCATCCTGTAAAAGCCAAATGACAACAGTAATGACACACTGAAATACCTGGCTTTACCAGCAACTGAGCTGTTTCATTAAGGCCTCATTCATGTCTTTGATTGGTGGTGGTTTAGTCGCTAAGTCATGTCCAACTCTTGTAACCCCATAAACTGTGGCCTGCCAGGCTCCTCTGTTCATGGAATTTTCCAGGCAAGAATAATGCAGTCAGCTGCCATTTCCCTCTCTGGGGGATCTTCCCAACCCAGGGACAGAACCTGGATCTGCTTTACTGACTGAGGTCTCTGCTGCTAAGTCGCTTCAGTCGAGTCCGACTCTGTGTGACCCCGTAGACGGCAGCCCACCAGGCTCCCCCGTCCCTGGGGTTCTCCAGGCAAGAACACTGGAGTGGGTTGCTATTTCCTTCTCCAATGCAGGAAAGTGAAAAGTGAAAGTGAAGTCGCTCAGTAGTGTCCGACTCTTAGCGACCCCATGGACTGCAGCCTACCAGGCTCCTCCACCCATGGGATTTTCCAGGCAGGAGTACTGGAGTGGGGTGCCATTGCCTTCTCCGAGGTCTCTGCAGGTGAGCTACAGGGATGCCCTGTCTTTGAGTGGCAGCTCAAACTCTAAGGCTTTCTTGAAAACATTTCAAGTTAAAGAAGTTGACTCCTCTTTTTAGTGGTTGGTGGATATGAACAAAGTAGTTTGTCTTGAACATTTAGGACCAGCTGGATTCATATCATGGATTCTACACTTGAAAAGTGATCCCAGAGCAGAGCGAACCATTTCTAGTTTTCTTCCTTGAAATTTTTTCACCTTCAGGTATTGAGTTTGCCTTTCAGAGAAATTCTAGGCCAAACATATGCATTTGTATATTATTCCACATTGCCAAAATTTGTACATTGTGTGAACCTGAAGTGTAAATCATTGCAAGTCTTGTTGCTATTGCCACGTTTTCCCTACAGCCAGGTTGTGAGGCACAACAGGCATCTAAGTTGTTAGTAATTGAGCATGGGAAATGCCACAGCTGGTCTATTGAGTGTAGAGTCTCTACTAGTTTAATTTTAGTAAAGATGAATATTTATAAGGGTTTTGGTGGCCTTGTTCATCATTTCAGTCTCTTTTCACATAAAATCTTGGATTCCTCAACCATGAATTCTATTAAGGAGGGGTTCCATTCTATTCATTTCCAAGTGGTTTCAGATTTGATCTTTGTATTAGAGCCATGGGTTATTTATTTTTTCAAATGGCAACTTCCAGTGGGCCTACCTCATGTGGCTGTTGGAAGGATTAAATAAGATGCTGCAGGTAATGTCTTTGTCACAGAGCCTGGAATGTAGTGAGTGCTTAATAGTGGCTGGAAGCAGAGTGTACTCTAGTGTTGCGTGCTTGAGGGTGAATCTCAGCTTTCCTACTCACTGTCTTTATGATTCTGAGCAAATAAGTTGACTTCTGTGTGCTTCAGTTGTCTCACCTGAAAAATAGGGAAAATGATAGTCCCACCTCAGAGGGTTGTTGCAAGATCAAAACATTTCCATCATGAACATCAAAAACATACGTTTGCATAAGTTAACATGCAAAGCACCCCAAAAATGCCTAACATACTATAAGCATTACTTAAACATTCACTTTTAATATTAAGAACAATTCCAAGATAATAAAGTGATAAAATGGTTTTATCAGAAGATGCAAAGTGTTTATTTAAGTATTTATAATTAATATTGTTCTGTCTAATTTTTATTACTGTTGTTATGTACCTTTAACACTTATCTGATATCACAGGCACTCTGCTGAGCAATTCCTAAGCATTGCTTATCTAATCCGCTCAACATTCCCCATAATAGATGAGGAAACTAAGACATAGAGAACAAAAGGGACTCGTCCAACAATCAGCCAACTTGAACCACAGTGTATCCTACTTCAGACCTCTTATATCACTTTATTATACATCTTACAACAGTCTAAAACTGCTGCTAACAAAAATGCACGTACAACAGAATGATGGAAAAAAAGTATCTGGGAAGGGGGCCAATGATTGAGACTGGAACCTGGGTTAATATAGTTATTGCATTAAGCATTAATTTAGAACTAAGCTTCCCAGCAACCAAAGCAAAACAGAACATGCAATGTGTCATATAATATCTGATTTTAAGAAACGAGCCATGCTCTGTCTTCTCTCACCCTGAACCTGATGTACTCCTACTCATTATTCATCCATAAAAGCTAGTAAATATCTACATTTGCCAGACACTTTTCAGTCCTTCAGGAGACATAGTAGTTCCTGACACCAAACTATCAGCTAATTCTACATTGAGGTTTTTCATAGGACAGAATATGGGGTGAACTATTGAATAATGTCTGCATGAAAGCTGGTGCAGGGGTTCCATGATCACAGTCTGAGTGACCACTTTTGGGGCCAGACCTCAACAAAGGCAGGTAGCAGCATGTTCAATCCATGGGTCCTGGTAGGGCTAAGTACCTCAGAGCTCTTTGCATGGCTATGAACTGCTATGATCTATTCAACTGAAAATAACCTATGATGCCATTGTATAAGATAGTGCATTGTTTTACTTGACTTGAAACTGTAAAAGGAGTAGCAGGCCTAAAGATTTAAGAGGAAATTATGGAAGAAATTGAAAGTTTTTAAATGTTAAATTCATCCATTGAGGTAATATATTTTCCTGAAAATTGGGGAAAACTAGATTTCAGGAATAGACTATCTTGATACAGCCATAGAAAAGTAATGATCATAAAGTAAAATTACAAGTAAGAGGATAGAGCGCTTTTTTCTTTTAAAAAAATGTTTATTAGAGTATAGGTGATTTATAATGTGTTAATTTTAGGTGTACAGCAAAGTAAATCAGTTATGTTGTTGTTGTTTAGTAGCTAAGCCATGTTCAACTCTTTGCAGTCTCAGAGAGCCCCACCAGGCTACTCTGCCCATGGAGTTTCCCACACAAGAATACTGGAGTGGGTTGCCATTTCTTCCTCTAGGGGATCTTCCTGACCTAAAGATCGAACCCATTTCCCCTTCATTGACAGGTGGATTACCACTGAACCACCAGGGAAGCCCCAGATCAGCTATGCATTTACATATATCCACTTTTTTACTTTCGTTTGTTTAATTTTTATTTTTAAAAAGTTTTATTGAAGTATATACAATGTTGTGTTAGTTTCAGGTATACAGCAAGGTGAATCAGTATCTATCTTTTTTCAGATTCCTTTCCCATAGAGTTATTATAGAACACTGAGCACAGTTCCCTGTGCTGTACAATAGGTCCTTATTTGTTATCTATTTTATATATATAGTAGTGTGTATATGTCAATCCCAGTCTCCCAGTTTATCTCTCCCCCGCTGCCTTTCCCCCTGGTAACTGTAGGTTTGTTTTCTACATCTGTGACATTATTTCTGCTTTGTAAATAAATTCATAAAAATATGGAATGCTTCATGAATTTGTGTCACCCTTGTGCAGGAGTCATGCTACTCTTTTATGTATAATTCCAATTTCAGTATTTGTTCTGCCAAAGCAAGCACGAGGACAGAGCTCCTTGATGTCACCCTTGTTGTCCATGGGAGTGTGGCTGAAGTTTGGGGGTCAAAGCAGGGAATGACCAGGACCATGGGTTGCTGCCCTCTAAGTCCCTAGGATGGGAGAAAAGCCCTGACAAGTCAGCCTGCTTCCATAGAATGAATTCCCTGCTGTGCCATAGGCTAGGTATTCTATTAGTATTTCTTACTCTGCCTTGGAGCCAAAGGCAGCAGGCTAATGTGCTTTCTGTATTTCCAAGACCGGGTAGCTTAATGCAGCATATCCCAAACTTCGATGAGGAAAAATTTCCGCTGGCAGCATACCTATTAACATCTCCAGAACAATGTTCCTCGTGACATGCTGATCTAATGTGAGTGTACGTGAGTAATCTCTGGCCAATGTTCAAGATAAGGGAAATAATCCTCGTATTATGCTTTCATCTTGCTTTCAATTTTGGATGTTGGTTTTCTTTAAACAGGCCTTCTGACTCACCGAAGCTCTTTGTGCAAGTAGATATGTTTGCATTTCAAAGTCTACATTTACCAAGAAAGCTAGGTTCTGAAAACACATTTTGCTGTGATAAAGACTTTTATGGATTATAAAGCTAAAGAAAAAGTACAATGAATTTAAAAGTTCTTTCTTACCATGAATTTAGCCACACACACAAAAAAATATTTATACAATCTTCTTTGCCTAAGAATCCACTGGGCAATGACATAACCAACACATTTTTTAAAAAATACATGTAGATATACATATGTGGGGGGCTTCCTCAAGGATTCAGCGGTTAGAGAATCTACCTGCCAATGCAGGAGACACAGAAGACACAGGTTCAATCCCTGGATTGGGAAAGCTCCCCTGGAGTAGGAAATGGCAACCCACTCCAGTATGCTTACCTGAAACATCCCATGGACAGAGGAACCTGGCAGGCTACAGTTCAATGGGTCACAAAGAGTTGGAAACTACTGAATGACTAAGCATACACACACATACATATTTGGATGCGTTCATGGGTAGTAACTATACTCCAGGAATATTAACTATTCTTCTCCCGTGGGGTGACTTTGACAAATCATTTCCTATGTATATTTCAATCTCACCATCCGAAAAATGAAGGTGTGGGATTATACTGTTTTTAATATTTTCCCAAGATTGCCGGAAGAAATATCAATAACCTCAGATATGCAGATGACACCACCCTTATGGCAGAAAGTGAAGAGGAACTAAAAAGCCTCTTGATGAAAGTGAAAGAGAAGAGTGAAAAAGTTGGCTTAAAGCTCAACATTCAGAAAATGAAGATCATGGTATCCGGTCCCATCACTGCATGGGAAATAGATGGGGAAACAGTGTCAGACTTTATTTTGGGGGGCTCCAAAATCACTGATGGTGACTGCAGCCATGAAATTAAAAGACGCTTACTCCTTGGAAGAAAAGTTATGACCAACCTAGATAGTATATTCAAAAAGCAGAGATGTTACTTTCCCGACTAAGGTCTGTCTAGTCAAGGCTATGGTTTTTCAATAGTCATGTATGGACGTGAGAGTTGGACTGTGAAGAAGGCTGAGCGCCGAAGAATTGATGCATTTGAACTGTGGTGTTGGAGAAGACTCTTGAGAGTTCCTTGGACTGCAAAGAGATCCAACCAGTCCATTCTGAAGGAGATCAGCCCTGGGTGTTCTTTGGAAGGAATGATGCTAAAGCTGAAACTCCAGTACTTTGGCCACCTCATGCGAAGAGTTGACTCATTGGAAAAGACTTTGATGCTGGGAGGGACTGGGGGCAGGAGGAGAAGGGGACGACAGAGGATGAGATGGCTGGATGGCATCATGGACTCAATGGATGTGAGTCTGAGTGAATTCTGAGTGAACTCTGGGAGTTAGTGATGGACAGGGAGGCCTGGCGTGCTGCAATTCATGGGGTCGCAAAGAGTCGGACACGACTGAGTGACTGAACTGAACTGAACTGAAAGATGAGAATCCCTAGGGGTGGTGGTTAAACATTGAAATTACTAAACCCTACGTTTGAACTTCTGATTAAATGAATTTAAGTTGCTTGTTCATTTTTTTGTTTGCTTGCTTATACTCCTTGCTTGTTCGTTTCTTTTTAAACAAAGGCTCTAGGTCTTTATCTTCGAGGAAGTTGAAAACTTGATTAGATGACTCAGGGAGTTTCCATCTCTGTCATTCTGTAATTCTATAACACAGTGAGGTGGAAGATCCATTAGCCCCCTCACTGGAAGCTACTGAGATTAAGATAAGACCTTGGGAAAGTTCTCTTTCTTAGGTTCTCCCCCATGAGGAGTATGCAGGTAAGTTTGTGTGAAATAGACATCTACTTCTCCTAAGTCAGTGAGATGATAAACCCCATGAAAACAACAAACAGTAGTTATGCCGCGGGTATTAAAAGTGTGAACACACTTCCCCTTAACTTTTCTAATCTGTTCTCCTAAATAAATATCCCACTCAGAATCTTAGTGTCTGTTCTCCTCCCCAAACCTCACATTGATGGCTTTGAACATCCAGAAGTGGTTTGAGAACCTCATAACTCCATGAGTGGCTCTGGAGGTAAAGAGCGTGGTGATCTGTGGTTAAACTTCAAACTACTACAAACATCAACCCCATCTGCACTCTTGCTTCTCTGGAAGCCAGTGGGTCCCCCTGAGACTGATTTAACCATTTCTTGGAACTGGTTGGAAAAATGAAGGCTGGTTTTCCAATCAGTCCTTTAAGATAATCAGAAGATGAAAGGCTTAAAGTTCCTGAGACTTTAGCTTCTCTAAAAGAAAACCTATAGGAGAGCACCCAAACACAATCATTTCAGTTTTAATTTTTTAAATCTAAGTTACCCTTTCCATCGTCCAAATCAATGATTCATGCAGGGAAGAAAGCAGCATTGTGTTCTGCTGTGGAAAGATTTTGGAATCTCTTTCCCTGAACATCTTTAATAACAGTCTTAATCAGCATGAGAGAAAACAATTGACACTAGGGAAAGGAAATACAGATATGAGACTGATGAGGTTAAGTAAAAATCCTGAAATCTTGAATTTGAAATGGAAGTATCAGTATGAATCATGACATAGCTTTAAAACAAAATGGTACAAAGCCGTGGAGCCTGCGCCTCCCGCGCGTCCCTGCCCTGCCCCCACTGGCTAGTGGCGGGTGCAGGTTTCTGTGCTGCTTTTCCGCTGGGGAAGTCACTGTTGGGCTTGTAATCTGTCGGTTTTAATTATTAAGTATCGTTCCTGTTATGATGCCCTCTGTGCTTCCAGGGCTCTCCACAGACTCGGCAGGGAGAGTGTTTCCTGGTGTTTGG
>SJYQ01002397.1:0-53071 GCA_006410935.1 Redunca redunca | reverse complement strand
AAAAAAAAAAAAAAAAAGCTACAGTCATCAAGGCGGTATAGTAATGGCACAAAAACAGAAATATAGATCAATGGACCAAGATAGAGCCCAAAGATGAAACCATGCACCTATGGGTGCCTTATTTTTGACAAAGGAGGCAAGAATATACAATGGGGCAAAGAGAGCCTCTTAAATAAGTGGTGCTAGGAAAACTGGACAGCTATGTATAAAGCAATGAAATTAGAATACTCCTAACATCTTACACAAAGATAAACTCAAAATGGATTAAAGACTTAAACAGAAGACCAGAAACTATAAAACTCTTCCAGGAGAACATAGAACATTAGATGACATAAATCAAAGCAAGATCCTCCATGAGAAACCTCTTAGAGTAATGGAAATAAAAACAACAATAAACAAGTGGGACCTAATTAAACTTAAAAGCTTTTGCACAGCAAAGGAAACTATAAACCAGGTGAAAAGACAACCCTTAGAATGGGAGAAAATAGTAAGAAGAAAGCTGAAATGAAACAACTGACAAAGGATTAGTTTCCAAAATATACAAACAGCTCATACAAGTCAATACTAGAAAAACACACAACCCAATCAAAAAGTGGGAGGAAAAGGCCTAAACAGCCATTTCTATAAAGAAGACATACACATGGCTAACAAACATGAAAAGATGCTCAACATCATTCACTATTAGAGAAACACAAATCAAAACTACAACTACCTCACACCAGTCAGAATGGCCATCATCAAAAGTCTACAAATGATAAATGCTGGAGAGGGCATGGAGAAAAGGGAACCCTCTTCTACTCTTGGTGGGAATGTAAATTGATACAGCCACTATGGAAATGGTAAGGAGATTCATTTAAAAACTAGGAATAAAGCCACCATATGACAGCAATCCCACTACTGGGCATATACCCTGAGGAAACCAAAACTGAAAAGACACATGTACCCCAATGTTCACTGTAGCACTATTTACAATAGCTAGAACATGGAAGCAACTTAGATGTCCATCAACAGATGAATGGATAAGCTGTGGTATATATATGCAATGGAATATTACTCAGTCATAAAAAGGAATGCATTTGAGTCAGTTTTAATGAGATGATGAACCTGGAGCCTATTATACAGAGTGAAGTCAGTCAGAAATATAAAGATAGATATTATATACTAACACATATATATGGAATCTAGAAAGATGGTACTGACGAATTTATTTGCAGGACAACCATGGAGACTCAGACATAGAAAATGGACTTATGGACATGAGGGCAGTTCAGGGGGAGGAAAGAAAGGGTAAGATGAATAGAGAGAGTAACACATAAACTTACATTACCATATGTAAAATAGATAACCAATGAGGATTTGCTGTATGACTCAAGGGTCTCAAACACAGGCTCTATAACAACCTAGAAGGGGAGGATGGGGAGGAAGATTTAAGAGGAAGGGAACATATGTATACCTATGGCTGATTCATGTTGATATTCAGCAGAAAACAAAAAATTCTATAAAGTAATTATCTTTCTATTAAAAATAAATAAATTTTTTAAAAAGAAAAAAAAAACTATAAGTGAATATTATGAACAAATGTATGTTCTTAAATTTGATAACCTAGATGAATAGAACAGGAAATTTGAAAGGCACAAACTGCATAGCTCCCAAACTGAAAACTTCCATTTTCAAAATTTGTTTGCATTCATTTTGGTTATGAGAGAAAAGTACCACCTATTAGTCATAGATTCAAACTATGTAAACTGTTTTTTACTGTGACATTTTAATACCACAAATTATTGCCTCCAGAGTTGTCATAACTGAGTGTTGGATAGATGATCCTTCTGTTATAAGAGTTTGTCTACTTCAGTACAACAGGATACAAGGTTACATTATTATAACCTGAAAGGTGAAAATCTTTAAGAATTGATAGCTTGAATAACTCTATATTTATTCAAACTAATAGATAAAGAGTTAGATAGAACCTGATGTTAGGTCCATGAATCAAGGCAAATTGGAAGTGGTCAAACAGGAGATGACAAGAGTGAATTCAACATTCTAGGAATCAGTGAACTAAAATGGACTGGAATGGGTGAATTTAACTTAGATGACCATTATGTCTACTACTGTGGGCAGGAATCCCTTAGAGGAAATGGAGTAGCCATCATAGTCAACAAAAGAGTCTGAGATACAGTATTTAGATACAATCTCAAAAATGACAGAATGATCTCTGTTTGTTTCCCAGGCAAACCATTCAATATCACAGTAATCCAAGTAACGCTGACCAGTAACACTGAAGAAGCTGAAGTTGAACAGTTCTATGAAGACCTATAAGACCTTTTAGAACTAATAACCAAAAAAGATGTCCTTTTCATTATAGGGGACTGGAATACAAAAGTAGGAAGTCAAGAAACACCTGGAGAAACAGGCAAATTTGGCCTTGGAATATGGAATGAAGCAGGGCAAAGGCTAATAGAGTTCTGCCAAGAGAACGCAATGGTCATAGCAAACACCCTCTTCCAACAACACAAGAGAAGACTCTACATGTGGACATCACCAGATGGTCAACACCGATATCAGATTGACTATATTCTTTGCAGCCAAAGATGGAGAAGCTCTATATAGTCAGCAAAAACAAGACTGGGAGCTGACTGTGGCTCAGATCATGAACTCCTTACTGCCAAATTCAGACTGAAATTGAGGAAAGTGGAGAAAACCACTAGACTGAGAGAGTTCCAGAAAAACATCTCTTTCTGCTTTATTGACAATGCCAAAGCCTTTGTCTGTGTGGATCACAATAAACTATGGAAAATTCTTTAAAATATGGGAATACCAGACCACCTGACCTGCCTCTGAGAAATCTGTATGCAGGTCAGGAAGCAACAGTTAGAACTGGACATGGAACAACAGACTGGTTCCAAGTAGGAAAAGGAGTATGTTAAGGATGTGTATTGTCACCCTGCTTATTTAACTTATATGCAGAGTGCATCATGAGAAATGCTGGGTTGGGTGAAGCACAAGCTGGAATCAAGATTGCCAGGAGAAATAGCAATAAGCTCAGACATGCAGATGACACCACCATTATGGCAGAAAGTGAAGAAGAACTCAAGAGCCTCTTGATGAAAGTGAAAGAGGAGAGTCAAAAGAGGACCAAATGGTTTCACTAATAATTAGCTTTAAATATTGAAGAAGAAAACAGAAATACCTATTAGAAGATAGAAGCCAACCAAATGCTCAGCATATAAGAGGCTCATGTGATTAGATTGTCCCTTCCCCAAAACTCTTTCCTTTGAAAACACCAAAAGTCAATTGATTAGGAAATTTACTTACACATACAAATTCCCTCTTGTAGTTTGGTATACTTGTTGATGAAATATCTCATCATATTCACAGTTTCAGGAATCATGACAAGAAATCTTAGGAAAGGCATTTTGGAATTCTTTGTAGAAATTATACTGGTAATTGTTCTTTTGTTCTTTTTAATTCTTCTCCATTTTCTATAATCCTACACATCTTGACTACATCTTAGCTGAGACTAAGGAGAAAATGAATGCTGAGAATGTGCATGTTGGTAAAGTTGGCCCCTTTTAACAAACTTTATTAGATGAGCTCACTTACATATCATTAGGTGTGACACATGATCAAGTATAAAAGGAAAAGTGTTTGCAAGGGTGAATATTTTTTAAAATAATGAATATTTCTATTATTCTTTTAAATAATATTTTAGTTTATTTTATTGTTTTTTGTTTGTTTCTTTGGCTGTGTTCCTCACAACTTACAGGATCTTATTTCCCTGACCAGGGATCAAAACTGAACCCCTGGAGTGGAAACTTGCATTCCTAATCATTGGACCACCAAGGAATTCCCAACACTGAGCATTTTTTAATTGAGTAAATTACTGTCCACCTCTTCCACTGCCCTAACTGTTATTCTACTATCAGTGGAGAAGATGGTGTATAGATAGATATTGTGTGGGTAACCACATATAACTACATACGTCAATGTTTCCAATCATTATTTCTCATAAAACTTGTTTCCAATCTTCATTTATGTTAATAGTTAATAGGAACATAGTTTTCTTTAGTCTTAAATTAGCACTGAACCTCATTAATAATTAGTAGGACTTAGAATCAGTGTTAGATTTGGAGGGACTACTAGAAAACATTTTAAAAATGATTAGTTTGTGCACATTGTCTCTTTCAAGGCATCTATAATATTTCATAACATTTTAAAGTTTTGAACATTTTCTTTAAGGAACTGAGACACTGAAACTTTAGCAGGAATTCTTTAAACAACCCCCAAGTACAGAGTATTGTTTTGATTATCAATGTTAGTAGTGGCAGTAAAAACAATACAATCAGTATCAGTTCAGTCACTCAGTCTTGTCTGACTCTGCGACCCCATGAACCACAGCAGGCAGGCCTCCCTGTCTATCACCAGCTCCCGGAGTTTACCCAAACTCATGTTCATTGAGTTGGTGATGACATCTAACCATATCACTCTGTCATCCCCATCTTACAAACATTGTTAGTAATAAATACAATACTTACTAAATACAAGACACCAGTCTTAACACTTCCATAATTTAAAAATTAAACCAAGAGTCTGAGTACTTTTATTATTTATATTTTCATACAAAGAAATTGAGGAACACAGACGTTAGGTAACATCCAGATATTTCAGTATGTAATTTCAGTCCATAGCTAATGAAGCTGATTAAAAATAAGCATTTTTTTTTACCAATTTAAGTAATTTATATATTCTAGATGGTTTTATTGTAAGAGCTTCATATATTCACTATAGATTCTTAATTAGGAACTTTTGGTCAAATGCTAAGCATCAGCAGATGTATATTCTACATTATTTTCAAGCAGATGTGATATTCAAGTCAATAATTTCATACACAGTGATTTCTGATTGTGCTACATATGGTAGGAGTGCATTAATATAATGAGCAACTTCTGGAGTAACAGTGCAAATTTCCCATGAAATATATATTTGATAGACATATAAATCAAGGTATCGACATATGGAAATCATGACATTTCAAGGCAGTTTTAGATTCTGACATAGAAATTTAATAAAACTGCTTATATTCAGGGGGGAAAAACACATTTGAGGAAACTTTTAACACACTTTTAATTCCAGTAGAGATTGTATCATAAAATCTGGGATCTGCAATAGGAGTTAACTCAAGGCATCTACATAATGCCAGTTATTTCAATGGGAGATAATTATACCACAGATAATTGATTATAGAATTACTAGATGACAGAACCCCCCCCCCCAAATTCTATTAGGAATAAATGTAGAAGCAGTTACCATGCCTAGGTGAAAAGAGAAAAAAATGTAGGAGGAACTGACAGCAGACATAGATGCTTGCGGAGGACTTTCCACAATTGGTGTTTGGAGGTCACCATAGAGGGTGGCCCTGGAGGCTCAGACAGTGAAGAATCTGCCTGCCATGCAGGAGACCAGGGTTCAATTCCTGGGTTGAGAAGACCCCCTGGAGAAGGGAATGGCTGCTCACTCCACCATTCTTTGCTGGAGAATTTCATGGACAGAGAAGCCTGGCTGGCTATAGTCAATGGGGTTGCAGAGAGCTGGACATGACAGAGTGATTAACACCTCATAGATAGCAGCAGAAGATGAGATGGTAAGATATGAATTTGAGCGAATTCTGGGAGACAGTGTAGGACAAAGAAGCCTGGCCTGCTGAAGTGCATGAGATCACAAAGAGTTGGACATGACTTCACAATTAAACAACAACACAACAACATCTTACCTGTGCTCAGACCTGGGAGGGAAATGCAGCTGATGATCTGACTACTTAAGGTCAGAACACTTCTCCATGCTCAGATCATCTACCAGATAATCTTTGTTCTGTTTCCTCTTGAAATTTAAAATTACTGACATAGTCCACTCATGTAATGCCCTTAGCCCTTTTCATACTATGGAAAAGAAGCTATTTCAATTTCCAATTGAATTACATAATTGTTATTTATTCTGGTAATATAAAGTCCAAATGCCTGCATGCAAAGTTGCTTCAGTCATGTCCAACTCTTTGTGACCCTATGGACTATAGCCCAATAGGCTCCTCTGATAATGGGATTCTCTAGGCAAGAATACTGGAGTGGGTTGTCACGTCCTCCTCCAAGGGATCTTCTGGACCCAGGGATCAAACCTTCATCTCTTATGTCTCCTGCATTGGCACATGGGTTCTTTACTATTAGTGTCACACAGGAAGCCCAGAGTCTAATAAAAAGAGACAAAAGGCAGTCACAGGGAGATGAAGTACAACTTTGCAAGCAGATTGTTTGAAAGATATAGAAAAAACTTAAAACTGATCATTATGTTAAAAATAGAGGTAATCCCACTCCTGGGCATACACACCAAGGAAACCAGAATAGAAAGAGACACATGTACCCCAATGTTCATCGCAGCACTGTTTATAATAGCCAGAACATGGAAACAACCTAGATGTCCATCAGCAGATGAATGGATAAGAAAGCTGTGGTACATATACACAATGGAGTATTACTCAGCCATTAAAAAGAATACATTTGAATCAGTTCTAAGGAGATGGATGGAACTGGAACCAATTATACAGAGTGAAGTAAGCCAGAAAGAAAAACACCAATACAGTATACTAACGCATATATATGGAATTTAGAAAGATACGGATGATGACCCTGCATCCGAGACAACAAAAGAGACTCAGATCTATAGAGTGAACTTTTGGACTCGGGGAGAGAGGGAGGGAGAGGGTGGGATGAGATGGGAGAATGGCATTGAAACATGTAAACTATCATGTAAGAAACGAATCGCCAGTTGATGTCCGATACAGGATGCAGGATGCTTGGGACTGGTGCAAGGAGAGGACCCAGAGAGATGGTATGGGGTGGGAGATGGGAGGGGACTCATGTTTGGGAACGCATGTACACTTGTGGGAATTAATGTCAATGTTTGGCAAAACCAATACAGTAATGTAAAGTAAACCGAAGTTAGAATAAAAATTTAAAAAATAAATAAATAAATAAATGAAAAAAAAAAACAAAAACAAAAAACAAAATGGTAGTTTCTAGCTCTGTCCATGGAAAAGGCTTAGAAACAAATAACCAACCAAGTAGAATAAAACATGTAGTACAGATTGTGATCTTTAAATCCTGTTTTCCACCAAAAAGAGCCAGATTTCTTTGGGGAAATAGAAGAAGTGTTAGTTGCTCAGTTGTGTCCAACTCTTTGCGATGCAATGGACTGTAGCCCACCAGGCTCCTCTGTCCATGGAATTCTCCAGGCAAGGATTCTGAAGTGGGTTGCCATTTCCTTCTCCTGGGGATCTTCCTTACCTAGGAATCAAACCTAGGTTTCCTGCATTGTAGGCAATTTCTTTACTGTCTGAACCACCAGGGAAGCCCCCCTTGGAGAAGTAGATGATTCCAAATCTGGGGTGGAAAATTATAAGATGAGCTTGTATTGTGTTGCCTTGAGAGAAAGCAAGGAAACTTGAAACAACTAACATTGTGTCAGAAGGTCTTGGGAACTAAAAGAGAATCCCACTAGTCAAAGATGGTACAATTGAACACTAAGAAGAATAATCGTGCTAATATATTGAAACCATCAAGCATATTAAAAATCCAAGAATTTACTATGGTATGTTTAAGTCCTCATTGGTCAAAAAAGAAAAAAAAAATGCACTGGTCATGTTTGGAGGACCCTAGGGAGCAACTCACTATTTTGAAAACTGGTAAACAAAAGAAAAGCATCAAGCACTTAGCCTCTTTGCTATACAATCTCTGTTATTTAGGCCAAGTAGTGGATTAGAAGTTTCTCTTTACAGAGTAAATTTCAGCTAAATATTTTGTAAAGGAATGACCTAATTTGATTATTGCCAACTTACATTTCCTAATAGATCTATAAAATGATCACCAATAGTTGCTAATATCACAAAAAAAGAAACAAGACTTTATGTGTCTCCCGATGGAAATATACATCATCTAGGAAGTATTCTTGCCAACAAATTCAAATTGGAATCTGATTAAGCTCTAGCTCTAACCATGAATTTATAGGATGCACAAGGGTCAGAGAAAGATGAAATCAAGGTAATACAGATTATACAGAAAACTCTACAAGGCACTGATCCAGATTTCTCAATGAATAAATTACAAGGAAAAGAAGAAAAAGGAAGGAGGGTGATCTTTAGGTTTAAAATCAGCTTAAATATATCCACTGTTCAATACATGGATTTCATTTGGATCCTGATTCTAACTAAAAGTAGTTAACAGTTATGAGACAATCAGGAAGGTAGACTGCAGGCTGAATATATAATGATAAAAAAGACATAATTTTTTTTAATGTAGAAATTCTTTCAGTGATATTTTTTAATAGTTCTTATATTTTAAATGAGTGTACCTATTTACAGAAAAATGATTCAATAGCTGACATTTGCTCCAAAATACTCCAGCCTTCAGGGAGTAGAGAGTATAGAGAAAACTAAATGGATTATCAACTGGTAATTATTAAGCTGGATGATGGTTACATGGGGGTCTCATTATGCTAGTCTCTCTACTGTTGTATACAGTATAATTTTTTCCAAAATTTAAAAAAAATGGATTGATCATTCCCACTCTTGAAAGTATTTACCTTGTCCAGTCTTGAAGGTGGCCAAAAAGTCACCCATTGGTCTCATTCCTGTGGGAGGAGCTATGCACGGAGATGGAAGAAGTGGGATGACCCTGCTGTATTCTTTCATTGAATTGAGGTATTTTAAAATAAGTGATTTGAATAAACATTCAAAAGCAAGTTTTTCCAACATCAACTTATTGTGGTTGTTTTAGGTGAGGGTGGAAGGCCACAGAGGACCATGATGTCAGATTCCAGAACACAATTTTTTCCCCCTTGAACATGATTTAAAACTCAAACCATCTTCATGAGTCTTTCTGAGGCCAAAAGGAAAATCTGGGCTCTTGGCCAGCACTCTCCCCCTCCGCTTTTCAGGACCAGCCTTTTCCTTCTCATTTCTTTAAAGAACAGAGACAAGCAGAAAAACCTGGAAAACATTATGCACCTTTGCGAAAATAAAACAAAAACATACTGTGTCAATTTCTCACAGACTCTATAGTCAGAATCAGAATCTCATATTATTTTCAGGTATGTGGGAGACTTTTCTGTTAGATACGCAGCCCAGCACAGCAGGGAGAAAACAGGATATACTGTAACAAGGCTGTAAATAGATTTAAACCCCTTGAGTTTCCCTGCCTGTAGCTTCCTAATGCCCTGCCTCACAGTGGAGTGACAAGGCCAGTATCCTACACCACAGACATTTTTCCAAATTTCCTTCTTCACATAACCCTGGAATTCCTCTTGTGCACAGACTAAATAGAAACAAAATCAAATTAATGACAAATGACTTTCCAAAAACTTGAAATCCAACAAAAATTTTTCTGAACAGGAAGAATAGCAGACCCAAACAAAGCCACCCAAATTGTTTTCTTCACACGCCAAGCTTCATATCTGTCTCACACAATTATTCCCAATCTATGGTGCCCTTTTCATTAATTTGTGGATTTGAACCCAATCTGATTCCCATCTTTTCCATTAAAACCTTCAATCTCCCCTAAGAACCAAGGTCTAGGCTGAGGAAGTTGTATTTACAAACAAAAATGAGTTAATACCAGGCAAAAAGCATCAAGTAAAGTCTGCTCTACTTTCTTCACTTCTTCTTTCTTATAATGCTTATACAAGCCTCCGAGGCAGCTGCTCTTACTTCCTTCATTTCACAGTCAAAGAACCCAAAGCTTCAAGGGGCTACAACAAGTAAGATGCTCAGCTATGACTGGAACAAATTTCTGTTTTACTCCAAAGCACAATCCTGTAATCACTGCACTAAACCTCTTACCAGCCAACTTTGGAAGGAACTTAGCTGCTTATGTTAAAGGTAGCAGAACTTTGTAAGGAAGATGCCCAGACAGCAAGACATAGTGAGAAAGGGTACTGGCTGTTGTATATGGCTGTGCATATTGTGTACTGCACAACCCCAGAGGGCGCCATTCACCCTATAGCTTGTGGAAATGGTGCTCTTGAAATTATGCTTAGCACCACTTGCATGGCAATATGCATTTCATGGGCCTGGTCCTTGAAATTTAAATAAGCTCCTATGATCTTTGATCTTCATTTCATTTCTCTGAGCTTTAACTTCATCATATACAAACTGGGGCTGCCAATAAATGCAGAACAGACAATACTGCTAAGATGACTGCTACTCCAAGCCTATTAGAGTCATTATGAACACATAGTTTATCAGTACTGTAACTAGAAATCAACTTCTCCCAGAGTGCTCTGCCTAGGGGTACAAGATCATTTTGAATTGGGTTTGGCCAGGTGAAAGTCTCCTCCTCCTCCTTCTGAACCTCTACATGCAGGAGTGCCGAGATCTCAGTCCTTGGGCATCTTCTCTACCTATACTCATTTTCAAGGTGATCTTATGCAGGCCTATAGCTCCAATACCATCCAAAGGTGATAACTCTTACATTGTTATCTCCAGCCCTACCCTCTCCTGGAGATTCAGGTCCTGTGTCCATCTCAACTTTCCCACTTGGACACCTAATTGACCCCTGAAACTAATATAATTTGAGATATCCACACAAGCAACAAAACCAAAAATAAATATATGGGACTATAACAAACTAAAAATCTGCACAGCAAGAGAAATGATCAACAAAATAAAAAGGCAACCAGTGTAATGGGAGAAAATATTTGCTAAATACATTGTATCTGATAAGGGGTCAATACCCAGAATATGTGAGGAACCCATATACTCAATGCTAAAATGTAATAATTCAATTAAAAATGGACAAAGGATGGACTTAAATAAACATCTTCCCAAAGAAGACATACAAATGGCCAACTGGTACAAGAGAAGGTGCCCAATAGCAATAATCATTAGGGAAATGCAGATCAAAACCACAGTGAGCTGTCACCTCACACCTGTTAGTATGGTTGTTATCAAAAAGACAAGAGACTCTTGCGATTGAGGATGTGGAAAACCAAAGGAATCCTTGTGTGGCTCAGCTGGTAAAGAATCCGCCTGCAATGTGGGAGACCTGGGTTTAATCCCTAAATTGGGAAGATCCCCTGGAGAAGGGAACGGCTACCCACTCCAGTATTCTGGCCTGGAGAATCCCATGAATTGTATAGTCCATGGGGTCGCAAAGAGTTGGGCATGACTGAACAACTTTCACTTTCACTTTGTACATTGTTCATGGGAATGTAGATTGGTACAGCCACTGTGTCTCAAAATAGTACAGAGGTTCCCCAAAAAGTTAAGATAGAAGTGCCATATGATCCAGTTATCCCACTTCTGAGTATATACTCAAAGGAAATAAAATCACCAATTTCAAAATGATATCTGCACCCCCATGTTCACCACAGCATTGTTACAATGACCTGGAAACAGCCTAAGTGTTAATCAGTGGATGAATGGATAAAGAAAATGTCACGCACACACACGCACACACACACACGCACGTGCACACACCCACACACCCACCCACATGTGTGCGCACACGCGTGTACACACGCACGTGCACACGCATACACACACATGCGCATACACGCACACACATACATACATATTGGAATATCATTCAACCATGGAAAGAAGGAGATCCTGCCATTAACTACAACATGGATGAAACTTGAAGACATTATGCTAAGTGAAATGTCAGACAGAAAACTAACATATGTTCTCAACTTATGTGTGGAATCTTTAAAAAATCATAGAAACAGAGAGTAAATTGGTGGTTGTCAAGGTTGGCAGGGGAGGAAATGAGGTGAAAGTGGTCAAAGGTACAAGTGTTCAGTAATAAGAAGAGTAACTTTGGCAATGTAATGTACAGCACGGTGACCATAGTTAACAATATTTGAAAGCTGCACTGATTCGCGCTAACATATGGCAGAGATCACCACAACATTGTAAAGCAATTATCCTCCAATTTAAAAAACATGAAAGTTTCTAAGAGAGCAGATTTTAATACAAAGAGAAAGGTAACTCTGTGTTAACTAACCTTATTGTGGTAATAATTTTGCAGTATATACTCATATCAAACACATTGCACACTTTAATCTTATACAATGTTATATGTCAATTATATCTCAATAAAGTAGGAAAAAATTGAACTTAGTCAAATTTTTAAAAAGATCCAGAATGCAACTTGTGTTTTTTGAACTCTAACCAACTCTACCCCAATCCTATCAAAGTCATACCATCCACCCAGCGGCTCAAATCAAAAGCAAGTCCTCTCAACTGTGACCTTCAACATTTATCCTTACTGTGACCCTCTCTGACCACTTCCAGTTGCTGCTTGTGTGTGTGTGTGTGTTTATTCCATGTGTTATATCTGTTATTCATAAAGAGACATTGTTTTGCCTTTCGGTTTGTGGGTTCCCATTTCCCTCTTAAAGCAGTGTCTTCATGGGTGGGCCCTACTTACCAAGCTGATTTTACTGGCCTCGCTTCCAAATCAAAGCGGACAATCTTAGCCCTGCCTTGACCACAAGTGTCTCAAAGGAGTTTGCCTCTTCTCACAGCCTCTACTTCCTTCCAAAGCCCTGACTGTTCCACCCTCTATATTTCACCCACACAGCAACCTACTGACACTGCCCTTGTGAAGACCACCAGAATGTTCCTAATTGCCAAACCCAAAGGATTATCTGTAGATAATGTATGATTATCCCAATCATACTGGACCTCTCTGCTCATCAGAAATTGCTAATCTTTCCTACCTCTCTGAGTCCTGAGGCCCCTACATCCTGCAGTGTTCCCACCACTCCGGCTGAAAGGGGTCAGATTTCTTTGGTAACTCTCCTTCAGTCTCCACTCTTCATTTTCCTTTCTTCTTAAAGGTTCTTAAGCTTCCCTTTTTCAAGAAAACCTCTGAAAATACGTTGAAAACTATGGGACACACTCTTCTCTTTAAAAAAAAAAAAAGGCTATGTTCATGGATACATGGTATTTTAAGTCATTTCAATTACTTAATATTTCAGGCTCCATCACACCCTGAAGGTAAGCTAGACAGGCCCTCTGCTCTACGTTCTCAGCCTCGGGGATGCCAACCATTCCCTGGGCTTTGAGGGTCAACTATATGCTAGTTTTCAAATGTGTACTTCGAGCAGCAACTATTCTCCAAATAGTTGGAGAATAGATTCTCCCAATCTCACATCTTCAATTTCCAACTAAAACATGTCTGTTTATCACCATATGCTCAGTGTATTCCCACCTAGCCTGAATATGTGGCAGTCCCCGGCTAATTTCTCCTCTAGGTGGATGACATCACTATTCATCCCAAACACACACACAAAAAAACCAAAAAAACCCTGCTCTTCATCTCCTTTTTCTTGTAACTTTCTAGACTCAAGTCCTTCTCATCTCTTACTTGGATTATTAGAGGAGATTATTATTATTATTAGTGTTTCCCACACTGCCTTCTTCAAGGGCACCCTCCACAACGCAGCTATTGGGTTGGCCAAAAGATTCATTCAAGTTTTTCCATGAGATGTCATGAAAACACCCAAATGAACCTTTTGGCCAACTTAATATATTACTCTTTATGGACCCCTGTACTTCTCATGACAGTATATCCCAAGTGTGTTTCCAAGAATACAGTGTGTGTGAACAAAAAAGTTATCATGGTCAGTTAAGTTGAGTAAGCATTAGGTTTAATTACTTCTCAGAACCTTCAGTAAGTTAAACACATTTTGGAGTTCCAACTGGGGCTATGTGGAATAAAACATTTGTCGAGTATTTTGGTGACAAAAGTCCAGTGTTCTTTAGATGAAACTTTAAGTAGGGTTGGTCTACAAGTTGAAATTTAATTTCCTCGTCTGTCTTCTCTTCCAGTTTCCAGCTGTTCTTCTTGATAATGGCAACAATGGGAGGATAGCAGTGTGTACTCTGGATTTAGGAAGACCAAGGTTTAAATTTCAGCACAAGACTTTGGGCCGAATTGCTTAATGTCTCAGAATGTGGACTAGCCCCCCTGCCCCTCACTCAGCTGACTTCTACAGGCTGCATCATCTGGGTGTTCCTGCCCTCATCTAGATGTTTCCAGTGGCTTTGGCCACTGGAAAGCAGTGGTGGGAGCCCAGTGGGTGAAAGCAGTGGGAGAGGAGAGAGCAGTATATTCAGTACCCTCACCCCCACCTCCCTGCCTTGTTGTAAGGCAGTGTTTTGACCATCTGACTCTCCTGGCTCCAGCTGTCTCCTGTCTGGGTCAGTCTCTCCCTCCTCCTTCCCTTTAGACCTAGGGGTGATAATGACTTCCAGCTGTTGCTAATCCCTCATGGTTTCATCGTCACTTGTGTTCCTTTAACTCTGTTCACACCTCTGTAAGTAGTCCATTCCTTAAACTCTCTTTGATTAACTCCCCTAAGTATACCATCTGTTTCCTGCTGGATCTCTGACAGCATAGAACTTTAGTCTCCTTACAAAATGGGGATCATAACCCCCACCTCATGGAGCTGTTGAGAGCATTTGGTGAAGGTGCATGAGTGTGTCAAGTTCCAGCACAGTGCCTGGCACACAGTGGAGAGTGTGTTAGTTGCTCAGTTGTGTCTGACTCTTTGTGACCCTATGGACTATAGCCCGCCAGGCTCCTCTGTCCATGAAAGTCTTCAGGCAAGAATACTGTAGTGGGTTGCCATTTCCTTCTCCAGGGGTTCTTCCTGACCTATGGATCAAACCTGAGTCTCCTGCACCGCAGGTAGATTCTACCATCTGAGCCAGTAGTACTCACTAAAGGAGAGATGGCTTCCCTGGTCCTGCTCCCTTCTGCCGGTCATCCAATAGTTACATACACAGAAATCTTCCTGCTCCCTTGCAGTGACTCAGATGGGTAAAGGGAAGCAGTGCCAAGCCCCAATCTGAAAAGCTGTCATAGGAACCCAGGCTCCACTCAGCACCCACAGAACAGGGCTGACCTGCAGGTCCTATTGCAGGGTCTGGAACAGAGGATCCTAACAAGAAGTGGGACAGCGAGGGTCAGGGTATCTATGTGCTTAGCATTCCTCTTGGAAAAAAAGCTGCTTCTGTACTGGCCCCAGATGGTCTGTCCCCCCAACAGTGGCCAATTGTTTCCCAAGGAGGAAATTCTTCCAGTTCCAAATCTACTCCCTGTCCCCCATTCAAGTGATCAAGTGGCCTCCAATGGAGGATGCTACTTGGAAGGGGAGGTCATTTGAACTGGCTTGTGACATGTAATCAGAATGCAATTTCACTTTGTTTTCTACCATCTCTTTATTTTTTTAATTTAAATTTATTTATTTTAATTGGAGGCTAATTACTTTACAATATTGTATTGGTTTTGCCATACATCTCTTTAAATGTGGGAGAATTCTTTCCATACCTCTTGAAAACTCAGGGAGTTGTTTTTTTTTGTTTGCTTGTTTGTTTGTTTATCATTCTCAAAGCCCATAGAACACAGAAATAAATTCAGAAATAAAACCACCCAGTACATTATGCAACATTCAAACATTGGCTTCCCTGGTGGCTCAGAGGTTAAAGCGTCTGCCTGCAATGCGGGAGACCCGGGTTCGATCCCTGGATTGGGAAGATCCCCTGGAGAAGGAAATGGCAACCTGCTCCAGTATTCTTGCCTGGAGAATCCCATGGACGGAGGAGCCTGGTCGGCTACAGCCCACGGGGTCGCAAAGAGTTGGACACGACTGAGCGACTTCACTTCACTTCACTTAAGTCTCCTCCCCACCTCAGGAGATATCAGAAAGAAATTCTTTACCAGGACTGCAGTACATCCTGTGGCAGAGCTGCCAGCTGCAGTGACTTTGAGCCCTCCCAGCACCCTGGGGCCTTGGTAATTTCAAATACAAAGTTTCTCCTAGCAACAGAGAGCCCCACTGTGGTCTATCGCCTCCCCAGTGAGGCAACAGGACTGGAGGAATAGCTCCAATGACAAAATGAGGACACAGAAACAAAAGCTTAGCAAGGAGAGGAGGTGGGACTCTGCATGGAAAGTGAGCAAGGAAGGTTTCAGGGCCCTCTTCCCCTGGGGCTTTTTAGCCTCCTCAAAGTGGGGTCAAGTGTCCCCAGGACACTGAGGCTTTCCCAGGGATGAAGAGGGTCTACCCTGGATAGCACAGGGTGCCCTGACTTCAAGCAGTCCACCAGTAGGAGAATGAGAGTTTTAACTCTAAATAACCCATAGTAAATGCAAGCTTGGGGGTAGGGATGTCAAAGAGTGGCCACCAAATTAAATGACCCTCTTCTCCAGGCCACTCTCCAGGACTCTCTACAGCATGCTGACAGCCTGAGGCACAGCTCCAGAAGTTTATTCAGAAAACTGCAGCTCTGCAAAGATGGTGAAACTGCAAGGCCAAGAATACCTCCCTGGATCGGGTGAAGACATAGGTCACAATGGCATCCAACCACCTGAGCCAGAGTTATTTGGGAGGCAGAGTGTGAAGGAAGCTGTGAGTCAAGGTTGTCCTATTTTTTTCTAGATCTACAGTTAGAGGGTTGTGGTCACAGCCCCTCTATTTGATGCCACCATGTTCAATATTGCCCCCATCAGACCCACTACCTAGAATCCCTAGTGTGGCAGGAAGAATAATGACGCCCCCAAGATGTCCATGTCTCAATCCACCAGACATCATAAGGCAAAAGGAACTCACAGAAGTGATTAAATTCAGGATCGGTAGTTGGGGAGATTTTCCCTGGAAAATCCAGGTAGATGGTCCCAGTGTTGTCACCTGGGTCCCTGGAGGAAGGAAGCAGGAGTGTCAGAGTCAGAGAAGATCTAACAGCAGAAGCGGTGGCCAGAGTGATGCATTTATTGGCTTCAAAGATGAAAGGGGGCCATAAGCCAAGGAATGTGGGCAGCCTCTGAAAGCTAGAAAAACCAGGATTCTCCCCTATAGCTTCCAGAAGGAGTGCAGCCCTGAGAAGGCCTCGACTTTAGCTAGGGAAACTGATCTCAGGTTTTTGACATCCAGAACTATAACATAATTTGGGTTGGTTTTTTTTTAAGCCACTAGGGCCTTACCTAGTGGCACAGGGGTAAGGAATCCACCTGCCAATGCAAGAGACACTGGAGATGAGGGTTTCATCCTTGGGTTGGCAAGATCCCCTGGAATAGGAAATGGCAACCCACTCCAGTATTCTTGCTAGGAAAATTCCATGGACAGAGGAGTCTGGCAGGCCCCAGTCCACAAGGTTGCACAGGGTCAGACATGGCAACTAAGCATACACACACACTAGGTTTTTAATAAATTGTTATAGCAGCAACATGGGAAACTAAAAATGTGGTACGAGAATACTGAGATGATTCTTTCAGGATCCTAAAGCCCCAGTCAAAAATCATCCTGATGAGACCCAACTCTCCACCTCACCCCTATCCAGTGATATTTTTACTGCAGTTGATCTCCCTTCCAAAATGGAAGTCTCAGGATTATTCATATCCAAGCTTAATCTCTGTCAGAGACACCATACATGTCTTAGCACTGGGCACAGCTCTCCTTCTTCATGGGTTGATGCCCAGTTCTGGAGTGGATATAACTTTGATATGAGGAAGAGTCCCCTTTTGGAGAGAAAGTCCCTGATAGAAGATTCTCCCTCATCTATGATGGAATTCATTCAAAGATCATAGTGACTCATTGAGTGGTAGTGGGAAAAAATGGTCAGTTTTCACAATATCTGTATGAGAAACATCAGCAAATGCTAAAAAGTATTCAAGTACCCCTGGAGGAAGAGATTAGGAACTGGAAATACTGGAGATCAAAAGATACCCCAGCCTAACATCAATACTCAATGTTAACTTTATTAGGACTATGTATTATAATTAACTTTACTATACAACATTTGGTTTTCTCTCAAGTTAATTGCCTTGGTTTTCTTTGTTTCATTTTTTAGGTAACCATCACCTTTTAATCCTCAAACTCTGGTACTGAAGTATAAATCTCCTCTTAAGAAGTTCAAACACATGAGGCAATTGACCTGCTTTATTTTGTCTTGGTTACATCTCTCCCAAGTCCCTCCAGCATCCCACTCACCTCTGGACTGGATCCTCTCTAGGCTGGTCACAAGGGCTCTTCTGCTGGGTGAGCTCCGCTTTGGGGTTAGGAGTACTAGGATTGACTGAAAGGTATCCTAAAGGAAACTGCCTTGGAGTATATGCCAGTTCAGATTTTTTTTTCCTGAAGAGACTCTATAGTCTCAATTCATACATGGAACATTCTCAATCATATTGAACTTAATCCCAACACCCAGTTAACCCCCACATTTTAAACTGTTGTGTGTCAAGTAAGTCTGACAAACAAAGATAGCTAGCAGGATCGCAAGGTGGAGATAAGTAAACATAGACCCGAGGGGAAAAAAAAAGGTGTTATTAGTGCTCTGACAGTAGCTCTGGCCCCTACTAAACAAGCAGGCTCAGGTCCACACCAGTCCCTGGCCATCACCTGGAGGGGCATGTGTTGTTGAGACTTTGGTTGAAGAAGGGCTCCACAGTACCAACTGCATACTGGACGCCAGATAAAGAAACGGGAGCTATGCTTAACACAGCATTGTAAAGCAGTTATATTCCAAATTGAAAAAAAGAAAAAGCAAACAAGCATTAAGAATATATGGAATAGGTGGCTAGGTGGCTCAGATAGTAAAGAATCTGCCTACAGTGGAGGAGATCTGGGTTCAGTCCCTGGGTTGGGAAGATCCCCTGGAGAAGGAAATGGAAACCCACTCCAGTATTCTTGCCTGGAGAATTCCATGGACAGAGGAGCCTGCAGGCTATAGTTCCAAGGGTCACAAAGAGTTGGCCACAACTAAGCAACTAAATACTTTCAATAAGGATACATGAACAGCACAGGTAAATGTGGCGATTATTTTGTAATAACTTTAAATGGAGTATAATTTATAAAAATATTTAATCATGTTGTACACCTGGAACTAATACTGTAAATCAAGTATACTTTAAAGAAAAGTTTTTTTAAAAACACAATTTTTTAATAAAAGAAATGGGAGCTATGGATGAAAAAAAAATGATGATGCCATGTTGAATAATCTTTTCCCTAGTTTCCTAATTTCTTAGCCAATTGTCCTGGAGCATGTGTTCTCAAGTAAGGGTGACAGGATCTTAGATATTACAATGTTTCATGGCCCTCCAAGAGGCTACAGTAAATAAACAGATATACAGTATATCTGTGATATTAAAATTTTATGGGGAGAAGAGTGATTTGGAAAATTGTCCAAAAATTTCCTTAGGAGGGAAATCACAGAAAAAATATTTTTGAAGGTTGAGAAATGCTGTTCTAGAGAAAGCTGGTTTTGATGACTGGTCTCTTCATAATGTATTTTTTAATATATTTTATTCGATTATTAAAATTTGAGTCAAATGGAAAACTGGGTTATTTTCTGTTGTGTCCATAGCTGGAAAAACAGTTCCTACAGAGCCTGAATCATATCAGGACTCTTTAATAGTCATGGCGCAGGAAGCGAAGGTAGAAACAAGGAACTCAGGGTTACCTATTAGTAACGGTCCAGGTTTATAAAAATCAGGAGTGGGGGCAAACCTCGTACAAGAAATTCACCCAGGCACGAGATAGGAATGGGCTGTACCTGCTTCCAGGACCAACTTGGTGGTGGGACCACTTGTGTTCATACAGCTGCCTAGAATAACATCTCAGTGCTAATGAGTGGACCTCCATTATAAGGGGTGCCCGAAGGGTCCTAATAATCAATTATTCTGTACCTTTGAAAATACTATAGTGAAAATTGAGAATAATTTGAATAGCCTCAGCTATTGGAGCCAAATTTGGGAGCCCTGGGGTAAAATACTGTATAGCTTCAATCTATTAACTGTTCAAATAAAGAGGTCAAACTGCTCCAAGCACAAACTGAGCTTCTAGGGTGGAAGACGGAGACAGAGAGTGGGACTGCGAAGTGGGCCCAGTTGGAGAACTACTGTTTTACCTGATAAATGCTTTTAATGGATAGAGCCAGGACTTAACTTGCGGTCCAGTGGTTGAGACTCTGGCTTCCACCACAGAGGGCTCAGGCTCCACCCTCTGTCAGGAAACTAGGATCCCACATGCTGCGTGACCGGGGAAAAAAAAAAAAAAAAAGGATAGCTCCTGCAAAGAAAAGCTCCCAGTTTTCATTTTCAGATTATTTCAGATTCCAAATGCAGAGAATCTGAATGTATCAAGCCATCTTAGATTTTTGTTCTGTTTGTCAGATGGATGGATGATGATGATTCATCTTTCCTCCCATCATTCCTCTCTCCCCCTGCCCCATCCTGCAAGGTAGCTCAGCCTTGATTCTATCACCTGAGCTGGAGCGGGAGCCTCCGCTGAGCTGGGCTTCGCATAAGCGCTTGCTGCTGAACTCACCATGTCGATGTGTGTGTTTTCTGGAGGGAGAATGACATGTCAGTATACTAATGACAGTCTGCATACACACAGGCCTGTGGGCCATCAGAAACACAGACCCTGCTGTGTAACTTATAAAATAATTAACTGGCAATACTTGATGTCAATGAAACCAAACAGTCCTGGCAGGAAGGACACTGATGGGTGTGTGAAAGTCAGGCAGGCCAAGTACTTGCTGGTGCCGTGGGAATAGCGACACCTCTTCTGACTCCAAAGGAACCTGATCTCCTGGAAGACAGGACTGTGAATCTACTGCTGGGTTTGGCAAAGTGGAAGAGTTTACAGTGGTGACCTGGGACAAATCCTGAATGGAGTGAGTTGGAGGGAGAATGAGGGGAGAGAGAATTGGAGACAGTGAGAACTGACTACTTTTTCAGGAATTTTGATGCAAAAATGAGTAAAGAAATGGGATAGTAGTTGGGGCAGGGGGAGAGAGAGTTGGGATCAAGAGAAGATGAAAAATGGAAGGGATAATAGCAAACAAAATAACTGATAAAGGATTAATCTCCAAAATATACAAACAGCTCATTCAACTCAATACCAGAAAAGCAAACAACCCAACTAAAAAGTGGGCAGAAGACCAAAACCAGACATTTCCCCAAAGAAGACATACAGATGGCTAATAAATACATGAAAAAATACTTAAGATCACTCATTATTAGAGAAATGCAAATCAAAACTACAATGAGGGATCACATCACACCAATCAGAACAGCCATCATCAAAAATTCCACAAGCAATAAATTCTGAAGAGGGTATGGAAAAAAGGGAACTTTCTTGCACTGCTGATGGGAATGCAAATTGATACAGTCGCTGTGGAGAACTGTATGGAGATTCCTTAAAAAACTTGGAATAAAGCTACCATATGACCCAACAATCCTACTATTGGGCATATGCCCTGAGGAAACCAAAACTGAAAAAGATACATGTGCCCCAGTGTTTACTGCAGCACTATTTACAATAGCTAGGACATGGAAGGAACCTAGATGCCTATAAACAGATGAATGGATGAAGATGTTGTGGTACATATACACAATGGAATATTACTCAGCCATAAAAAGGAACACATTCGAGTCAGTTCTGATGAGGTGTATGAACGTAGAGCCTATTATACAGAGTGAAGTAAGTCAGTAAGAAAAAGACAAATATCGTATATTAATGCATACATATGGAATCTAGAAGGATAGTACTGATGAACCCATCTCCAGGGCAGCAATGGAGACACAGATGTAGAGAACAGACTCGTGTACATGAGGTGGGGAGGAGAAGGGAACAAACTGAGAGAGTTTCATTTAAACATATATATTACCATCTGTAAAATTAGAGAGCCAGTGGAAATTTGCTGTATGATGCAGGAAGCTTAAATCTAGTACTCTGTGATGACCTAGAGGGGTGGGATTGGGTGAGAGGCAGGAGGCAGGTTCAAGAGGGAGAGGATGTGTGTGTACCTATGGCTGATTCTGGTATCCGGCAGAAACGGACAGAATATTGTAAAGCAATTATCCTCCAGTTAAAAATAAATAATTTTTTTTTAAAAAACTAAGATCATGGCATCCAGTCCCATCACCTCACGGCAAGAAGAAAGGGAAAAAGTAGAAGTAGTGACAGATTTTCTCTTCTTGGGCTCCAAAATCACTATGGACAGTGACTGCAGCCATGAAATTATTAATAAAAGACACTTGCTCCTTGGAAAGAAAGTTATGGCAAATCTAGACAGCATATTAAAAAGCAGAGCCATCACTTTGCCAACAAAGATCCATATAGTCAAAGCTATGGTTTTTCCAGTAGTCATGTACAGATTTGAAAGTTGGAACATAAAGAAGGCTGAGTGCCACAGAATAGATGCTTTCTAATTGTGGTGCTGAAGAAGACTCTTGAGAGCCCTTGGACTGCAAGGAGATCAAACCAGTCAATCCGAAAGGAAATCAACCCTGAATATTCATAGGGAAGTCTGTTGCTGAAGCTGAAGCTCCAATACTTTGGCCAACTGATGCAAAGAGCCGACTCATTGGAAAAGACCCTGACGGTGGGACAGATTGAAGGCAAAAGGAGAAGAGGGCAGTAGAGGATGAGATGGTTAGATAGCATCACTGACTCAGTGGACATGAATTTCAACACACTCGAGGAGACAGTGGAGGACAGAGGAGCCTGGCGTGCTGCAGTCTATGTACGGGGTCACAGAGTCAGACACTTTGTCAGTCACTTGTGTCTGACTCTTATTAATAACAACAATGACTAAATAACAAAAGGTTTTAACTCCTTTGGATGAATACTTTGGTAAGGAATATGACTGCTGGATTTTATGGTAGAAGCATGCTTATAAAAAAACTACCAAACTGTCTTCCAAATTGGCTGTACCATTTTTCACTCCTACCAGCAATAAATGAGAGTTCCTGTTACTCCACATCCTCGTCAGCATTTTGGTGTGGTCAGTGTTCTGGATTTGGGCCACTGTAATAGATATGTAATGATATCCCTTTTCTGTTTTAATCTGCACTTCCCTGATGACATATGATACGGACCATCTTTTCATATACTTACTTGCAATCCTTATATTTTCTTCAATAAAATATAAATTTTATTTCTTTGTTAAGGTTTTTGGCCCATTTTCAAGTCAAGTTGTTTGTGCTCTTGTTGCTGAATTTTAAAAATTCTTTGTATATTTTGGTTAACAGTCATTTATCAAAGTACATTTTACAAAGAATTTCTCCCAGCCTGTGGCTTGTCTTTTCACCTTTTTGGCACTGTCTTTCACAAAAGAGAAAATTTTAATTTTAATGAAGTCCAGCCTATCCTTCTTTCATGGATTGCACCTCTAATGTTGCATCAAAAATATCATCATCAAACCCCAGATCATCTATGTTTTCTCCTATGTTATCTTTTAAGAATTTCACAGTTTTGCACTTTACATTTAGGTCTGTGATCCATCTTGAGTTAATTCTTATGAAGAGTATGAGGTCTGAGTCTAGATTCTTTTGTTTTATGTGGATGTTCATTTGTTGAAAAGACGATCTTTGCTCCACTGTTTCCCCTTCACTTCTTTGTCAAAGAGCAGCTGACATATTTATGGGGTTCTATATCTCCAGCTCTATCTGTGGGGCTTTATTCTGTTCCATTGATCTGTTTGTTTGTTTTTTCTTTTATCTTTTGCCAGTATCACAACTGACCTGATTATTGTAGCCTTATAGTATATCTCAAAGTCTGGTAGTGACAATCCTCCAACTTTGATTTTCTCTTTCAGTATTTTGCATGTTATATTTTCATATACTCCTATCAGACATGATCACTCAAGTGGACTAAAAAAATTAGTACTAAATAAACAGAGTATACAAAAAGTGATCATGTATTAATATTATGTGTAAACTATGTGTAAATTATTAATATTATGTGTAAAGGTTATTCCTAGGGGCAGACAAGAGAATCTACACAAGCTAAATGAAGCAGAAATGAACAACTAAAATATTAGGTACCTCCTTTATTCTCCAGGAAGACCAGAGAGCCAGGCTTGTAGACCACATTGCCAGTTCTGAAGTGGTCTGTGTCCCATTCAGTTCAGTCGCTCAGTCGTGTCCGACTCTTTGCGACCCCATGAACCGCAGCACACCACGCTTCCTTGTCCATCACCAACTGCTGGAGTTTACCCAAACTCATGTCTATTGAGCTGGTGATGCCATCCAACCATCTCATCCTCTGTCGTCCCCTTCTCCTCCCGTCCTCAATCTTTTCCAGCATCAGAGTCTTTTCTAAAGAGTCAGCTCTTCGCATCAGATGGCCAAAGTATTAGAGTTTCAGCTTCAACATCAGTCCTTCCAATGAACACCCAGGACTGATCTCCTTTAGGATGGACTGGTTGGATCTCCTTGCAGTCCAAGGGACTCTCAAGAGTCTTCTCCAACACCACAGTTTAAAAACATCAATTCTTCGGCACTCAGATTTCTCTACAGTTCAACTCTCACATCCATACATGACTACTGGAAAAACCACAGCCTTGACTAGATGGACCATTGTTGGCAAAGTAATGTCTTTTTAATATGCTGTCTAAGTTGATCATAACTTTCCTTCCAAGGAGTAAGCGTCTTTCAATTTCATGGTTGCAGTCACCATCTGCAGTGATTTTGGAGCCCCCCCAAAATAAAGTCAGCCACTGTTTCCACTGTTTCCCCATCTATTTACCATGAAGTGATGGGACAAGATGCCATGATCTTCGTTTTCTGAATGTTGAGCTTTAAGCCAACTTTTTCACTCTCCTCTTGCATCGAGAGGCTTTTTAGTTCCTCTTCACTTTCTGCCATAAGGGTGGTGTCATCTGCATATCTGAGGTGATTGATATTTCTCCTGGCAATCTTGACTCTAGCTTATGCTTCATCCAGCCCAGCATTTCTCATGATGTACTCTGCATATAAGTTAAATAAGCAGGGTGACAATACACAGCCTTGACATACTTCTTTTCCTATTTGGAACCAATCTGCTGTTCTATGTCCATTTCTAACTGTTGCTTCCTGACCTTTACACAGATTTCTCAGGATGCAGTTCAGGTGGTCTGGTATTCCCATCTCTTGAAGAATTGTCCATTGTTTATTGTGATCCACATAGTCAATGGCTTTGGCATAGTCAATAAAGCAGAAATAGATGTTTTTCTGGAACTCTCTTGCTTTTTCAATGATCCAGTGCATGTTGGAAATTTGATTTCTGATTCCTCTGCCTTTTCTAAAACCAGCTTGAACATCTGGAAGTTCATGGTTCACGTATTGTTAAAGTCTGGCTTGGAGAATTTTGAGCATTACTTTGCTAGAGATGAGTGCAGTTGTGCCATAGTTTGAGCATTCTTTGGCATTGCCTTTCTTAGGGACTGGAATGAAAACTGACCTTTTCCAGTCCTGTGGCCACTGCTGTGTTTTCCAAATTTGCTGACATATTGAGTGCAGCACTTTCACAGCATCTTCTTTTAGGATTTGAAATAGCTCAATTGGAATTTCATCACCTCCAGTAGCTTTGTGCATAGTGATTCTTCCTAAGGCCCACTTAACTTCACATTCCAGGATGTCTGGCTCTAGGTGAGTGATCACACCATCGTGATTATCTGGGTTGTGAAGATCTTTTCTGTACAATTCTTCTGTGTATTCTTACCGCCTCTTCTTGATATCGTCTGCTTCTGTTAGGTGCCCATACGACCAGGAAAAATGTCTAAGCACATTATGAACAGCCCCAGCTGAAACTTAACAGCCATTACCTCTGCCACCTGCACTCTGCACCTTGGACAGTAGGAGGCAGATGTCAGTCAGTGTTCCTGCATGAGGCTCAAGTCTAGTTGAGAAAGTTCTCTTGAGAAAAGCTAGTTAGATAAAGGTGTCTGTGTGTGTGTGTGTGTGTGTCCTCAGTTGAGCCTGACTTTTTGCGACCCTGTGGATTGTGTGCCCACCAGGCTCCTCTGTTCATGAAGTTTTCCAGTCAAGAATACCGGAGTGGGTTGCCATTTCCGTCCCCAGGGATATTCCCAGCCCAGGGATTGAACCTGCATCTCTTACATCTCCTGAATTTGCAGGTGGGTTCTTTACCACTAGTGCCATCTGGGAAGTCCTATCCCCATACAAAAAGTCACCAGCTCAGACAGTTTCATGTATAAACTCTTCCGAAACTTCACAGAACAAGTAAGGCTTTCACACATTTTCAGAGAATAGAAAAATAGGGAAAGCCACCCAATTTATTTTATGAGACTAATATAACTTTGATTGGGCTTCCCTTGTGATTCAGATGGTAAAAAAAATCTGCCTGCAATGCAGGATACCTGGGTTCCATCCCTGGGTTGGAAAGATCTCCTAGAGAAGGAAAAGGCAACCCACTCCAATATTCTTGCCTGGAGAATTCCATGGACAGAGGAACCTGGTGGGCCACAGTCCATGGGGTCACAAAGAGTCAGACATGACTGAGTGACTACCACATGCACACACATAACTTTGATATCCAAATAAGGAAGAAAATGAAATCATAAGCCAATCTCTTATTAATTAAAAAAATCTAGCCAAATTTAATACTATTTTAAGAAAAAACAAATGGAAAACCAAAAACATTTATCATAACCAAGTAGGACCTTTGGGGGAACACCAGGCTGAGAGACATAGTCTAGTGTATAATTAAGACAGCAGGTACTAGAGCCAGTCTATCTGCAACTTCCAAGATGTGTGACCTTGAAGAATCTGCCTAACTCCTCTGTGCCTTGGTTTTCTCACCTGCAAAATGAATGTAATAATATTTCCTACCTCATAGGATCTTTATGCAGATTAAATGAATGAAATAAGTCAAGAACTTAGAAAAGAGCCTCAGTTATGTGTTATTATTTCATCAAATGCAGTGCAAATACAGACGCAAATAAAAAAAGATGAGACAAGACCAACATTAACAGCAGGTGCTGGCTGCGGGTGACAGTGAACCAGAAAGCTCTCCTCGATGCTTAGACACCAACACAGAACAAAGGAGGCCACAGGGGATGAGTAGGATGCAGAGTTAACCGTGATTTGAGCATAACATGACAAAGAAATTACTGAACTGGACTGAATTTTTCTGTATGGGAGCAATCAAGTTTTTACACTAGGCAGAATAGAGGCTGAGTCAGTACTCGAATTGACTTATAGAAAAGTTACATTTTAGTGCTCCCGAGTCAAAGCTATGAACAATGCCAGCTGCATAATTTGCAAGGCCCAGTGCAAAATAAAAATGCAAGACCCCTTGTTCAAAAAGCAGGAATAATATGTTGTTAAAAGTCCTAAAAATGTAATGCTTTTTTCCTTTTTTCCAAGGTCTCTCTCTCTCTCTCTCAACTTGCCATAGTACTTTTAATTTGCTATTTCGTGTTGTTCAAAGGAAAGAAAAATTTTAAATTCAAATTAGCATGAATTCTACCATTCATCTTTATATTGCACAATGGCGTTTTAAATGCAAATTTAAGAGCATTTAACCCATATCTGAAATCACTGAAATCATCCTATTCATGTTTCATAGCTCATACATGAATGTGTATTTTGTTGTTACCAGAACAGTGGAAACACTGCAGAAAACTTAACTGGCTTTAGTTCACTTCATTGTACACACATATTCTAACAACACTCTTCACCTTGAATATTTATTATATGTATATATATACATATATATATATATAATTTATACCTTCTAATCTCCTACCCCTATCTTACCCATGTCCCATTCCCTCTTTCAACTGGTAACCACGAATTTGTTCTCTGCATCTATGAGTCTGTTTCTGTTTGTTGTACTCATTTGTTTCATTTTTAGAGTCCATACATAAGAGATCTCATACAGTATTTGTCTTTTTTGTCTGACTTATTTCACTAAGCATAATACCCTTCAAGTCCATTCATGTTGTCACAAATGGCAAAATTTAATTCTTCTCTGTGGCTAAGTAGTATTCCACTTTCTTAAAAATTGAGGTTTAGTTATAGTGTTGTCTTAGTTTCAAGCACACAGTAAAGTGATTCAGGTATATACATATATATAACTGAATATATATTCTTTTTCATATTTTTTTCATTATAGGTTATTATAAGATACAGAATATAGTTCCTTGTGCTATACAGTAGGTCCTTGATGTTTATCTGTTTTCTATATAGTAGTGTTTATATCTTAGTTACAAACTCTTAATTTATCTCTTTCTGCCTTTCCCTTTTCAGTTCAGTCGCTCAGTCATGTCCAGCTCTTTGTGACCCCATGGATTGCAGCACCCCAGGCCTCCCTGTCCATTGCCAACTCCCAGAGTTTACTCAAAGTTATGGCCACTGAGTCAGTGATGTCATCCAACTATCTCATTCTCTGTCGTCCCCTTCTCCTCCAGCCTTCAACCTTTTGTGGCATCAGGGGCTTTTCAAATGAGTCAGTTTTTCACATCAGTTCAGTTCAGTTCAGTCGCTCAGTCGTGTCCGACTCTTTGCGACCCCATGAATTGCAGCACGCCAGGCCTCCCTGTCCATCACCATCTCCCAGAGTTCATTCAAACTCACATCCATCGAGTCAGTGATGCCATCCAGCCATCTCATCCTCTGTCATCCCCTTCTCCTCCTGCCCCCAATCCCTCCCAGCATCAGGGTCTTTTCCAATGAGTCAACTCTTTGCATGAGGTGGCCAAAGTACTGGAGTTTCAGCTTTAGCATCATTCCTTCCAAAGAACACCCAGGACTGATCTCCTTTAGAATGGACTGGTTGGATCTCCTTGCATTCAATGGGACTCTCAAGAGTCTTCTCCAACACCACAGTTCAAAAGAAAAAAAAGGCAAAATAAAGTAAGCAGAAGAAAAGGAGTAATAAAAATTAAAGTATATATCAATGAACTTGAAAATAGAGAATGAATAGAGAAAATCAGTGAAGCCAAAAGCTGGTTCTCAGACTCACAGACATAGAGAACAAACTTACGGTTTTTTGCATCAGGTGCCCATAAATTTGTTTTCTATGTCTGTGAGTCTATTTCTGTTTTGTAATTAAGTTCATTTCTATCTTTTTTTAGATTTCACGTATAAGTGATATCAAGTGATATTTGTCTTTGTCTTTACTTCACTATGATAATCCATAGGTCCATCCGTGTTGTTGCAAATGGCAATATTTTATTCTTTTTATGGCTGAGTAATATTTTATGATATATATATGTACATACCATATATATATATCATATTCTATCATTTTATAGCTAAGTAATTTTTCATGTCTTCTATATTCTGTCTATCCATCTGTCAATAGACATTTAGTTTGCATCCATGTCTAAGCTATTATAAATAGTGCTGCTATGAACATTGGGGTGCACGTATCTCTTCAAATTAGGGTTTTCATCTTTTCCAAATATAATCCCAGGAGTGGGATTGCTGGGTCATATGATCATCCTATTTTTAGTTTTTTAAAGAAACTAAAATACTGTATTCCATAGTGGCTGCAGCAATTTACCTTTCCAGCAACAGTGTAGAAGTGTTCTCTTTTCTCCATGCCCTCTCCAGCATTTATTGTTTGTAGACTTTTTGATGATGGCAATTCTGATCAGTGTGAGGTAATACCTCACTGTAGTTTTGATTTGCATTTCTCTGATAATTAGAGATGTTGAGCATTTTTTTCATGTGCCTATGAGCCACCTGAACGTCTTGGGGGTGTGTGTGTGTGTGACTTAGTCATGTCCGACTCTTGCAGTCTCATGGACTATAGCCTGCCAGGCTCCTCTGTCCAGGGAGTTTTCCAGGCAAGCATGCTGGAGTGGGTTGCCATTTCCTTCTCCAGAGGATCTTCCCAACCCAGGGACCAAACCTGCATCTTGCATTGGCAGGTGGATCTTTTATCACAAGCAACACCTGGGAAGCCCATGTCTTCTTTTAAAAAAAAAATTTATTAAGTTTTCTGCCCATTTTTTGACTGAGTTGTTTGTTTTCTGACATTGAGCTATATGAGCTGCAGTATATTTTGGAAACTAAGCCCTATCAGTCACATTGTTTGCAAATATTTTCTCCCATTCAGTGAAAGTGAAAGTTGCTCAGTCCTGTCTGACTCTTTGCAACCCCATGGACTGTATGTAGCCTGCCAGGCTCCTCTGTCCATGGAATTCTCCAGGCCAGAATACTGGAGTAGGTAGCCATTCCTTTCTCCAGGGGATCTTCCCAACCCAGGTCTTGAACCCAGGTCTCCCGCATTGCAGGTTTTCTTTACCAGCTGAGCTACCAGAGAAGCCGCCATTCAGTAGGCAGTCTTTTCATTTTGCACTAGGCTGTGTCCCCAGGGTGAGCTGTAGTTGTCTCCAGCCTCTCCAGGAAACTCTTTAAGATCAGCAGGTCGGTCTGACCCAGGCTTCTTTCCCTGAAGAATTACTACTGCCTTGAGCCCCAGAAGTGTGAGATTTTGTGTGCACTCTTTAGGAGTATAGTCTCTATCTCCACTAGTCCTCTATGTCTTCTTAAAGTAAGCCCTGCTGGCCTACAAAGCCAAACATTCTGGGGACTCATCTTCCGGGTGCAGGACCCCAGGCTGGGGAGCCCGGCGTGATACTCAGACTCCTCACTCCTTGGGGAGGACTTCTGCAGTTGTAATTGTTCTCCCATTTTGTGAGTTGCCCACCTGGAGATATGGGTCTTGACTGTACCGCAGCTCTGCCCCACCCCAACCCATCTCGTTCCAGTTCCTTCTTCATATTTTTAGTAGAAGATCTTTATAGAAGATCTTTTCTACAGATTCTGGTCTTTCTGATCACTAGCTGCTCTGGTGTGCCTGTGAGAAGAGGGGAACTCAGGATCTACCTACTCCACTATCTTGGACCAGGGTCAGGAAGAATTAGTTTTCAAACTGGCAAAGCCCCTGCCTCACAGGATTGTTGTAATGATTAAATTACATAATCCATACAAAGAGTGAAGCCTAGTACCTGGTACATAGTATACACTCAACAAACATTATCTTTAAAAAATAGTGTGAAGTAGTATCAATACCCCCATTCTATATAACTGTAGATTTGCCTAATTCCAAACTTTCAAACACTCATTAAATAACTTCACATCATGCTCAGCTGCCACTTTTAATACCTCTGTCTCTTCTAAGCAGATTTTTGTTGTTGTTGTTGTTAAAGCATTCAAGCAAAGAAACTTCCCGGAGTGTCTAGAGGACCAACCAACAGAAGCTGGGCAAAATATTAATAATACTTATTTTTAAGACAATGTTTATTTTTTATCTTTATAACAATTATATACTGGGCCCTCAGCTTACATAATGAATGCAAGGAACTACTTTTTCCGTCATCAAGTCAGTATCTTGGGAAACCGGCAGGTTAAAGACCATTCAACACTATGATGTGAGTGCCACCTACTGCTGAGAAACTTCAAGTCACTCTCAGATAGTCTTAATGTCTCTATTTGGTTCATGACATGACTTGTTCCTTCAGATGGATGAAACTTCAGTTAGTTAAAAAATTTAAACTTAAAAAGTTCTCTTTAACTTTTAGTTAGTTAACTAGTTAACCAGCCAACTATTCATGCACAGGCCCCCTTTTACTGGAAAACTATCTTTTAACTACTTACATTTTAAATTTTAAGTTATTTTAACTCTGAGTGACTTAAGTAATTATTTCTAAAACTAGCTCAGTGGGCCTGTCTTTATGATCTATAACATAAGACTTCAATTCCACTTTCATTGAGCGCTTTAAGGAAGGCACTAGACATGGAGGAAACGAGTTTTAAAAAATTATCTCAATAGAGAGCAACAATATAAAAAATTGTTGTTGTTGTTTAGTCACTGCATTATGTCCAACTCTTTTGTGACCCCATGGACCTTAGCCTTCCAGTCTCCTTGTCCATGGGATATTCCAGGCAAAAATACTGGGTTGCCATTTCCTTGTAGAGGGGAAATTCTCAACCCAGGGATCAAACCTGTGTCTCCTGAATTGGCAGGCAGATTCTTTACTGCTGAGCTACCAGGGAAACCCCAATATAAAAATACATATGATCAAATGTTAAGTGCTAAAAGGCAAGGATGAAGGAGAGAAAGCAGTTAGTTCTGAGTGAGAGTCTACAGATGTAACCTTTGAACTACAGAATGTCAGAACAGGTAGGAATTCATTCATTTGTCCATTCACTTATTAAGTGCCTACTCTTTGCACACAGACAAATCATATAGGATTCATTTTCTAAAAGAGCCCATAGACTAGTAGGTGAGACAGATTTATAAGCATTTCTTTCCCCTCTTTTATATAAAACCAGAATAAAATTTGGTAATTTGGAATGGAAATAAAAACATCAGATACCCATGTATACAAAGAAATCCACATCCAGTATAAAGCACTATAATAGTATTAAGTATTATCAGTATAATAATCATGCAAGGGCATGATTAATCACATTCTTCAGTGAGTCCCTGTACAGTCCATGGGGTTGCAAAGAGTCAGATATGATTGAGTGACTAACCCTTTCACATTTTTAAGGGGAAGAAATCGTTCTCACAAAGGTAGGGAACAAAGAAAACAGGTTTTGGCCTTGGCTTGCAGAGAAGTTTAAAAAAAGAAAATCTCCCCTGAGAATTTTAGTGATTGACCAGCTCTCACTTCTTTATGGCCAGAATCTCCATTTATTCTAACAGTCTTAAAAACTGCAAATCCCTCCTCCTCTTAAAAATCATTAGACACAATGGATTAATTCTTGCCTGGAAAACCCCATGGACATCATAATAAGTCTAGTGAATATCATAATCTCATATAGATACAAAATTTAAAAATAGAAAAAAATTTCCTTGTGATAACTCCTTGGATTTATTCTCTTAACAACTTTTATATATAACATTATTGTTCTTCTTTAGTTGCTAACTCGTGAACAACTCTTGCAGCCCCATGGACTGTAGCCCACCAGGTTCTTCTATCCATAGAATTTCCCAGGCAAGAATACTGGAGTAAGTAACCATTCCTTTTTCCAGGGATTCTTCCCAACCCAGGGATTGAAGCCAGGTCACCTGCACTGTGGGCAAATTTTTACCATCTGAGCCATGAAGGAAGTTCTTATATAACATAGAGCAGGGTTAATTATATTTATCAATGTTGTACATTACATTTGTAGAACTTATTTATCTTATAAATGGAAGTTTGTATCTCCTGACCACTTTTATCCAACTCCTCCTCTCCCTACCCTCTGCTCTGGTAACGACAAATCTGATCTCTTTTCCTATGCATTTGTTTGCTTGCTTGTTTTTGAAGTATAATTGAACCTACAACACTATGTTAGTTCCTGTTACACAGCATGATGCTGCTGCTGCTGCTAAGTCGCTTCAGTTGTGTCCGACTCTGTGCGACCCCATAGACAGCAGCCCACCAGGCTCCCCCGTCCTGGGATTCTCCAGTCAAGAACACTGGAGTAGGTTGCCATTTCCTTCTCCAATGCATGAAAGTGAAAAGTGAAAGTCAAGTCGCTCAGTCGTGTCCAACTCCTAGTGACCCCATGGACTGGAGCCCACCAGGCTGCTCCATCCATGGGATTTTCCAGGCAAGAGTACTGGAGTGGGTTGCCATTGCCTTCTCCAGTTACACAGCATAGTGATTCAATATTTCTATGCGCTTCAAAATGTCACCATAAATCTAGTTACCATACAAAGATATCACATAGTTATTGATGATACTCCCCACACTATACATTGCATATCCATGACTCATTTATTTTGCAACTGAAGGTTTGTATCTATTAGTCTTCCTCACTTATTTCTTTCCTTCTCCTGCTTACCTCCCTTCTGGCAACCACCTATCTGTTCTCTGTACCTATAACTCTGTTTCCATTTTGCTATGTTTGTTCATTGGTTTTGTTTCTTAGAGTCCACATACAAGTGAAACCATACAGTATTTGTCTTTATCTGACTTAGCATAGTACCCTCTAGGTCCATCCTTAAGGACTTAGACTTATTTTATTAAAAAAAATAAAAAGAGTGAAAGGGTAAGTCTTATAGATATTTTTGTGTTTTTATAAATTGATCAGTTGATTCCAAATTTACATGGAAATGCAAAACAACTCTTTGTTGTTGTTCAGTCAGTCTGCAACCCTATGGACTTCAGCACATCAGCTTCCCTGGCCTTTACCATCTCCCAGAGCATGCTCAAACTCATGTCCAACTCTAGAATAGTTAAAATAATTTTGAAGAGAAACAAAGTCAGAGGATTGACTCTACTTGATCTCAATATTTAATATAAAGCTACAATAGTCAAGATAGTGTGGTATTGGTGTAAGGACACACATATGGCTTAATGGAGTCCAGATATAGGCCTACCCCTACAGTTAGCCTTCTGTATCTGCAGGTTCTGCATCTGTGAATCCAACCAGCTTGGAAGGAAAATATTTTTTTTAATTACTAGAAAGTTTCAAGACATAAAAAACTTGAATTTGTTGTGTATCAGCAACTGCTTGCATAGTATTTACATTGTACTAGGTATATATAAGTAATCTAGAGATAAAAAGTATATAGATTTATTTATACTAGATTTAAAGTATATGGAAGGATGTGTGTTAGATTATATGAAATACTACATGATTTTATATAAGGGACTTGAGCATCTGAGGATTTAGATATCCACTGGGGTCCTGGAATAAATTCCCTGTAAATACCAAAGGATGATTCTATATGATTAATTGATTTTTATTCAAGATACCAGGGTAATTCAAAAGAGAAAAGTTGGCCTTTTGAAAACATGGTGCTAGAAACCTATATATGCAAAATTGAAAAACCTTGACCCTTATCTTATACTACATACAGAAATTAACTTAGAACATAAATAAATATAAGAGCTAAAATTATAAAATTTCTAGAAGAAAATATAGGGCGAAAATAATTTTGACCTTAGGTTAAACAAAGATGTTTCAGATACAACAATGAAAGTATAACCCATACAGGAAAAAAAATGGTAAATCAGAATTCATCAGTATTAAAAATTTTTGTTTTTCAAAAAACATTGTTAAAGAAATAAAAAAGGAAGTCACAAGATTGAGCAAATATTTGCAAAACATATCTAATGAAGAATTGTATCCAAAATATAAAAAGAAGTCTTATAACACAACAATAGGAGGAAAAACAGCCCAGTTAAAAAAAATAGGTACAAGGCATGAACAGAAATGTCAGTAAAGAAAATATACAGTAGCACACGAAAAGATGCTCAGAATCATTAGTCACTAGGAAAATACAAATTAAAACCACAGTAAGTTGTTGTTTTATATCTTCTAGTCTGGGGGAAAGTAAATAAAGAAATTTGACAATATCAAGTATTGGTGAGGATGAAAAGAGCCAGGAATTCTTATATATTGCTTGTGTTAGTGTAAACTGGTATAAACACTTTGGAAAAGGGAACTCTTTGGTGATCTAATGGGTTAGGACTCCATGCTCTCACTGCCCAGGACCTGGGTTCAATCCCTGATCTGGGAGCTAAGATTCCCTGAGCCACACAGTAGAGCCTAAAAACAAACAAACAAAGACAAAGTACACAAAACAAAAACAATTTGCCATAACCTGGTAAAGTCTACATACACCACAAAGAAGTGCACAGGTCTATCAGAGATTGTATATGGCTAAATGTGATGCTGAAGCTGAAACTCCAGTACTTGGGACACCTGATGCGAAGAGTTGATTCATTGGAAAAGACTCTGATGCTGGGAGGGATTGGGGGCAGGAGGAGAAGGGGACGACCCAGGATGAGATGGCTGGATGGCATCACGGACTCGATGGACGTGAGTCTGAGTGAACTCCGGGAGATGGTAATGGACAGGGAGGCCTGGCGTGCTGCGATTCATGGGGTCGCAAAGAGTCGGACACAACTGAGCGACTGAACTGAACTGAAATGTGATAATAAGGGAAAAAACATGGAAATAATTCAAATGTTCATTGACAGAAAAATGGATAAATAAATCACGGCATGGTCACACCATAAAATACTGCACAACAGTGAAAAATAAATTCATTACAGTTATATGCAATAGCATAGTTGAACTCCTCAAAATTAAGTCTACCAATAGTATAAAAACCAAGTCAGGAAATGTACATAAACTTTAAAATCAAATGTAATGGAGTAGTTTATCCCAACACACACACACACACAAACACACAGTTCAGTTCAGTTCAGTTATTGTGCCTCACAACTTACGTATACACCTTGTATATTCTTCCAATCTCTCAAATAGTACTTGGTGAATAAAAGATATTTGGAAAGTTGGCTCAATGTGAAAGAAAGAAAGAAATCTAAGATAGTAACAGAATGTACTATAGCAAGTCTATTTTGGGGAGTTTATTTTTTTTAAACTCCCCAAAACTTTACTGGCTCTACCACATATATTTTGTATTTGTGTGGAATCTTTCTCTTTCAAACAAACTGTATCTCAATTTGTGTTAGCTGAACTTGTGCTAGGTCTACTTTAAGTCTCTTAAAGGCTTGTGCAAGGAACATGAGGGATTTCTAATAAATGTAGCTGCTTGATGACAATGCCTATGATTCTTGTAAGCTTCAGATTATCTCATGCTTACTTAAAAGACTTAAGTGGAAAAATGTCATAACTATTCCTTTTATGTGACTTTTTCACTGTACAAATATGACCGTCTTGCCTCTGGGAGTAAGAGACAATCTTGATTACACAGATTTCTCAATTCTAATCTTTTCCATTCCCTCACCAGCAATTGTTGAAGTGTTGGCCAAATTAAATTACTACCCAGAAGCAGATCTTAACAAATGTGTGAAATCTGGTACAGTTCAATAATTTATGGTCCCTTGATTGGAGTTACTTTGCTTAATAGATGGATAGTTGGAGGCATATCCCATGTTGGCATCAAAAGCCTCTGAAACCATTCTTGGGATCCCTTCATGGAGAGCAGCCTGAGACATAACTCTGGTCTGGGATCATGCCTTTTTGCCAACATATCACAGACTCAGTTTTAGAGTGCTGCTCCTCTGTGTGAATCAAGGAAATACCCTGGGTAAACCAAGGCTGAATGGTCCAAGGATATGTTTTTTTCTTATGAGAACTGAGACAAAGGGCAATTCCAAGGACATGCTCATTAACATATTAAATGTACACATAAATGTTCTTGATTTATGAATGTTGGAAATGGTATACTGTAGGTAATTTGAGACAAGATGTTGCTATCTTTGGGATGTACTTGAAATTCAGGGGAGCTGGACATTCCACTAAAGCCCATTTGGCTGGACTTTTTAATATATGGGAAAACAGTGAAGCATTCATAGAAATCTCAGCTGTGGAGACTTCAAGACTAAAATGGCCAGGTCAAAGTTCTTCAGCAAAACTGCGTAAGTTAGCCCAACCTGCTTCTTATATCCCACTGACAAAAAGACAAGAGAATGACAAAGAGATGGAAGAAATTATTACAGATTTTGTAATTCCAAATAAGGAGAGATTCTTTAAAAATTTTATTTATGAGGAACTTTTAATATAAGTTAATAAGTTGTTTGCTTTTAAAGACAAGGAATTGAAAGAGCATGACCTAAAAGCCATGTTATTCATGCAAATTTTCTGCAAGCTAATTGAGTGTTTAAGAGGTTTTTAAGGTGTTGCAAGATCTCAAAAATGATTGTTTAGAAAAGGTTTCTCACAAGCAGCCAAATAAAAACCCTTAATTGAAAACTTAAATCTTCTTTGGTTAAAAGGTGTAAAAACAAATTATTTTTTAAATGTCTGTTTGCAAGAATGAATATGCATAAGCATATTTTGTGTTTTGTGTATGAATCTAAAGATATAACTTTTATTGGTATTGTGATTAAATTGTAAAAACCCAATAATCCTAAAGCGGTACGAATTAAGTTGTTTTAACCAGTAATTTTGTATTTCAGCATAACCCCACAGGAGCAAAAGAGTGAACTTTTAAGTTCCAAAACAATGCCAGCAACCAGACAAAAAATTGTTGTGATTAAATAATTATAAAATGCTTGTCAGGGCAGCAAAGGAGACTTAGACATAAAGAACAGACTTTTGGACCCAGTGGAAGAAGGTGAGGGTGGTATGATTTGAGAGAATAGCATCGGAAAATATACATTACCTTATGTAAAATAGATGACCAGTGGGAGTTCGAGAAGCATGAAGCAGGGCACCCAAAGCCCATGCTCTGGAACAATGTAAAGAGATTGGGTGGGGAGGGAGTGGGAGGGATTCAGGATGGGGGTGGTGGAAAACATGTATACCTATGGCAATTCATGTTGATGTATGGCAAAAACCATCACAATGTTGTAAAGTACATACACTCTAATTTAAATAAATTAACTTTAAAAAAAAATGCTTGTGTACCCACAGGTGCACACACATAGCTACACATCTGGTACCAAACACACAGTTTCTCCATATCTCACTCTTAAGCGAGAAAAAACAGTGTCACTTTGCATCTTTATGGGCCTGGTGGCTCAGATGGTAAAGAATCTGCCTTCAATACAGGAAACCCAGGTTCAATCCCTGGACTGGGAAGATCCCCTGGAGAAGAAAATGGCAACCCACTCTAGTATTCTCGCCTGGGAAATCCCATGGACAGAGGAGCCTGGCAGGCTAAAGCCCATAGGGTCACAAAGAGTTGGACATGACTGAGTGACTAACATTTTCACTTTTTTTGCATCTTTATTCCAAAGACCTTGGTTTCTGGGCTGATAATAAGGAGTAAAGCTACTCCTTTATCCTTTTTGGTAGAGAGGAAAACTCAGAGTTTTGGGGGTTTTGTTTTGATGTAAATTTTAAGTTTTAGAACTTTCATATTAAATGTTTAAGTTCAAAGGTAATAAAATATATGACATAATGAATCTAGGAGAACTAATATTTCTTACTGTGGAAATGTTTTTACTTAATAAGTGAAATAATAGAGAAAATTTATTGGTAAAAATTTTAATGAACTTTTTTTTAAGTGACTTCATGGTTCACATCTGAAGGGAAACTGTAGATCCTACAAAATAAAAAATTGGGAATGCCTGGATAACCATGAAGGTATCACTTACCTAGAACCTGACATCCTAGAGTGGAAAGTCAAGTGGGCCTTAGGAAGCATTACTGTGAACAAAGCTAGTGAAGGTGATGGGATTTTTGCTGAGCTATTTAAAATCCTAAAAGATGATGCTGTTAAAGTGCTGCACTCAATATGTCAGCAAATTTGGAAACCTCAGCAGTGGCCACAGGACTGGAAAAGGTCAGTTTTCATTCCAGTCCCAACAAGGGCAATGCCAAAACATGCTCAATCTACCATATCATTAGGCTCATTTCATATGATAGTACAGTAATGTTCAAAATCCCCCAAGCTAGGCTTCAATAGTACATAAACCCAGAACTTCCAATTGTATAAGCTGGATTTAGAAAAGACAGAGAAATCAGAGATCGAATTGTCAACTATTGTTGGATCACAGGGAAAGCAAGGGAATTCCAGAAAAACATCTATTTCTGCTTCATTGACTATGCTAAAGCCTTTGTGTGGATCACAACAAACGTGTGGAAAGTTCTTAAAAAGGTGCGAATACCAGACCACCTTACATGTCTCCTGAGAAACCTGTATGTGGGTCAAGAAGCAATAGTTAGTGCCCTACGTGGAACAATTGCTGCTGCTGCTAAGTCACTTCAGTCGTGTCCGACTCTGTGTGACCCCATAGGTGGCAGCGCACCAGGCTTCCCCGTCCCTCAGATTCTCCAAGCAAGAACACTGGAGTAGGTTGCCATTTCCTTCTCCAATGCATGAAAGTGAAAAGTGAAAGTGAAGTCGCTCAGTCATGTCCAACCCTCAGCGGCCCCATGGACTGCAGCCTTCCAGGCTCCTCCGTCCATGGCATTTTCCAGGCAAGAGTACTGGAGTGGGGTGCCATTGCCTTCTCCAACATGGAACAATGGACTGGTTCAAAACTGAGAAAGGAGTACAACAAGGCTGTATATTGTCACCCTGCTTATTTAACTTCTATGCAGAGTACACCATGCAAAATGCCAGGCTTGATGAATCACAGTCTGTAATCAAGATTGCTTGGAGAAACATCAACAACCTCAGATTTTCAGATGATACCACTCTAATGGCAGCAAGTGAAGAGGAACTTAAGAGCCTCTTGATGACAGTGAAAGAAGAGAGTGAAAAAGCTGGCTTAAAACTCAACATTTAAATAGCAAAGATCATGGCATCTGGTCCCATCACTTTATGGCAAATAGATGGGGAAAAGAGGAAACAGTGACAGACTTTATTTTCTTTGGCTCTAAAATCACTGCAGATGGTGACTGCAGCCATGAAATTAAAAGATGCTTGCTTCTTGGAAGAAAAGCTATGACCAAACTAGACAGCCTATTAAAAAGCAGAGACATCACTTTGCTGATCAAGGTCTGTATGGTCAAAGCTATAGTTTTCCCAGTAGTCATGTACAGACGAGAGAGTTGCACGTAAAAAAAGGCTAAGTGCTGAAGAATTGATGCTTTTCATTTGGGTGCTGGAGAAGACTCTTGAGAGTCCCTTGGACTACAAGGAGATCAAATCAGTCAGTCCTAAAGGACATCAACCCTGAATACTCATTGAAAGGACTGATGTTGAAATTGAAGCTTCAATACTTTGGCCGCCTGATGCAAAGAGCCAACTCATTGGAAAAGACTCTGAAGCTGGAAAACTTTGAAGGCAAATGGAGAAGAGGGTAGTAGAGGATGAGGTGGTCAGCTATCATCGACTCTATGGACATGAATTTGAGCAAACTCTGGGAAATAATGAAGGATAGGGAGACCTGTTGTGCTGCAATCCATGGGGTCAACTTAGTGACCAAACAATAACAAGCAACATGATATAAAATAGATATACATACATATAAATAGATAAGGATATATATGTCAATAGACATTTAAGTTGCTTTCATATCTTGGCTATTGTGAATAATGCTGCAATGAATATAGGGATGCATACATCATTTCAAATTAGTAGAGTGGTTTTTTGGCGGGGTTTTCTTTGGAAAAATACCCAGAAGTAGAATTACTAGATTGTATGATAGTTCTACTTTTTTATTTTGGGGGGAAAATTCCATACTGATTTCCAGAGTGGCTGCAACAATTTACATTCCCATCAACAGTGCATGAGGGTTCTGTTTTCACACCTTCAACAATACTTGTTTGTTGTCTTTTAGATAATAGCCATTCTGACAAGTGTGACATGACATCTCATTCTGGTTTTGACTTGCATTTCCCTGATGATTAGTGATGTTAAGCATCTTCTCATGTTGAGCATCTTCTCATGTTGACCACCTGTACGTCTTCTTTGGAAAATGTCTATTCAGAGCTTCCCAGGTGGAACTAATAGTAAAGAACCTGCCTGCCAGTGCAGGAGACTTAAGAGACATCGTTTGATCCCTGGGTTAGGAAGATCCCCTGGAGGAGGGCATGGCAACCAACTCCAATATTCTTACCTGGAGAATCCCCATGGACAGAGAAACATATCAGGTTACAGTCCATAGGGTCACAAAGAGTTTGACACAACTGACATGATTTAGCATGGATGCATGTCCATTCTTTAATAAGATTGTTTGTGTTCTTGAAGTTGAGTTGTATGAGTTCTTTGTATATTTTGTATAACCTCTCTGTATAACCTCTTTTCAGATATATCACTTGCAAATATCTTCTCCCATTCAGTAAGCTGCCTTTTTGTTTTGTTGATAGTTTCCTTCACTGTGCAAAAGGTTTTCTAGTTTGATGTAGTCCCATTTGTTTTACTTTGTTTTCTCCTGTCTGAGAAAACATATCAAAAAATAAAATTGCTTAGACCCATTTCAAAGATCAAACTGCCTCTGTTTTCTTCTAGGAGTTTGATGGCTTCAGATCTTATATTCAGGTCTTTAATCCATTTTGAGTGTATTTGGGTATATGGTGTGGTAAAGTAGCCCAGTTTGATTCTTTAGCATGTATCTGTCCTGTTTTCCCAACACCATTTCTTGAAGAAGCTGTCTTTTTCTTTTTGTATATTTTTGCCTCATTACCATAGATTAGTTGACCATATAATTGTGGGTTCATTTCCAGGTTCTCTGTTCTGTTCCATTGATNAGCTGCAGATTACTGTGGGCAGCGTGGTCATTTTAACAATATTAAATTAGTTCTTATAAGTCCTAGATGAAAAATATAAAATACAAATCCACAGAAAGCATTTCTTTAAATTGTTTTAAATTGTGATATTTGTGATAATTTTAAATTACAATATTAATTTTATTATATTTTAATATTAAATTGCTTTTAAAATTCTTAACTGGCTTTTGGGGCTGTAGGTGAAATATATATATATATATACACACACACACACATGTATGTATATACACACACACACATATATACATATTCAAAGACTTTTTAAAGGTAACACTGAACTGCCTTAGATGAAAGATTTAAAATGACACTAGGAAATATATATTTGTATATTAAAAATATCTATGGTTAAGGAGTTATTTGGGGCTTCCCTGGTAGCTCAGACAGCAAAGAATCTGCCTGTAATGCAAGAGATGCGGGATCAATCCCTGGGTTGGGAAGATCCCCTAGAGAAGGGAATGGCTACCCACTTCAGTATTCTTGCCTAGGAATTTCATGGACAGAGGAGCCTGTCAGGCTACAGTCCAGCGGATCACAAAGAGTCAGAAACGACCAAGCAACTAACACTTTTTAGACCAAATCTAATATAAAATTTTGTATCAATATTAGTTCATCTGTCTGATACATCCATGAGTGGTAGGATTTATACTTCAAGATAATATTCACACAAGACTAGGATAGACTGTATCATTAATGACCCTGAAGACCAAGTTTCCCCACCCATATCCATGCCCTTGTGAAGACCCTCCCATGTTGACTTTGGTCTTGGCCTTGGGATTTGATTTGGTGAAAGAAAGTATAACGCAGTATAAAACTGGAAGAGGTTTGTTACATACTTGTGTACTGAGTCCTGACCTCTTGGAATGCTGCTGTAGACGCCTAACCAGGAAGCCCCATGCAGCCTCTTTGAGGAGAAGTGGCCACAAGTATTACATGGGTTCTTTGCAAAACCCAAAACGGAATGGTAAAATAATGTAAGGTGAATAGAAAATTAGGACATAATTAAATAAGACTTTTTAAAAAATTAAAACTTATAAACTTCTAATAATATTGTGGTAAAACAACATATTACATGGCATATTCAAGTTAGTTAGAAAATATTTTTAAAGATCAACCTGGAATTTTCCAGGAGGCAAGGCTGCTTTTCAAAACATTGAGAGGACATGGAAGCCAGTTTAAAATGTGACAGGTTTTGCTTCAAAAAGGAAATCAGGATTACACTTAATTTTTAAAAAGACTGTAAAAAGTCATGAATCCATAATGATACTCAAAAGAAAACAGAATTTATTTTCCTTTCAAATACTTGGTACTTTATTCAAGTAAATCTTATTCAGAGAAGGAAAAATATTGTTGCTGAAGTTTAAATGTAGGTCTCTTTTCAGGATAGGATAAACATATACAGGATAAGAGAATCTTAGTGGCATGAGACAGACAAGACTCGCTTCCCCTGAAATATAAATAGGTTCATGAGTCTTCCTGTCACCCCCTCAGCACCCACCCACTTACCGGACATTCATCTACTTCAGTTCAGTTAGACAGTTCAGCCGCTCAGTCATATCCTACTCTTTGAGACCCCATGGACTGCAGCGTGCCAGGCTTCCCTGTCCATCACCAATTCCCAGAGCTTACTCAAACTCATGTCCATTGAGTGGGCAATACCATCGTCCCATCCTCTGTTGTCCCCTTCTACCCTCACCTTCAATCTTTCCCAGCATCAGAGTCTTTTCCAATGAGTCGGTTCTTCGCATGAGGTGGCCAAAGTATTGGAGTTTCAGCTTCAGCATCAGTCCTTCCAATGAGTAATCAGGACTGATTTCCTTTAGGATTGACTGGTTGGATCTCCTTGCAGTCCAAGGGACTCTCAGGAGTCTTCTCCAACACCACAGTTCAAAAGCATCAGTTCTTTGGCGCTCAGCTTTCTTTATAGCCCAACTCTCACATCCATATATAACATGACTATTGGAAAAAACATAGCTTTGACTAGATGGACCTTTGTTGGCAAAGGAATGTCTCTGCTTTTTAATATGCTGTCTAGGTTGGTCATAACTTTTCTTCCAAGGAGTAAGCGTCTTTTAATTTCATGGCTGCAGTCACAATCTGCAGTGATTTTGGAGCCCCCCAAAATAAAGTCTGTCACTGTTTCCATTGTTTTCCCATCTATTTGCCATGAAGTGATGGGACTGGGTGCCATGAACTTCGTTTTCTGAATGTGGAGTTTTAAGCCAACTTTCTCACTCTCCTCTTTCACTTTCATCAAGAGGCTTTTTAGTTCTTCTTCACTTTCTGCCATAAGGGTGGTGTCATCTGCATATCTGATGTTATTGATAGTTTTCCCAGCTTGTGTTTCATTCGGCCCAGCATTTCTCATGATGTACTCTGCATATAAGTAAAATAAGCAGGGTGACAATATACAGCCTTGACATACTCCTTTCCTGATTTGGAACCAGTCTGTTGTTCCATGTCCAGTTCTAACTGTTGCTTCTTGACCTGCATACAGACTTCTCAGGAAGCAGGTCTGGTGGTCTGATATCCCAATCTCATTAAGAATTTTCCACAGTTTGTTGTGATCTATACAGTCAAAGGCTTTGGCATAGTCAATAAAGCAAAAGTAGATGTTTTTCTGGAACTCTCTTGCTTTTTCTATGATTCAGCAGATGTTGGCAATTTGATCTCCTTTTCCTCTGCCTTTTTTAAAACCAGCTTGAACATCTGGAAGTTCATGGTCCACATACTGTTGAAGCTTGGCTTGGAAATTTTTCCTGGCTTCGAAAATTACTTTGCTAGCATGTGAGATGAGTGCAATTGTGTGGTAGTTTGAGCATTCTTTGGCATTGCCTTTCTTTGGGATTGGAATGAAAACTGACGTTTTCCGGTCCTGTGGCCACTGCTGAGTTTTCCAAATTTGCTGGCATACTGAGGGCAGCACTTTCATAGCATCATCTTTTAAAATTTGAAATAGCTCAACTGGGATTCCATCACCTCCACTAGCTATGTTTGTAGTGATGTTTTCTGAGGCCCACTTGATTTCACATTCCAGGATATCTGGCTCTAAGTGAGTGATCACACCATCATGATTATCTGGGTCATGAAGATCTTTTTTTGTATAGTTCTTCTGTGTATTCTTGCCACCTGTTCTTAATATTTTCTGCTTCTGTTAGGTCCATATCATTTCCGTCCTTTATTGTGCCCACCTTTCCATGAAATGTTCCCTTGGTGTCTCTAATTTTCTTGAAGAGATCTCTAGTCTTTCCCATTCTGTTGTTTTCCTCTATTTTCTTCACATTGATCACTGAGGAAAGCTTTCTTATCTCTCCTTGCTATTGTTTGGAGCTCTGCATTCAAATGGGCATATCTTTCCTTTACTCCTTTGCCTTTCGCCTCTCTTCTTTTCACAGCTATTTGAAAGGCCTCCTCAGACAACCACTTTGCTTTTCTGCATTTCTTTTTCTTGGGGATGGCCTTGATCCCTGTCTCCTGTTCAGTGTCATGAACCTCCATCCACAGTTCTTCAGGCACTCTGTCTATCAGTTCTAATCCCTTGAATCTATTTCTCACTTCCACTGTATAATCATAAGGGATTTGATTTAGATCATACCTGAATGGTTCAGTGGTTTTCCCTACCTTTTTCAATTTAAGTCTGAATTTGGTAATAAGGAGTTTTTGATCTGAGCCACAGTCAGCTCCCAGTCTTGTTTTTGCTGACTGTAGAGAGCTTCTCCATCTTTGGCTGCAAAGAATATAATCAATCTGATTTCAGTATTGACTGTCTGGTGATGTCCGTGTGTAGAGTCTTCTCTTGTGTTATTGGAAAAGGGTGTTTGCTGTGACCAGTGCATTCTCTTGGAAAATTCTGTTAGCCTTTGACCTGCTTCATTTTGTACTCCAAGGCCAAATTTGCCTGTTACTCCAGGTGTTTCTTGACTTCCTGCTTTTGCATTCCTGTAATGAAAAGGATATCTTTTTGGGGTGTCAATTCTGAAAGGTCTTGTATGTCTTCATAAAACTGTTCAACTTCAGTTTCTTCTGCATTACTTGTCAGGGCATAGACTTGGATTACTGTGATATTGAATAGTTTGCCTTGGAAACGAACAGAGATTATTCTGTCGTTTTTGAGATTGCACCCAAGTACTGCATTTTGGACTCTTGTTGACTATGATGGCTACTCCATTTCTTCTAAGGGATTCTTGCCACAGTAGTAGATATAATGGTCATCTGAGTTAAATTCACCTATTTCAGTCCATTTTAGTTCACTGATTCCAAAATGTCAATGTTCATTCTTGCCGTCTCCTGTTTGACCACTTCCGATTTGTCTTGATTCATGGACTCGACATTCCAGGTTCCGGTGTAATATTATTCTTTACAGCATCCGACTCTACTTCTATAACCATTCACATCCACAACTGGGTGTTGTTTTTGCTTTGGCTCCATCTCTTCATTCTTTCTGGAGTTATTTCTCCACTAATCTCCAGAAGCATATTGGGCACCTACTGACCTGGGGAGTTCATCTTTCAGTGTCTTATCTTTTTGCCTTTTCATACTGTTCATGGGGTTCTCAAGGCAAGAATACTGAAGTGGTTTGCCATTCCCTTCTCCAGTGGACCACATTTTGTCAGAACTCTCCATCATGACCCGTCTATCATGGGTGGCCCTACATGAAATGGCTCATAGTTTCATTGAGTTAGACAAGGCTGTGGTCCATGTGATCAGTTTGATTAGTTTTCTGTGATTGTGCTTTTCATTCTGTTGGCCCCCTGATGGATAAAGATAAGAAGCTTATGGAAGCTTCCTGATGGGAGAGGCTGGCTGAAGGGAAACTGGGTCTTGTTCTGATGGTGGGGCCATGCTCAGTAAATCTTTAGTCCAATTTTCTGTTGATGGGTGGAGCTGTGTTCCCTCCCTGTTGTTTGACCTGAGGCCAAACTATGGTGGAGGTAATGAAGATAATGGCAACCTCCTTCAAAAGGTCCCATGCATGCACTGACTGCTCCATTGAGTGCCCCCAATCCTGCAGCAGGCCACCATGGACCCACGTGTCTGCCAGAGACTCCTGGACACTCATGGGCAAGTCTGAGTCAGTCTCTTTTTGGTCACTGCTCTTTTCTCCTGGGTCCTGGTGAGCACAAGGTTTTGTTTGTACCCTTCAAGAGTCTGTTTCTCCAGTACTGTGTAAGTTCTGGTGGCACTATGAGGGGGTTAATGGTGACCTCCTCCAAGAGCGCATATGCCATACCCAGGTCTGCTGCACCCAGAGCCCCTACCCCTGCAGCAGGCCACTGCTGACCCGTACCTGTGCAGGAGACACTCAAACATAGTTCTGGCTCAGTCCACGGGGTCTCTGGTTCCTGGTATACACAAGGTTTGTTTGAGCCCTCTGAGTTTCTCTGGCAGGTATGGTGTTTGATTCTAAATGTGATTTCACCCCCCCTACCGTCTTGCTGGAGCTTCTCCTTTGCCCTTGGATGTGAGGTATCCTTTTGTGGTGGGACCCAACATTCTCATGTATTGTTACCAAACATTAAGGAAGTGGAGCAACGCATTCCTTTCTTCATAGGCATGGGAGGTCCTCCCACTTGACCCTGGGTCTTTAGATTGTGAAAGAGAATTTAAAATCTTGAAGCCAAGTGGATTTTATCTTTTAAATAGACTTTAATTTGTGGAAATGATTTTTTTAAATTTAATTACTGGATGGTGGTCTTACCAGCTGTGGTGAGGTTGCTTGCTATTTGTGATTACTAAAGATTCTGAATGAAGGTCAAGGGGTTCTCATACTGAGTCTTTCTTTACCTTGTACACAGGTGGGGGCTGGAAGAACTGTTGTGCCAGTGCCAAATAGCACACTCCTGTTGAGCCTGTCTGCTCTGACCTTTCCCAGGGAGTGAAGTCAGAAAACAGTTCATTTACCAGTTTCTTTTTTTTTTTTAAGTCGTTTTCAAAGTAGTACATGATTTAAAGGGTTAAATGGATTCAACAAGACATTCTCTCAAGATAGTCCCTTCCAATTTTTAGCTCACTCTTTGGTATTTACCTCCACCTGTCTAGATGATATGTTTGTATTTCTACTTCTTAATGCCTTTTTAGTCATCATCTATTGACTTCCCAATAGGAAGGAAAGGATTTAACACACTCCTCTGCACTTCCACAGCACATATACACTCTTAGTCCTTTTATCCTACTGATAGTTATATTTTGCTCAATCTGCCCAATTGGCAGGATGTTACTGATGCAATAGATTAATGTGATATTCTGCAGGATGTTCATAAGGTCCAGATTGCTCCAAGGATATTTTACGATAGACAGTAGGAATGTTAACATAGCCCTGGGCCACTCTGTAGATGTATACTTTTGTCTATTTCACGGGAATGCCAGTTGTTTCTGATCTTTGCTTATGATTGGAACAGAAAAGAATGCATTCACTAAATCAGTGATGTGTACCAAATACCTGAGGCTGTATTAGTCTACCCTAGCAAATATGCCACATCTGGGCATAGCAGCTGCCATCAGGGCTACCAACTGTTTGAGCTTCTAGCAATCTACTGTTATTGTTCAGGGTCTGTCTATTTTTTTTCAGGGCCTTGGTAAATTAAACAGAGATATGATGGGAATCAGTACCTCTAAATTTTTTAAATTCACTAATTTCTGCCACCTCCTTAGTCAGAGACAATATTGATTTCCCATACCACGTTTGGCTGGAGAGGGGAGGTTTATCAGAAGCTTCCTTTTGAACTTCTGAACTAGGATAGCTTTTACTCCACAGATGTTTGTACCAATTGCCAAATAGGTCAATCTCCTTACATATGTGGGGACTGGGAAAAATGACCACTGGGTGGGGCCACATATCCAATGGGCCAGTTCTAAGTTGGATGTTGACATGACCCCATTTATTAACTGGCCTCTTTATGTCCTCAGTCTGAGGGCCATATGATGCTTCTGGTCTCTAAATATCAATGTCAGTTTAGACCCTGTGTCTAACAGTCCTTGAAGTGTCTGGGTATTCCTATTTCCTCAAGGTACAATTACCCAAGTAAATGACCAAAGATACTTCAGTGGTGGACTGGTGAAATCATTACTGTTTATACTTGTTGAAGCGCATCAGTGTCCTTCCACCCAAGGTCCTCTTCAGTCAGTGGGTTCTAGATCTATAAACTGGCTCAGCTGTGGAAAGTGATTAAGGAATCGTAACTTTACTGGGTTACAGACCTTAATCTCCTGGTCATTCTACCCTTGGTTTTTCTGCTGATACAAGCTAATAGGACCTATGTTAGCCGTCTTATCTATTTTGCCTCTAAGAATACCATGTTTTATTAACTGTTTCCAAAACTGTATGCATCATGTCCACACTATAATAATTGTAACCCCCTGGTTTCTGGAAGTTGAGTCCTGCTGCTTAGCCTCCATTTGGGGGCATCTTGTCAACATTCAGAAAACTAAGATCATGGCATCTGGTCCCACCACTTCATGGGAAATAGGTGGGGAAACAGTGTCAGACTTTATTTTTGGGGGCTCCAAAATCACTGCAGATGGTGATTGCAGCCATGAAATTTAAAAAGGCTTATTCCTTGGAAGGAAAGTTATGACCAACCTAGATAGCATATTCAAAAGCAGAGACATTACTTTACCAACAAAGGTCCGTCTAGTCAAGGCTATGGTTTTTCCAGTACTCATGTATGGATGTGAGAGTTGGACTGTGAAAAAAGCTGAGCACTGAAGAATTGATGCTTTTAAACTGTGGTGTAGGAGAAGACTCTTGAGAGTCCCTTGGACTGCAAGGAGATCCACGCAGTCCATTCTAAAGGAGATCAGCCCTGGGTGTTCTTTGGAAGGACTGATGCTAAAGCTGAAACTCCAGTACTTTGGCCACCTCATGCAAAGAGTTGACTCATTGGAAAAGACCCTGATGTTTGGAGGGATTGGGGGCAGGAGGAGAAGGGGACGACAGAGGGTGAGATGGCTGGATGGCATGACCGACTCTATGGACATGAGTTTGGGTGGACTCCAGGAGTTGATGATGGACAGGGAGGCCTGGCATGCTGCAGTTCTTGGGGTCTCAAAGAGTTGGACACGACTGAGCAACTGAACTGAACTGTGATCCCCACTGCTATTAGTGAGCCAAGTTTTGAGAAACCTCTGCTACCTTCAACCATGACTTGCAGAGAGTCACCATTGAACATTTTAGTGTGCTTATGCCCTTTGTGCCAAAGTACACATTACAGTCTTGGTGAATACCATGTCCTTTGGGCCATCCTTCAGAACATAATTATCATAAACTTCCGGCTGCACCGTAGTATAGCATTTTAGCACACCCACTTGCCAGAGTCTTTTAATCCCTTCTTGTCCAATCTGCCTGCCTTAGCACTTCTGGCATTTCATTCACTGGGGATTATCGACTTTCCTGTGTTCCTAGGAGCCATCATAGTAGCATACTTTGAGAGAAAGCCCATTTCTGCTTTTTAGGATATAGACATTATGGCTGGAACTTAAAACAGCTATACTGGACCATAGGTAGAAGCCACTCATTGAGAATGGAGGAAATTAGGTCCCCGATGGTCATGGAATCACCATATGAATCTAAACTGCCTCCCTTGCACTGTTTATGTGATAAAGAGATAAATATTCATGTTGGCTAAGGACACTTGAAATATTCTGCTTCTCATAGGTTAATCTATTTCTGATGCAGAATTTGATCCCTATAAATTTATGTTGCATGTAACCTTAAAAGATATATAGTCTTGGCTTAGTTGAAGAATTTGGGCAGTGGGTAGTAAAGACTCAGATATCACAAGATGGAAAACTGGTGACCCTCGCCCAGCTGCAAGATTATTTGTGGCATGACGGAAAATTGGGAAAATTTATGAACTTGGTATTTACTGGCTTTTTCTTGTCACTTTTAGCAAAGTTCTGTGAGCAATGAACTCAGACCTGAACTAACCAATTTTGCAAGTACAGATGGAAAGAAAGCTACATTGCTTTGCTAAGATGAAACTCTATCTATTACCTAAGTGGATTAAAAGTGGATTTGGAGCATTAAAGGCCTAAAAAAAAAAAACAAGGAGAAAAGAAAAAAAAAAAAAAAACCAGCAACTTGTTATATACCTCCCCATCAAAGCACATTGAAAGAATATCTGTGAATATAAGCTTTGGAATGAACTCTGCTTGCCACTTGGTTATACAAAGTTGACAAATATTGGATTAAGAATGCTGTCAACCAGTTGAATCCCATTGTTTCAGATGCCTCCTAGTTAACTGTCATTGAGAGTGATGTACAGCATAGCACACAGAAACAGTGAAATAAAAGAATCTTTGAGCTTGAAAACTATACCTAGGAAAGAACAGTGGCTTTAACTTCTCCCACAAAGAACCGACTGAAAGCACAAGGATCAGAAACACTTTAATTTTTGCATGAATTTTATTTCCAGAAATACTCCAAGCCTGATATGGATGTCTGTCATTGCTACTGACAAGCACAATTGTGGAGGTGTTTGGCATTTCTGAAGCAGCATTAGTAGAAGTCTCGGTGTTCAACCACTAGTTCTGTGGGCCTTAAGAGGCAAGACTTAGGATGTATTCTGGTGGTACTGGGTACAGTGTGGTCTTGAGTTGGCAATACAAGCAGCTTTCTGATGCTTGTAATTTCCCACACAATGCAGGGCCAGTTCAGTTCAGCTGCTCAGTCATGTCCAACTCTTTGCAACCCCATGAACCGCAGCATGCCAGGCCTCCCTGTCCATCACCAACTCCCAGAGTTTATTCAAACTCATGTCCATTGAGTTGGTGATGCCATCCAACCATCTCACCTTCTGTCATCCCCTTCTCCTCCTGCCCTCAATCTTTCCCAGCATCAGGGTCTTTTCCAATGAGTCAGTTCTTTGCATCAGGTGGCCAAAGTATTGGAGTTTCAGCTTCAGCATCAGTCCTTCCAATGAATATTCAGGAGTGACATCCTTTAGGATTGACTGGTTGGATCTCCTTGCAGTCCGAGGGACTCTCAAGAGTCTTCTCCAACACCATAGTTCAAAAGCATCAATTCTTCAGTGCTCAGCTTTCTTTATAGCCCAACGCTCACATCCATACATGATTACTGCCAGTGTGGTTTGGAAATCATCCTTTCTTGAAATCATAGAAGAGTCACTACCCTTTGGTGGCCTGGTTCTGTGAAGACTTTGGTACTATTCCTGAAAAATTATTTTAGAGTCTCTTTAATAAACACTCCCTAGTATTCAAGGGGATTCCCTGGTGGTTCAGTGGTTAAGAATCTGCCTGCAAATGCAAGAGACCCAGGAGATATGAGTTCAATCCCTGTGTCAGGAAGATCCCCTGGAGGAGGAAATGACAACCCACTCCAGTATTCTTGCCTGGAGAATTCCATGGACAGAGGAGCCTGGAGGGCTACAGTCCAAGGGGTCACAAAGAGTCAGACATGACTGAGCACACACAGATGACACCCAAGTATTCAATGCTTTTCCTGCTCATACCAGGTGAAGGATCTTATTCTATGCAACTGAATGTTGACGACTGATACTGTAAATTGTGTAGGATCTTACACTAGGATCTTAAATGAAACTGGAAACTAGAATTAGGAAAATTAGGATAGAAAAGTATAATTGGTATTCATCATCCTAGAGTCTGAAGCAGAAGAGATTGAGAAGAGGTGGCAAGAATACACAGAACTATACAAAAACAGTCTTAATGACCCAGATAATCACGATGGTGTGGTCACTCACCTAGAGCCTGTTATACTGGAGTCTGAAGTCAAATGGGTTTTAGCTGTATATTGTCACCCTGCTTATTTAACTTATATGCAGAGTACATCATGAGAAACGCTGGACTGGAAGAAACACAAGCTGGAATCAAGATTGCCAGGAGAAATATCAATAACCTCAGATATGCAGATGACACCACCCTTATGGCAAAAAAGTGAAGAGGAACTGAAAAGCCTCTTGATGAAAGTGAAACAGAGAGTGAAAAAGTTGGCTTAAAGCTCAACATTCAGAAAATAAAGATCATGGCATCTGGTCCCATCACTTCATGGGACAAAGATGGGGAAACAGTGGAAACAGTGTCAGACTATTTTTTTTGGGCTCCAAAATCACTGCAGATGGTGACTGCAGCCATGAAATTAAAAG
>SJYQ01002396.1:1162989-1182087 GCA_006410935.1 Redunca redunca | reverse complement strand
GGTCTAGTCAAGGCTATTATTTTTCCTGTGGTCATTTATGGATGTGAGAGTTGGACTGTGAAGAAGGCTGAGCACCAAGGAATTGATGCTTTTGAACTGTGGTATTGGAGAAGACTCTTGAGCGTCCCTTGGACTTCAAGGAGATCCAACCAGTCCAGTCTGAAGATCAACCCTGGGATTTCTCTGGAAGGAATGATGCTAAAGCTGAAACTCCAGTACTTTGGCCACCTCATGAGAAGAGTTAACTCATTGGAAAAGATTCTGATGCTGGGAGGGACTGGGGACAGGAGGAGAAGGGGACGACAGAGGATGAGATGGCTGGATGGCATCACGGACTCGATGGACGTGAGTCTGAGTGAACTGTGGGAGTTGGTGATGGACAAGGAGGCCTGGTGTGCTGTGATTCATGGGGTTGCAAAGAGTTGGACATGACTGGGTGACTGAACTCAACTGATTATGAACAACTTTATGGCAATAAAATAGATAAGCTTAAAGAAACGAACAGATTCTTAGAAAAGTTTAATCTTCCAAAACTGAACCAGGAAGAAATAGAAATTTTGAACAACCCAATTACAAGCACTGAAATTGAAGCTGTGATCAAAAATCTCCCGAAAAATGAAAGCCCAGGACCAGATGGCTTCGCTAGTTGATTTTGTATTTTTCTGATCTGAATCAGTTATACAGTCACAATTTGTTATGTTTTGAACCATAGTTGTTTTTTTGAGTGAAATAGGAATAATTAAAGCAGTGGAGATATAATAAAATAAACCATATAGCTTTTATTTGGAGTGGTTAATTGTCTCTGCATCAAGGACCAACTTCTTTCTGTTGATTCAAGGACAAAGCAAGTCTTGTGGTTAAATGCTAGGGTCAAATTCATTGGAATTTATAGTTTGACTTTAATCCATGTAATATTACATAGAAACGGAGAAGGAAATGGCAACTCACTCCAGTATTCTTGCCTGGGAAGTCCCACGAACAGATGAGCCTGAAGGGCTATAGTCCATGGGGATGGAAAGAGTTGGCCATGACTTAGTGACTAAAAACAACAATATATCAAATACAGTATTGTAAGAAGGATCACAATTGACTATTTTTCTGTGTGTTTAAAGAGTAATATAAGAAAAAAAGTGAATACATTAAAGGTAGATATTAAAAAGACATTGTCTATAAAAATTAAGTTTGAATTATTTGTTTGAATAGAGTTTGAATAATATCTTTTTTTGAAAATGTTAAAAAATTAAAATGCAATTTATAGCACATTTTGGACAGCAGGGAAAGGATGATTTTTAAGGCTTATTTAAGAAAATATCAAAAACATCTCAAAAGTCTCAATTCTAAGAAGCAGAAATGTAAAGGAAACAATTTAAGGTGAGTGGGTCCCTCTGAAGAGTCTTGAAGAGTAAGAATGAGTTGATCAATTGGGGAGAGAATGGTGTGCAATTAGCATGACCAAAGATACTAGGTGATGCAAACTGTCAAGAGAAGTACATTATTAATTGAGCATAAAGTACAGTTTATGGTTTTATTTAAGTAGAAGCTTGTTGATCTGAAACAAATAGATTGCTGAATATTTCTCCAGAGAATATAGATTTATTTGGGATCAAAAGAGGACTTCAAATCAGGGTCTGCAACCCAAGCAAGCCAAGATCAAATTCTTCACGGCAGTGGTAGAAGAACACATTTTAGAAGGAAAAAAGGAAATTGGGAGGACTATAGTAAACAGAGGATCTATGGTTTTTCATTGGCTAAAACCTTTCACAGAAAGAAGAGGAGTCTCTTTTTCTTCCTGTTGTGCTTGGCTGCCATCACAGAACATATATATATATATATATATATATATATATACACATACATATATATATATAAACATATACATACACACACACACACACATATAAAGAGTTCACCCTTACATACACACACACACATACACACACACACACACACACACACATTCACATATATATAAAGAGTTCACCCTTCTGTTCTCACAGTTTTTTTGCAATTGAGATTTCTATTTATTTATTTTTTTCACACTTCCCCCATTTGATAAAGATCTTCGAAAACATCACTGATCAATAGTCGGGTTTTCTAGTTTCAGTGCCTTTCTGTTGCTTAGTGTCAGGAAGGACCTTTCCTGGATGTATTAGCTCACGTTGAAGGAAAAGGGCACAGACTGGGAACCTCCTAATGTCACATGCAAGTAAGAAGGAGGAGTAGGATGCAGAACTCTCAGGAACTTTTAGTCTGAAGTTGATATGTCATCACAATCATAGACACTGGAGATAATCTGAAGTGTCATATCATCATCAAAGGCTTGGCAATAAATTTCCAACATACTTTGTTCATTTAACTTGGGAAAACTGTCTTATTGGATGTCATCTACTTTAATTCTGGGGAGTGTTTACTTTCAAGTCGCCAGATGTTGTCCAGTTAGGGCTCCATGCCTTTTTTACATACATCACGTGATTCAAGAGTCTGGAGTCTTGACAGGACAAAGGTTTGCTAGCAGTACTTGATATGGCCTTCTCCAGTGAGGCTGAAGAGTTCTTCTGGAGGTGTCTTTTCTAATAGATAAGATCTCCAGGTTGCAGGGGCTTCCCTCATAGCTCAGTTGGTAAAGAATCTGCCTGCAATTCAGGAGACTCAGGTTCGATTCTTGGTTCGGGAAGATCCTCTGGAGAAGGAAATGGCAACCCACTCCAGTATTCTCACCTGAAGAATCTCATGGACAGAGGAGCCTGGCAGGCTACAGTCCATGGGATCACAAAAGTTGGGCATGACTTAGTGACTAAACTACCACCACCAAGTTGCAACTTGTGACATTTAAAGTCTTTGTATTTGTAAGGCCTTCACCTTGTATGTGTTACTCACTCAGGCTTGTCTGACTCTTGCAACCCATGTACTGCAGCCCACCAGACTCCTCTGTCCATGGAATTTCCTAGGCAAGACTATCAGAGTGGGTTGCCATTTCCTTCTCCAGGGGACCTTCCCAACCCTAGGATCGAACCCACATCTCCTGCATTGCAGGTGAATTCTTTACTGCTGAGCCAGTAGGGAAGCCCTATTCTGAGATGGGAGTATGCTGTGAAAAGATTGCTGTACCAAAACATGACTGTTTTTAATAGAAACAGTTAGGTCTCTTCAATATTGGTATATTTTTCCTTTTATCCTTGTGGGTCAAAAGAAGCAAGAGGCAAGTATATTGAGAATCCTATGATTATCTCCAGCTTCTCAGGTGGCACTAGTGGTAAAGAACCCATTTGCCAATTCAGGAGACATAAGAGATGCAGGTTCCATCCTTGGATTGGAAAGATCTCCCGGAGGAAGGCATGGCAACCCACTCCAGTATTATTGCCTGGAGAATCCCATGGACAGAGGAGCCTTATGGGTGATGGTCCATAAGGTCACAAAGAGTCGGACACAACTAAAGCAAATTAGCAGGTACACATATGATCATCAAAGATGAGAGTTTATGAGTGCGAAAGAACAGGATCTAAGATTTTAAAAGACCAATGTCATTATCAAAGTCAAAATATACAATATTTCCTTCACTCAAAAAGTTTTCCTCATGCGTCTGTGTAGTGAATACTCTCACCATGTCTGCTGCTGCTGTTGCTGCTGCTAAGTCACTTCAGTCATGTCCGACTCTGTGTGACCCCATAGGCAGCAGCCCACCAGGCTCCTCTGTCCCTAGGTTTCTCCAGGGAAGAATACTGGAGTGGGTTGCCATTTCCTTCTCCAACTCTAGCCCCTGGAAACCACTAATCTGATTATTTCTCTACTTTTTTTTTTTTTTTTGCCCCCATAATGTAATCTAAATAGAATCATATTGTACATAGGCTTTTATATATATTTCTTTCACTTAGTAATGTCTTTGAGATCTATTTGTATTGTTGCTGGTCTCAGTAATTCATTTCTACTTATCACTAAGTGATATTCCATTGGATGTTTATCTATTCACCAGTTAATGGGCATTGGGGATTATTTCCAATTTAGGGCCAATATGAATAATGGGCTTCCCTGGTTGCTCAGGCTGTAAAGAATCCGCCTGCAATGTGGGATACCTGGGTTCCATCTCTGGGTTGGGAAAATCCCCTGGAAGAAGGCATGGCAACCCACTCCATTATTCTTGCTTGGAGAATCCCCATGGACAGAGGAGCCAGGCAGGCTACAGTCCATGGGGTTGCAAAAGTCAGAATACCCAACTAAGCAAAAGCACAGCACATGAATAATGTAAACGTTCATGGACAGGTGTTTTTGTTAACACNACCCCGTGGACTGCAGCATGCCAGGGTCCTCTGTCCATGGAATTCTCCAGGCAAGACTACTGGAGTGGGTTGCCATTTCCATCTACAGGGGATTTTCCCCACCCAGAGATCAAAGTTGAGTCTCCTGCACTGCTGGCAGATTTTTTACCATCTGTGGCACCGTATTGTATTCTGCCGGACTTTTAATGGGTTGCTCATCTTACTGTAGCTCAGTTACAAGAATTCAGGTACATTTTTTATGCATACAAAACATATTTTATATTACTTTTAATGCATATATATGTAGTAAAAGTCTAAAACTTGCATGCAAGGATAGAGTTGAATATAGACCAACTTCAGGATAGTGATTACTCTTGAAGATGAATATGGAGTTAGAGATGAGAAGATTGAATGGTATTCATAGCAACTTTTTTCTTTGAAAAAGAAAGGATTTGAAACAAACACTATATAATACTAATACTTCTTGAATGTGGGAGTGGGTCTTTAGGTATTTGTCATAGTGCTTTATACTTTTCTATACATGCAAAATATTTATTTTTTAAATTATGAGTTCTTTTATGCTTTTTAATTTTGTGGTCCTATTTATGTATACTTTGGCTGCATTGAGTCTTTGTTGCAGCATGTTTTTTTTTTTTTCCTTGTTGCAGAGCATGGACTCTAAGACTCTCTGGCTCAGTATTGTGGTTTGGGGGTAGCCCCTGCAGCATGCAGCATCTTACTTCTCAGACCAGGGATTGAATTCATATCCCCTGCACTGGAAAGCAGCTTCCTAACCACTGGATCACCATGGAAGTCCCAAATTACTTCTTTTAAAAATTACTATGTACCTGGCCTTGTCCTCTAGAGTGGAAATACAGAGATAAACAGGCTGAATCCCATTTATCCTGTCCTCATTTTGCTGACAGCATTTCTTAGAGTGTATTCTTCAGAGCGTTAGTTTTAGGAATACTAACAGGTGTGGTAGAAAGAAAAGATTTTGTAGTCAATATTTAAAATCTCTAGGACCTAGAATCTAGGATAAACAAAAGTAAATAACTGTTATTATTTCAGAACTTTGGGGAAATTTTAATAGCCAATTTTGCTTTTTGAACCCCAAAAGGANTTTTGAACTCCAAAAGGAGGATTAATATGCATTATTTTCCAAACTTATTTCAGCAGGAAAGTGTTTTTTAATTATTATTATTATTATTATTATTTTGCTTTTGCAAAGGATTTATCATTCTCCACAGAAATCTGTGTGATTGAGTTAGTCTAACACCCTGACTTATGACCTAGCAGTCACCAGGCCCAGAAGGAATCTTTCAAACTACTATTAAAATGGATTTGGAATACAAAACAGGCAAAAAGGCATTGTCTTTGGACTTAATATATAATATATTATATGTCACATATATTTATTAGTATTTTCAAATGTATATATTGTGTTAAACTAAAAACAGAAATTTATTTCTAAGTATTAATAAATTTAGAGCATGTTTGTCACTAAAAAATAAAAGGATCAGTGGTAATGCTTTTGACTATGCTATTTGGAGGACTTTTACAAATTCTGCCAGCTGAGTGTTAATAATGGGCTTCCCTGGTGGCTCAGATGGTAAAGAGTCTGTCTACAATGGAGTAGAACCCAGGTTCAGTCCCTGGTTTGGAAAGATTTCCTGGAGAAGGGAATGGCTACCCACTCCAGTATCCTTGCCTGGAGAATTCCATGGACAGAGGAGCCTGGTGGGCTACTGTCAGGCTTGCCAGGAGTCAGTCCATGGGGTTGCAAAGAGTGGGGCTCACAGAGTCAGACATGACTGAGTGACTTTCATTTTTTTCAGTGTCTTCAGAGTGTTTAATTAAATCAGAGTATTGAGAGTGATGAGCACATTGAAAGTGTCATGAAACAAGTCAAACAGCACAGACTTGTTAAAGTATCTGGCCAGTGTGGGTCTTGATCACTATGAAGCTCAAGAGGATTCCCTAGGCAGGGATAAAATACTTTTGTAAAGGACTTTAGCCATGGAAAAGCAGTAGCCTGTCTGCAGGGAAGGTTTCAGTTCAGTGTGAAAACATATATACCATGACTAAAACATATTTATACACATGACATGGAGAAAATTGTATGAAACCCATTTGCCATACTGGGCCACTGTATGCATGCGTGCATGGAAAGTGACTCTTTGCGCCCCTATGGACTGTAGTCCCCAGATTCCACTGTCCATGGGATTCTCCAGGCAAAAATACTGGAGTGGGTTGCCATGCCCTCCCCTAGGGGATCTACCCGACCCAAGTATTGAACCCATGTCTCTTACATCTCCTGCATTGATGAGTGGGTTCTTTACCATTAGTGCTACCTGGGAAGCCCATCTGGTCCATTAGGCTGTTTAAAATATCTGGGAGCACTACAAACAGGCTTCCTTGGGTAATACCTGGGACAAATGGGACAAGTGAAGTAGGCATGTTTACAGCCTTGTTAATATTTTCCTACCAATATTGATTTATGAATATCATCATCTTATCAGGAGACCCATAGTTTGATACAGGTACAGTGGTGAGTGGAAATTTTAGTCTCCAGTAGGACCAGGGCTTCCCTGATAGCTCAGTTGGTAAAGAATCCACCTGCAATGCAGGCAACCCGGGTTTGAATCCTGGTTTGAAAGATCCACTGGAGAAGGGATAGGCTACCCACTCCACTATTGTTGGACTTCCCTTGTGGCTCAGCTGGTAAAGAATCCGCCTGCAATGCGGGAGGCCTGGGTTCGATCCCTGGGTTGGGAAGATCCCCTGAAGAAGGGAAAGGCTACCCACTTCAGTATTCTGGCCTGGAGAATTCCATGGACTGTATAGTCCATGGGGGTGTCAAAGAGTCTAACACAACTGAGTACCTTTTGCTTTCAGTAGAACCAGGTTGTCATTTGGTCAAAACCAGAACTTCTTTTACAATCTACTTTTCTGTTTACTGAGACCAGTTTTTGGATTCCTCTGGCCAGTTTTAAAATTATCTTTTGGGGAAATATTCCTTTTGAAGTTTGGCTGCCATTGTTCCCTTTAAAGGCAGCATTTCCTTGTGGAAATATCAAGGTGATTTCCCTTAGCTTCCAGAGAGTCAAGTTTAGAATGTCCCAGAATTTTAAAGTGGCAGGTAATTCATGAATATAAGGATCATTCTTAGTTTTATTTCTGTTGGAAGTAAGGAAGTCATGTTGCTTCCATAACATTCCAAAATCATGAGCTACTCTGAAAGGATATCTACTGTCAGAATAAATATTGATAGTTTAATAAGCCTTGCTAAAGTGCAAGTCAGGGGCTTCCCAGGTGATGATAGTAGTGAAGAATCTGTCTGCCAATATAGAAGACATGAGTTTGATCCCTGGGTCAGGAGGATCCTTTGGAGGAGGGCATGGCAACCCACTCCAGTATTCTTGCTTGGAAAATCCCATGGACAGAGAAACCAGGCGGGTTACAGTCCACAGACTTGCAAAGAGTTAGACACGACCAAAGCAACTTAGCATACACACAAAGTACAGGACTAGGTAAGAGTATATAATTCCACCTGTTGGGCTGAATAGCCATAGGTCAAGATTCTGCCTCAACAACATCAAAAGAATATGCAGTAGCATTCCAAGCATAGTATTTGCCATTGTCACCTCTCAAATAAGAACCATGAAATGTCAACATTACCAGAGGAATTTCCTGTAGATCATGAAAAGGAGTCAAGAAGTGATCCTTCAGTGTTAAGTCGGTAGTAAGACAGTTTGTCAGACTGGACGGGAGAAGGGAAACAGGGTTAAAGTTATCACAGTGTAAGTGTTACATAGGGAGAGGTTAACAAAAGGTCTTCCTTGGAAGTGAGATGGCTGACTGAGAAATGTTGAGTGAGGTGAGAATTCATGAGAACTTCTGTATAGGGTATAAAAAATGTTTAAAGTGTATGCTACAACAATTTTCTTGGTGACATTAATCAAATGGGCAGTGGCTGTAATGGCTAAGTGACAAGAAGGCATCTTTGTGTGACAGAGTCAGCCACTACCTATAATATCCTATGGATTGATAGTTATCCCTGTATTTTGGGGTGAGTACTTCAAGGGCATTCCCTTCTTTTTCACGAAAGAGAGTCTGACAGTTGGTATGCCCAAGGGCAATTATGTTTATCAGATTCTTCTTGAAGGCTTTGATAGCTATGTTGTCTTGTTCTTCCCATAAAATTAGGGTTTTTATTGTTTAGTAAAACAAAAAAATTAGAGATTTGACCATAAAATAGCAATTTGAAATCCCGTTTCAGCAATAACTAAGTAGAAATAAAGAAAACCTCACAGTTAGTTCTCAGTTTTGTGTTTTAGAAAGTCATGAAATCCATGTGGATCGAGGTGTAGAGCTTGTTCTGATATCAGATACCACAAATATTGAACCTGGCTTTCACACTTTATTTCCCATAAAGGCTAAAAACTTTATCAAGTGGATTCTGTCTTCCTTTGAGGAGGCTTAGGAAAGAGAGCAAAAATCAAAGTATCCACAGATTGCAATAGTGTAGACCCTCTAGGGAACTTTATAGCATCTGGATCAGCCTTCAGGATTTACCAGAAATAAGTACTCTCAGTTAACCCTGAGACATTATTGTCCCAGTAAATTGTTTTTCTTCCCAAGTGAAGGCAAAAAGGCATTGGCTAGCTTCATCGATTGCAACACTGAAGAATGCACTGCATACATCAGTTGCAGTGAAGAACTTAACTTCTGATGGAAATGATGTTAGTAAAGTAGGAGTGCTATGAGCAATAAGGTGTTGAGGGATGATGATGGTGTTTATTGCTTGGAGATTCTAGACAAACCTCCAATCTTTTTGGAGATTTTATGCAAACTTATCCCTATTTTCTCACCAGCAAAATAGGGATAGTGCAGTGGATAGTACAAGGGATAATGAGGTCTTGAGCTCAGCTTTCTTTTTCAGGGTTTGTGTCTTGAAGGGCTTCTTTACTAATAGGATATTTCTTAATTCTGGGAAGAGGTTTTGAGGGATCTACTTGAATCTAGATGGGAAATGCATCGGCAATTTTACCAATATCTGTTGGCGATAGTGCCTGTAACGAAAGCGCTAGTGGATTCTGTAGGAATAAATGATACATGTTTCCTAAGGTGGCTCTAGTACTGTCTGATACAAAACATATAAAAAAAAGGTCAAGGGATCATTTTTTCACTTCGTTGGTTACTTTGATGACTTATGTCAAATTCTAGAATTGTTTCTCTCTTTTGAGAGAAAGAAATTCTGGCATGATACATTTTTGTGCCAATTAATTGTTTTTTAATTGGAGGATAATTGCTTTACAATATTGTGTTGGTTTCTGCCATAGATCAGTATAAATCAGCCACCCGTATACGTGTGTGCCCTCCCTCCTAAATACTCCTCCCATTTAATATCCCATCTCACCCTTATAGGTTGTCGCAGAGCACTGGGTTGAGCTCCCTGTGTCACACAGCAAATTCCCACATACTATCTATTTTCCATGTTTGCATACTGGGAACCCTCTTGCACTGTTGGTAGGAATGTGAATTGATCCAGCCACTATGAAGAACAGTATGGAGATTCCTTAAAAGACTAGGAACAGAACTAGCAAAAGACCCAACAATCCCACTACTGGGCATATACCCTGAGAAAACTGTAATTAAATGAGACACATGTGCCCTGATGTTTGTGGCAGCACGTTTTGCAATAGCTCGGCGTGATACTTTTAAAAAATAATTGTTTTGCAGTTGCTTTGCAGTGTTGTGTTAATTTCTACTCTACAGCAAAGTGAATCAGCTATACGTATACATATATCCCCTCTTTTTAAAATTTCCTTCCCATCTAAGTCACTACAGAGCACTGAGTAGAGTTCCCTGTGCTATAGTATAGGTTCTTATCAGTTATCTTATACATAGTATCAATAGTGTATATATGTCAACCGCAGTCTTCCAATTCATTCCACCCCTCTTGGTATCCATAGTTTTGTTCTCTACGTCTGTGTCTCTATTTCTGCCTTGTAAATAAGATTGCCTATACTAGTTTTTTTCAGATTCCACATATATTCATTAATATATGATATTTGTCATGATACTTTTAAAATAAGTTTTGGCCTAATAAATGGAAAAAGTAGAGGAACTAAGGAGAAAAATGTGTACATCTCAAAAAGCCTAAACATAAGAGAATAAGTTCAGAGCCAGGAACCTTTTGAATTTCATTAGAGATTCCCACAGTGTGAACTGTTTTAGTACTCTGAGGCAGGGGCTGCTTTAAGGCAGTGGGTTTGAGCAGTGGCTACATTGTCAGTTAGGACTGGAAGGTATTCATCCCCAAACTGAAGAAATGTTTCTCTAGGATGATTTAGAGGGAAGATTGAAACTAGTTCCTGTATATAGTTTCTCCAAGCCCATCATGGAGGACTGGGAGGATATTGGAAAGTCTGGTTAGACGGATGAATGTGCTTGTAGGACTTACATTTGTGACAGTCTCTTTTCAATGTCATAACTGTTGGAAATAATAGCAAAAATGAGGAGGATTTTGATTTTGTTATGAAGCCTTCTTTTGCTGAAGTTGAAGATAAAGAATTTTGGTGGTCTTCCTTGGAGGTGACTCTTTAAGAGTGTGAAACAGCTAGTCTGCCAGATTAACTAAATCTGAAGTAGACGTAATTGCTGTTGAAGTTGTCAAGCTAATGTCTGAGCCTGATCATATAATAGGTTAGAGGCTGCTCTTCCAACTGTAATTCTAGAGAGCTTTCAGAATTTTCCCAGTTAGCAGTTATCATTCCAGGTTGGGCTTGGTGTTCACTCACAAGCAGATGAAGTAGCTGACATAAGTTAGAGAAACCAGGGTGATGACTTTGAATGACTAATATATTCTTCAGCCAGTCTGTGAGGATTTTTGCATTCCCAATTCACTTTGGGAATTTTTTGACTGTGAATTTCAGTTTAGCTTTAGTTCAGGGAATATAAGAAATAGAGGATTTCGTCTCTGGATCCTCAGAAGGCTTAATTTTAAAGGGACATGTTTTGACAAGATCAGAGGAAAAGAAAGTGGGACAAGTTTGAGAGAAAAAAGGAATTCAGCAAAGGTCTTTGTATGGCGGAACTGACAGTACAGTAGGAGGTGTGGGTGGAATAGGAGAGAGGAAGAAGATGATGCTGGAGACAGAATCTGGCCAGGAGGTGTGGACAAATAGAGATAAAATGGTATCAGAGAAGGATCCTGAGAGAAAGAAACCAAAGTCTAAAGCTTTGTGAGCCCTTACATCTTTCTTTAATAATTTGTTTGCTGCAGTGAGTCTTCAAATCTAATTTTGCACGGAGGCAAGTCTTGGCTCCTGATAATGTTTGGAAGCCTCAAAAACCAACCAAAGTAAGCATATCACTAAGTTATGAATATTTTTGAGCTATTATAGTCCAAATTAATTTTAATAAAATTAAACGTGGAAATTTCAAAAGTTCCCCATAATGTCCATTGATATTCTTCATTGCCATTTGTCAGGTTGGTCCATTTAGTTAGGAATGCACATGAGGAAAGAACATGGCTTTTAAACATAAAATCACATTGTGTAGTCCCTGTAGAAGGGTAAAGGGGATGCCTTCAAAGTATTTAAATAACCAGTATTCTATTTTTCAATGATTTTTCTCTAGAGTGAAGAATAATTTTCCAATAGCTCAAATAACTTGCAACTTAAACAACTCAAATCAAACAGCCTACAAACTAACATCAGCCAATTCTAAGGAAATAGGCTTGGTCCTAGAAGATCCAGACCAAAGACTCTTCAGTCAGTTTCCAGAGAACAGCCCCCACTTCAAAGGAATAGGCTAAAGACTGAAGTGGCACAGTTTCAGTGAAGCAGCCCCTATTTCTTAAAGATTGGCTAACAGCTTTGCAGTCAGCCTTGGTTGAAACAGTCTTATCTAAAAATGACATCAAAGTGCCAAATGAGTATTGCCAAACAGAACAAGGCCTGAACCTTAAAGAACAAAACCTTAACACAGATTTTGATTAAAGCCTGGAGAGCCTTAAACACAAAGAGAGCAAAAGCTCAGATCCAGGAAAAGAACTCAAAAGCCAGGTGAGAAAAGCAGTGAGCTCAGTGGACTCTGTCACAGGTACTATGCCTGTTTGCTCACTAATCTTGAGCTATTGGGGGCCTTCTTTTGTCCTCATTTTGTTGTTGTTCAGTCACTAACTTGTGTCTGACTCTTTGCAACCCTGCAGATTGCAGCACACCAGGCTTCCCTGTCCTTCACTGTCTCCTAGAGTTTGCTCAAGCTCATGTCCATTGAATCTGTGATGTTATACAGTCATCTTGACAGCTTATGGTGAACGGTGTCAGACTTGTGATCTCTGAAGAAGAAGTTTTAACTTTGGAACCAGGGACTAGGCTTGATCACTCAAGAGCTTTTGTATAGCAGAGTTTCATTAAAGTTTAAAAAGGGAAAGAGAAAGCTTCTGACATAAACATCAGAAGGGGGACGGGGAGTGCCCCCACTGCTAGCTTTAGCAAGCTATTTTATGTCTGTTAGAAAGCTATTAATCAGATAAGAGAGGCACCTCAAGGCTGATGGAGTTTCACCAGGCCCCTCTCAGACAATATGCATTTTTGAGAGAGGATGGCATGAGGTGTGTCATCCCCCAGCCATAAAACAATTGATATGAATACTGGTTTGTTGAGCCATTATCAGCCTAAGGTTTGAGAAAAGAAAAAAGTTAGTCTTAGGTGGACCCATTTTTAAGAAAGGCAAATTCCAAAGTAAATGCATAGTTTCATTAACATAGCTTAAGAAAAACATTTCCTTAGAGAAACCTCCTTTTAATTTTTATGGAAAAGGAAAAAAATCTGACACTTGTGGTTTGTTTCCTCCTGCAGCTTAAGGAATAGATTAAAATATGTCTAATACTTGCTGCCTATTTCCTCCTTTTGAAGACCGCCCCCCCACCCCACCCCACCTCACCCCACCCTTGCCGGCTTTCCTGCCTCTTACCCTCTCAATCTCATCTGTCTCCACCCTTCTCCTCCTGCCCTCAATGTTTCCCAGCATCAGGGTCTTTACCAATGAGTCAGCTTTTAGCATCAGGTGGTCAAAGTATTAGAACAGCATCAGTCCTTCCAGTGAATATTCAGGGTTAATTTCCTTTAGGATTGACTGGTTTGATCTCCTTTCTTTCCAAGGGACTCTCAGGAGTTTTCTCCAGCACCACTGTTTGAAAGTATTAATTCTTCAGTACCCAGTCTTCTTTATGGTCCAAGTCTCACATCCATACATGACTACTGGAAAAACCATAGCTTTGACATACTGTGATTGAACCCAGGTCCCCTGCACTGCAGGTTAACTTTACCATCTGAGCCACCAGAGAAGCCCATAGTCCTCATATGGGCCACAAAAATGGCACCCTAAAACCAATAGACTATCACATATTTCTCCAACAAAGATGGATTTATTCCAGAGCAGCAGAGAATTGCAACTCAGGGTCTGAAACCATGGAATGCCCTGTGATGTCTCCTCATGGCAAGGGAAGGAGAACTCTTTTATAGGGGAAAAGGAAGTAGGAGGGCTGTAATAAACAAGAGCCTGTTGTTTTTAATTAGCTGAGTCCTTGCCTTCTTCCTGCCAGACTCTGCTACTGTCACCAGTGTGACAACTTCCACTTCTGGTCTCTCAACTCTGTTTAATTGGGCTTCCCTGATAGCTCAGTTGGTAAAGAGTCTGCCTGCAGTGCAGGAAACCCTGGTTCCATTCCTGGATCAGGAAGATCCTCTGGAGAAGGGATAGACTACCCACTTTAATATTCTTTGGCTTCTGTTGCGTCTCAGCTGGTAAAGAATCTGCCTGCAATGTGGGAGACCTGGGTTCAGTCCCTGGTTGGAAAGATCCCCTGGAAAAGGGATTTTGTTTAATTGAGGCTTCTCTTTATACATTTTTTAAGGTGGAAGGATAAATTGTAACTAGAAAAACTTATTCTGTTGCTGATTGATAAATCTAAGAATGAGATCTGCTCCTCCATCAAGTAGTATAGTTGAGGAAAATAGCATATTAGTGAGCTTCTTTGTCAAAATATTAATTTTAGCTACAAGTTCTATTTTGCAGAATCCTTCATTTTTCCAACAGTAAAAAAAATAATAATAATAATCAGATGATAAGAAAAGAATGATTAGTCCATCATTTTCAGAGAACAGTAGATTTTTAAAATTATCATTTGGATCTGTCTTTTCCTTATCAGTTTTTCATGTAGTATCAGTATATTCAATAAATTCATTTTCCTGCTCCTCTGAAAATCTTTTGTTAGTTATACACATGTCAGGAAAAAAAAGGAAGAAAAATTCCCTTCTGAATTCTTCTGGCTGGTCTAAGAAGTAAATTGACATGAGACAGATTAACAGGAAAAAATAAATAAATAAATGAAAGTTCAATAACATGTATGCAGAGGAAAGACCCAGGAAACCTAAGTAACTTGCCAAAATGGCTGAAACCCTCACACAACAGATACCGTCTTCAGCTAAAGACAAAAGAAGATGTTGAGGGTCCTGGTTTGGGGCTTCAAATGGGAGGAAGGCAATTTACACAGAGATAAAAAAGGGCCCTGAAGAGACAATGAGACACAGAGTAGACTCTGATCTCTAAGCCTCTCTGCATTCCCCACCTCCCCAGCCCCTGTTCTTTGCAGATCTCTGGTAACAGCTCTAGTCCAGGCACTGGCCCTTTATCTAAATTTTTTCAGGCAATTAAGTAGGAAGACACATGAGACAGATTAATACTTTATGAATCTTCTGTTTCTTATAAATAATCAGTCCAAATTAATGCTCATGTCAAAGAAACACATTTGAAGGTGGTAAATTTTGTTCCTCTGCATCACTCCCTACTGGACTTTCCTGGTGGCTCAGTGGTAAAGAATCTGCCTGCCAATGCAGGAGACAGGAGACATGGGTTTGATCCCTGGGTTGGGACCACTGGGTCTCAAAAGAGTCAGTCATGACCTAGACACTAAACAACAACAATAACAAGCATCCAAGTAGGGAAGAAGTGATTACTATGATGTTGTTAATAAAATGGATGAGAAAATGTCTGCTAAAAGTGAAGGGATAGGGAGGGAGGTGATAGTTTGGAGTACTACTAGCTGGGAGAAATGGGAGAGGACTGTGTCTGGAACCTCTGGAGCCTCTGCCCTACCCCCTTCGTGTCCCCTCTCTGTCCATGGACACTTTGAATTCCTTTCCACCTGAAAAAACAGAGGGCCCCATACTCACACTACCTGTCCCAGCGTCCTCCTTATCTCAGGACCCTTGTGACTATCCCAGCCTCCCATGCCTGCCTTCTCCCCAGGGTGAGCCTTTAGCTGGAAACCAGCTGCCTCCCTGGGCTGACTCTTTTCTAAATCCTGTCCCTTCCTCTTGCTTGAAAGTTATAGTGTCTCTGGGATAGACTAGATTGTGTTGTCATTTGTCATACCTCATGTACACATTAAGGACTGAACCATGCTAACTGCCAAGTAATCTTCTCATCTGTATCCTTGCTTCTAGCAGCTGATATGCTTAAGCATTCTTCATCCTAGAACAAAACCCCTGCTGGGGGTTCTATCTCATCCCTTTCCAACTCAGTCTCTTCCCCTCTCTAGCAAGTTGCCTTGGAGAGCCTCCTATGTTTACCCTCTCCACACAGTCACCCTCACTCTTATCCCTGCAGCACATCTGCCTTTGCCATCATTTTAATGAAACTTGCTCTCACTTTCATCACTAAATAACACATTGTTACATAAATCTTTATTATTTTGTTCATCCATTTAGATAGACTTGAAATTCTTTTCCTTGTATGTTTCTTCTTTACCCTATTTTCTGCAGATACATGACTTTTATTCTTTAATGTTCTTACCATCCCATTTCTAAAAAGATATTTATGGAAGGTTAAAATTAAGCTTATGGTTTCTCTAAATCATTGCTAAGTCAGCCTTTTGCCATAATCTACATTAAATAATTGCATATTAAAAACACTTTTCTCATCTTAATTTTAAGCATCATAATTCTCTATAATTTAAATTGTCCCTAGTGACTGAAAGGAAAACATGCTCTATCAAATTTCACTTGAGTTAATGCAATGCTAATTCTCACAGACTTGCTGCATTTATTTTATTTCACTCAGTGTTCAAATAATATATTAGTTCCTTGAAAGTTGCTAAAGTTTCTTTTCTAAAAATGAGTTAAAGTGCTGACATTGAATGAACAGCAGTTACATTACTCATTTAAGGAAGAAAAGTGCTGATGTGTTTAAAATCTTTTATAAGTTACAACTGCCCCTCTTGGATTTTTTTTTTTTTAATACAGTGCTATTATGTGAATTGTAAATACCAAGATATTGTTCTGGGAAAAGGAAAGCTAAGAATGTTGGTAGGAAATTGTGCTTTTCTGGTATGGTAGCAGATTTCCTGCTCTTTTGCATTAATGAAATTTCTTATTTTGATATTATGAGTTTATAAGTAGATAACCCAAACTTGCAAAACAGCAGCACATTTCAGGTTTTTAAGGTACCTGATTGCTACCGTTATTTTCCTTTAAGGATTCACTGTGATCTATGGTATTAAATCTTCTTTAAAAAATTGTTTTTTACGTGGCACTTAAGTTGTGAAATTTAATGCATATAATTGAAATGCTGATGGTTGTGCTTTAAAGTATTTCAAAACACTTTCTCTTGTAGTGGATAAGTTTCCAAATTCTTGCCATGGCTTCCAATGACTTAAATGATTGAGACCTTACTTACTGTGCCAGTTTTGCATACTCTGGAGTTCGAAATGCCAAAAAAAAGAAAAAAACGTTGCATGTATGTATGAAAGGTATATATGAAAGATAAAGAGAGTAGAACCAGGAGTAGGAGTAGAAGGAAAGGAAAGGAAAGTAGTAAGAACCTCAGACTGTGTTGCAGCTCTGAAAACATCTTGGGATGGCCAGTGGGGAATTCTGGTGCCACTTTGGAGGAATTATTCATCAAGCAGAAATGATCAGGTCCCAGTCACTGGTTAAACTGCTTGGGGAAAGCATGTCTTTGGCTTGAAAGATGAGGTGGAACCCAAAGCTTCTGTAATGGACCGTGTCACCTGTTTCTGTCTCATCTTTTCATTTTCTTTATAGATTCTTTCAAATCAGAGACATTTTTATTTTTATAAATTCCAGTTTGTCAATTTTCATTGTATTATGGAGCATGGTTTTTGTTTTGCGTTTAAGAAATTTTTACTTAACCCAAGGTCACATCAATTTTATCCTCTCTTTTTTCTAGAATTTTATAGTTTCCAGCTCTACATTTGAGTTTTTCATTCACTTTGAGCTAATTTTTGTGTATGGGTGAGGTAGTGGTCAAAGTCATTTATTTATTTATGTATATATTTATTTGGGCTTCATAGTGGCTCAGTGGTAAAGAATCCACCTGCAATACAAGAATCACAGAAGATGTGGGTTCAGTCCCTGGGTCAGGAAGATCCCCTGGAGCAGGGCATGGCCACCCACTCTAGTATTCCTGCCTAGAGAATCTTATGAACAGAGGAGTCTGGCAGGCTACAGTCCATAGGGTTGCAAAGAGTCAGACACAACTGAAGTGACTTAACATGCACACATTTATTTATTTAGTATATGAATGCCCATTTGTACTACTAGCATCTTAAATAGGCTTTCTTAAAAAGGCTATCCTTTGCCATTGAATTACTTTTGCACCTTTGACAAAAATCTTTATCATCTACACATCATCTTTATCATCTACTAGTAGCTATAGTATAGCTACTACACTATATTGTATCTTTGTAATAAATCTTGAAATCAGTATCAGTTTTCCAACTTTATTTTTTTCAAATTTGTTTTAGATATTCAAGTTCATTTGTTTTCTGCATAGTTTTTTAAATCAGCTTTTTAAATTAAATATGTTTCGCTGGGTTTCAGTTTGGGATGGGTTGAATCAATGGATTTACTTAGGGAGAACTGTCATCTTAACATTATTGAGATTTCCAGTCTATGCAAACAGTATTTTTCTCAGTTTATTTAGATATTTTAAAATTTCTAATCAGTGTCCAACATATAGATCTTGTATGTATTTCATTATATGTATGCTGCTACAGCTACTGCTGCTAAGTCGCTTCAGTCGTGTCCAACTCTGTGAGACCCCATAGATGGCAGCCCACCAGGCTCCGCCGTCCTTGGGATTCTCCAGGCAAGAGCACTGGAGTGGGTTACCATTTCCTTCTCCAATGCATGAAAGTGAAAAGTGAAAGTGAAATCGCTCAGTCGTTTCCAACTCTTCGGGACCCCGTGGACTGTAGCCCACCAGGCTCCTCCATCCATGGGATTTTCCAGGCAAGAGTACTGGAGTGGGGTGCCATTGCCTTCTCCACATTCTATGTATACATAAGTATTATTTCATATTATTTTAAATGATACTTCTTAAAAATTCAATTTCCAGTTGTTCATTGCTATTAATAGTTCTGTGTGTGTGTGATTGATTTTATATCCTGTGACTTACTAAACTCATTTATTAGTTCTAGCAGACAACTGTATTTTATTTGGATAGAGAAAATTTTATTAATGCTTCTTCATTCTATATTTCTTTCCTTTCTTTTTCTTGCCTTATTGCCCTGTCTAAGATTTCTATTATTATGGTGAAGAGGAGTAATATCTGAAGTCATCTTTTCTTGATTCCTGGTGTTAGGGGCAAAGCAGTCAATCTGTTGTCCTAGGCAAAAAAAGGATGAATTAGTCACCCTAAGCTTTACAACCCAACTCTACTGTCTCCAAAATCCCATTTTTCACTCCTTTCCCCCACAGGGGAACACTCATTGCTTAACTTCATGTTAACTCTGTCCTGGCATCTC
>SJYQ01002396.1:1132413-1162734 GCA_006410935.1 Redunca redunca | reverse complement strand
TGGGTTTCCATTTCCTTCTTCAGGGAATCTTCCCAACCCCAGAATTGAACCCACATCTCCTGTGTCTCCTGCATTGCAGATGGATTCTTTACTGCTTGAACCATCAGGGAAACCCTGTACTTCCCCATTCTTCTCCATTTTGGTCATTAAGTAAATCCCCAAATCACTGATTTTTTGTTTTTTAACCAGAGCTTTTGCTTCATCTCATTTCATGGATGAAATAGATTCATTTTCCTGATCATCTAGACTAGAATATGTACTCATCTATTTCTCTCACCTGTTTCAAAATTAAATCAGTAACCAAATGTTAATTTCTTGTCTAACCCTGCCCATGGTTCTGCATGGCCCTTAGGATAATAAAGCTTTGATCGGGCTCTTGTCCACATTTTCAGCCTCATCTCCTAAGATGTTCTTTGTGGCATACTCTTTTCTCCAGCTGTACCATAACCACACTGAACCATGTCCCGTGTCTTCCCTCTTCCCTCTGCTCTATAATGGCTTTTCCTCTTGGTGACTGGTGAACTCTCAGTATTTAAGCACCCAACTCACAGCCACATTCTCTTATGAGAACTTTTATGAAGTCTTGTGTGAATTACCAAAGGCACAACCAAAGTACGAGGACATGAGCTTTGCCTTTAACATGCATTTAATTTTATTGAGGACTGAGAATGTGAAAGGGACAGGAAACGGGTAACTTGAATAAAGAAGAGAATGATGCTGACAACAAGTTGTTACAGAATTTAAAGAAGGAGATAAAGCATCTTTCTAGAGGGCCATTCACTTAAAACCATATTACACTGCCAGTGTAAATCACCCACCTCTCAAAAACAGAGCTTTTGAAGATATGTGGTGAAGAACTTTATGCTGTTCTGCTAATGTCACATTTACCCTCTTGCGTATTTAGCTTCTGTTTTTAATCTGCTCTTTTCAGTAAGCTTCATTAGCTTATTTATACAGTTCTTATCTACCCTTAAGCATTTATTTTTCTGAGTGCTTCAGTTCAGTTCAGATCAGTTCATTTCAGTCGCTGAGTCGTGTCTGACTCTCTACGACCCCATGAATCGTAGCACATCAGGCCTCCCAGTCCATCACCAACTCCCGGAGTTCGCTCAGATTCACATCCATAGAGTCAGTGATGCTATCCAGCCATCTCATCCTGGGTCGTCCCCTTCTCCTCCTGCCCCCAATCCCTCCCAGCATCAGAGTCTTTTCCAATGAGTCAACTCTTNCTCATCCTCTGTCGTCCCCTTCTCCTCCTGTCCCCAATCCCCCCCAGCATCAGAGTCTTTTCCAATGATTCAACTCCTCGCATGAGGTGGCCAAAGTACTGGAGTTTCAGCTTTAGCATCATTCCTTCCAAAGAAATACTTACCTTAAAAATAATGCCTTCAATTATATAACCAAAGCAGATGACAACAGATTACATTAAGAAGTTTACTTTTTGTTCACTTTTATATTATTCTTTTTTCATAATTTGATATTACTTAAGATGGAGTGTAAATATCACAATTAGCATATTTGATGATTTTCTTAAATGGGTATTGTGAATTTTTTCTAAAAGACTGTTAATTATGTCTTTTTAGATAAAACCAAGGACCCCTGAACCCTAAAATCTTGAAAATTTTACTGCCTTTATGGCCCAGTTTCTCTTTCAGGCAAGTTATATAAAAGATATTTTGTTTGTTTGCTTTTTAGATTTTACTAACAGTTTCCCTGCAGATTTTGTGTCAGATCCTTTTAAATGCAGAGACAGATAAAGATAGGTTATAATTGCGTTTCAAGCAAACTCAGTAAACAAAGCACTGTGCTGTGCTGTGCTGTGCTTAGTCGCTCAGTCGTGTCCCACTCTTTGTGACCCTCTGGACTGTAGCCCACAGGGCTTCTCTGTCCATGGGGATTCTCCAGGCAAGAATACTGGAGTGGGTTGCCATTCTCTTCTCCAGGGGATCTTCCTGACCCAGGAATAAAACTGGGGTCTCCTGCATTGCAGAAGGTTTAAAACAAAACAAAATAAAAAATAAGTAGTACTTTGGCCCTATTTATTATTTGTTCTGTCTTTAAAATGTCACAGAAGTCCATCCTCTGTGTTCTGTGACTTACTGTATGTACTATAGTTAGGTCAATACATACAGTCTTTATAATTTTACTTAGTTACTTCCTTGTCTGTCTCCTCCAGTCTTCGTAACTCTTAGCATATAGAGACCACTTGCATTTTTGTACGTCCTTAGCACTGTACTCAGGAATATCACTCACCTGACTGAATGAATGCCAGTTCTCCCTACCTTGTGAATATCATAACTACTTGAGTATCTACATGTGAGTTAAGAACATCAGAAAAAGTAACCGCTTCCTTTGATGTTTGAAGAACTTTAAATGAAAAATAAAATGTTCCCTAAACTAAAATGGAATTCAGTTGGAAAATGATGAAAATGCCATACGATTCTTCAAGGGTCATTTATTGTTTAGAACAACAAAGGCTGATGTTGTTAGCCCATGGTTGTTTTATTATATTCTTTTTTACCTATGTGATGTCCAACTTCTGTGAAATCTCTGGGAAATTTGATTAATATATTGTCATGCACAATTTCCCTTTCTTCACCACATCTGGAATTTTCATCCCAATTCACGTGTAGCACACAAACAAGGTTTATTTTTGAAAACGGCAGTTAGTTACCAGGAAACACAATGGAAGTAGCAAGCATAGACCCATACATGACAGATGGAAGCGGCAGCTTTCCCACTTGGCTGAAATCCTTATCTTTGAAAAGTCTTTCTACTCATTCTCACTAGTTGAAAACATAGGGAATCCTTTAGTCCTGCCTTCCCTGGATTTAAAGTGTGTGTTCAATTTAAATTTGGAACAGTGCTGAAGAATCCACCTGCAGGCGGCACAAAAGACTAGGTTTCAGCCCCTGGGTTGGGAAGGGAATGGCTACGCATTCTCAAATTCTTGCCTGGGAAATCCCATGGACAGAGGAGCCTGGCCAACTGCAGGCCATGGGGCCACAAACAGTTGGACCCAATTGGGCAACTGAACACACACACATACACACACACTCAATAAAGTTGTTAATTGTTCACATAATTTATTATAAAGGAAAAGGGGAGAAAGGAAATGTCTGAAATTCACTATATTTGTTGTGAAACATTTCGGAAAAGTTTACTTTCATTTCTCTTTTAACTTCATTTCCTCTCAAGTTCTTCAAAATGAGATGACTTATACTGGGAAATAAAAGGCTTCCCAGATGGCTCTGTGGGTAGAGAATCTGCTTGCAATGCAGGAGACCTGGGTTTGGCCACTGGGTTGAGAAGATCACCTGGAGGAGGGCATGGCTATTCACTGAAGAATCCCATAGACAGAGGAGCCAGGTGGCCTACAGTTCCCAGGGTTACAAAGAATTAGACATGACTGAAGTGACTGATCATGAGCACGAGCATACTGGGAAATATAGCTTAGCTGCACAGCTCCAGTTTAAACACTGAAACTCTGCTCTCTACTCAGTATTTATTTTCCCAGTATCAGTTGAAATATTATATGAGGATGGAGTTTTGCAAATGGCAATTCCACAGAAAACTGCTAATAGTATTTTTATCTTTCATATATTTCCTAGAATGGTTGGTTTTATTTCAATTAATATGTTTATATCTTCATAGGGTTTCATAATACTAATATAACATGAGCAAAATAAATATCATAGAAATGACATAAAAACTGAAAACTGAACCTTTTAAGGATACTGCAAACTTTTCTTCAATTTGTCACATTAAGAGGAAAAACAAAACACAAATACAAGCTGGTGTGAACTGTTAACTCCCCTATAAGATCGCAAGGGACTCAGTGGTAAAGAATCAGCCTGCCAATGTAGGAGATACAAGAGACATGGGTTCAATCCCTGGATCAGGATGATCCCCTGGAGTAGGAAATGGCAACCCACTCCAGTATTCTTGCCTGGAAAATTACATGGACAGAGGAGCCTTGTGGGCTTCAGTCCATGTGGCTGCAAAGAGCCATACACAACTGAGCCCAGCACACACACACACACACACACACACACACACACACACACGATAAAATTCATTCATTCATTCATTCAGCTATTACACTTTAATTGCTTTTAGATGCTGAACACTTAAATGATCAGGAAAAAAACAAAGTTATCTTGAGTGCATAAAACTAGTTGAAGGGGGAACTTCCTTAGTGATTGAGTGGCTAAGACTTCATGCTTCCAATACAGGGAGCCCAGGTTTGATCCCTGGTCAGGGAACTAGATCCTGCATGCCACCGTGAAGATCCCATATACTGCCTGCTGCAATGAAGACTGACGATCCCATGTGCTGCAACTAAGATGTGGTGCAGTCAAATAAATAAATAATAAATAGTTAACACAACAACAACAAAAATTAGTTGAACAGGAAATATATGAAAATTAAAGAATAAAGGAAAGTATAAGATATATTCTATATTGTGTACCAAATGTTGAGGAAGAAAGCAATATATGTCATCTTCCTGAAAAAAGTGAATTATGAATTCAGTTTTTGAAATAAGTAAGAGATATGATGGATGTGATGGACAGATAGGAAATCAGTGGTTTTGTTCTGTACAGAAATTATAGTACAAAAGCCTAGTTTGAGCATTGTTTAATTGGTATTTTTTCCACATCTACCACATTGGAGAGTGTATTGAATTGATATCTACTATACTTTGAAGTCTAGAGCTGTTTTTCAGCTTTATATGTGTTTTACAAACTAAAACTTAAGAAAAATACAGCAAAGGTTTACTAAAATATTGAAATAGAATGCTTTTCTTTACCCTTTTCCAGTTATTATTTTGTTTATAACTTATTCTGCATAAAAAAATAGGATGCTTTTGCTAGAGTAACTGGTCAGATATTACACTTCAAAGCAAATTAACTGCCTGTCCTTTGGTAGCTTTATTTCTTAAACTTACAATTACACTAATGAAAAGTCTTTTGTCAATTATGTGGGTATTGATATTTTACTCCAGCATTTCTTCATGATCTGTGATTAATTTTTTTTAAATTCCATCTTTAGGAAACTAATATTATACTAATTAATTCCCTACATGTAATAGAAATTCAGTGCTTTTGGTTCTTCCCAAAGTTATTGCAATGAAACTCACTATAATTTTTGCTGCTAGTGTAGTTTACTGGACAATTTTTTATTAATTGGAAACTGTTCTTTATTTAGGATAAATGAATTTAAGCCTAATGAAGTACTTCATCCCAATATGCAAATATAAGCATTTACATTTAGTATCAGCATCTCATAGTATGGGCTTTTCTGTTGGCTTAGACAGTAAAAAGTAAGTAAGTGTGAGTCACTCAGTCATGCCTGACTCTTTGCAACCCCATGGACTGCAGCCCTCCAGGCTCCTCTGTCCATGAGATTTTCCAGGCAAGGATACTGGAGTGGGTTGCCATTTGTTTCTCCAGGCGATCTTCCAACCCAGGGATCGAACCTGGGTCTCCTGCACTGCAGGCAGATTCTTTACCAACTGAGCTACAAGGGAAGCCCATGGTGGTAAAAAGGCTTCCTGCAATCAGGAGACCCAGGTTTGATCTCTGGGTTGAGAAGATCCCCTGGAGAAAGGAATAGCTACCCACTCCAGTATTCTTACCTGGAGAATTCTATGGACAGAGGAACCTGGCAGGCTGCAGTCCCTGGGATCTTAAAGAGTTGGACACAACTGAGCGACTAATACTTTCATTTCACTTCTCATAGTATAGCACTGTGTTAACCACCTTTATCTATTTGAGTGGAATTCATGTTAAATGGTATAAAGTACATAATAACACAGGAGTCATTCTCCACACTTCTTCTCCCTTTACCCTAGTAAATGTCTAGTTTGCTCCCAAGTCTGGCTCACGTTGCCTTTTAATATCCCTCAACTCATTGTGCTTTTGTCCATCCTCCCACGTCCTGGCCCAAATCATTGTTTCCTCACTTGTCACTGCAGTGTCTCCTCACACCGCTGCCCACCCATACGTGGATCCCTGCAGTCTCTTCTCTAGTCTGTAGAGGGCTCTTTCCAGGGCATATTCCTTGTTAACTTGGGCTTCCAATTTAAAACATGTCAGGGGGCTCTCTGTATTTTTAGAATAAAGGCAGAACTCTTGAGTGTGGCCTGTAAAGCCATACATGGCTCATCTCCTCCCAGATCCTTAGGACACACTTCATACCCTCCCTCTCCACTTTGCCCACCACCTTCCCTGATCAGGTTGCAATCATACTCATCTTCAATCCTTTGACCTCCATAAGCTCTTTCCTGTCGTATGCTGGTCTTTTCCCTGATCTATTTTTTTCTCCTAATGTTTTTATATATTTATGTTTATTGACCTTTTGATGTAGCATTTGGGATCTTAGCTCCACCACCAAGGATTGAACCTTTGCCCCACCCCCTGCAATGGAAGTGTGGAGTCTTCACAACTGGACCACCAGGGAAGTCCTCTCATGTTTTAGATGTCAGTAAAAAAATAATTTCTTCAGAGATGCCTTGATGACCCCTATCAGGTTCTCCCACTAAAGAATCAGAGCAGGGTGCTTTGTCCTCACTGAAATGTTTTATTAGTCAGAGCTTGAGCCATGACTGTTGATTATTTTATTGCTGAGTATGGGCCTCACTGGTGGCTCAGGGATAAAGAATCCACCTGCCAAAGGAGATGTGGGTTCGATCCCTAGATCGGGAAGATCTTGTGGAGAAGGAAATGGCAACCCACTCCAGTATTCTTGCTGGAAAATCCCATGAACAGAGAAACCTGGTGGACTGTAGTTCATGGGTCACAAAAGAGATGGACATGACTTAGCGACTAAATAACAACATAGGATCTAATAAGAAGAATAATAGGCAGTCAATAAAAATGTATTAAGTCTGTGAACAATAAAAAAAACTTTACATTTTAAATCTTATGAATATGAGCTATTTAAAAAACAGAACCAACTTATCTCATGGAGTTTATGATGCAGTATCTCTTATAATCAGAGGAAAAGGGATAGAAGCTTAAATGTTCATAGATTATGGATGGGGTCAAACTCCTATTCAATTGTAACTAAATAATTTTAAAATATTTAACCACAGATTAGTCATGTTTCCTTGGAATATTGTTGTATATGATATTGTTAGTTATAGAAAATGACATGGAAAATTAAGCTGTTTATCATTTTTAAGTCCCCTTTCCCATCCCCAGCTCCCAAATACCATCAGGTGCTCTGGGTAGATAACAACCCTAAGATCTGGTTCTATATTTAGTCTTAGTTAGATTGAAGAAGTTTGTTTACTCCTGAAGATTAAACATAAAGACCTTTTACAAAGCCAAAAATAGTGCTAAATCCAGGGAGCTGTGTCTCTTTTGGAAAGAAGATCGAAACCACACTTTAAAGAGGGAAAGGAAATGAGATAAGATCTTGAAAAAGTTTGTAGGGAGAAATGAAAACAGGCAGAGTCCAGTCTTTATCTTTTCAAGCAACCTGCCATGCTTCAACTTCTGAGCATCTGAGAGCCCAAATCAGATCTCCTCTGGAGCCTGGTTTTGATGCTGATAAATGTTGTTTTCACAACTTACTATTGCCAAATATGGTTTCTCTGAGTTACCCAGAGGACAAATATAGTCCTCCTTCTTTTTTTTTTTTTTTCTGATTTATTTTGAAATTATAATGCACCAAGCATGGGTCACCCTGGTTGGGAATAACTTTTAGTAGCTAAATGAGCCAGTAGATGAATGTATCCATGGCTACTTTGGGGTTGTATAGTGTTTTTTAAGAGTGCCAGGATGAGTCTGAAGATTAGACATCAGTTTGAGGACATGGCAAACCATGTTGTATCTTTCCAGATTGCTTTTGAAGGAACAGGCCTGCTGTCCCAATGCTTATGAGTCTACAAACTATTCAGTAGTAATAATGCTCCTGTTTTCTCCAAATTTAGCCTAGTTTGGTCAAATACCTGGCATTGTCTTTTGAACTCATATAAAGTGAAAATGGGCTTTCTGGGTGGTGCTAGTGGTAAAGAACCTGCCAACCAGTGCAGGAGTTTAGTCCCTGGATTGGGAAGATTCCCTGGAGGAGGGCGTGATAACCCACTCCAGTATTCTTGCCTGAAGAATCTTATGGACAGAGTTGGGCTACAGCCCATAGTCACAAAGAGTTGGACACAACTTAAGTGACTTAGCACAAAGTAAAAATCAGACTGAAGGATCTTGAACAAGATATTTTAAAAATAAAGGACATTCCACAGGATCAAGTGAGACTGGGCTTGTATTATACATTATTTAGCTATTGTAGATGCCTAATAATCATTATGATATGCTGAGATGCTTCATGACCCATGTACACCTTCCAACTCATAAAAAAAATTCACCATTTTTTAAAAAAAATTACTATAAAATGTATTTTGGCTTTAAATTCCTTGACCTTTGTTAATCCCTGTGTCTCGTGTTTATATATTTCATTAAATATGTTCTACTATCCTTGGATTTTTTGATTGTTGTTTGACCTCATGTTTTAATAGGTAGCCTAGTAGGATAGTTATGAGCTTGGGTGTTTGGGGTCAAAACACAAAAATTTGAATCCCTGCTCTGCCAGTTGCTTAGCCAGTGACTAAGACAGTACTTTATTGACTTAGCCAATACTTAACTGCTCTGTGCTCACAGAGGAATGATCTGTGCTTATCTCTTTAAATGAGTTAATACACACAAAACACTTATAACAGTGTTAATATCTTAGTAACAGCAAATATACTGATATTATAATCATCATATTCATTACTGTATAACATTTTTATTGGTTTTATTAGAATGCCTACTATACACAGACCATTTTGCTGGGAAGGGGTGATAGTGAATAACCTGCAGAATTAGCTTCTACCCTCCAAGAGCATGAATCCAGTGGGCAGAGACAGATTTGAAGCAAGTAAACAAAAATAAGGTGATATCTAAAGTAAATAGAATGAATAAGGTACTATGGTTTTGGATAAGAGGAGAGAACTATTTCAGAGAGGATGGCCAAGGATGGCCAGCCTGAGTTGTATTTTCATATGTCATTCTAGATTGAAAGAGAGCTGATTATGATAAGAAGAGGGACAAAGTTGTTTTTCAGGCAGAAAAAAAGACTGAGGACTAAGAGTCTTAAGGAGGAAGGCCTTTGCTGAGCTCTAGTAAATGAAATTGGGCCATTATAGCTGGAGTTAGAGAGAGCAAGATGGAAAGAAACAAAGTGAGGTGGAAGGAGGCAACAATAGGAGCCGAATCATGGAGTCAGCAAGCCTTCAGTCAGCTTGCTGAACTCAGCAAGAGTTCAGCCTTAAGTTCAACAGAAGATATTATAGTCATCACTGAGGCTTTAAAATTCTAGAAGATTATTGTCTGCCACATTGAAAAGTGGATTGGGGGTGAAATGGTGAAGCACAAATTGGAATTTTTGAATGGTATTAGTGAGAGAGGAAATGGTTCAAAATGTTGGCAGTGGTGATTAAGAGAAGCCTGATATATATGGAACATGGAAGTAAAGAGGGGAAAGACAAGTGAAAGATGTTTCCCATTTATCTGGCTTGAGTAGCCAGGGAGATAGTTGTTCCATTACTGAAAAAAGACAAGGTGTGGATTAAACTTGAGGAGTAGGGGAGAGGATGGAATAGAGAACTCAGTTTGGGATTAAGATTAAGATTCTGAAAAAAATGTTATAAAAGTGTAATTGGAAATAAAAATTTGAAATTATAGACAAGGTAAGGGATGGAGTTAGAAACTTAGGAGATATGATACAGATGATATTAATAGCCTTAGGGATGGCCAGGTTGATGTACAAAAGAAATGTAGAGAAAAAAATGAGGATGCTAGGAACTTACTCCCAAGTGTCTCCAACATTTAGAGGAAGACACAAATATCCATTTCTCATTACCTTGGGTACATGAAATGAAAGTGTTAGTCACTCATTCATGCCTGACTCTTTGTGACCTCATGGACTGTAGCCTTTCTCTGTCCATGGAATTCTCCAGGCAAGAATTCTAGAGTGGATAGCTATTTCCTTCTCCAGGGGATCTTCCTGACCAGGAATTGAACCTGGGTCTCCCACATTATAGGCAGATTATTTGCCATTTGAGAATGATTGCATTGTCACTTTGCAATCCTTTAAATATCAGTATATTGCTGGACAATATAGTGACGCTGTATAGTATGTGATATTGTGACATGCTAACAAGGAAGAACTATAAATGCTATTTCCTGTCTTTTTCATTGCTTTGTTTAGGTCTCTGGATGTAATTCACTTTCCCAAAATACAAAAATAGTATTAATGAAATCTATCCTAGACACATATACAAAAGTGACATATATCATAGTAAATACAATAATTAGATGTTAGAAACATCAGTTTGTATGTTACTCTGAATATTAGTACTTTCCACTATAAAGGAAAAAGGAAAAATAACTTGGTAACTAGTTGAGACATTCAGATTCTACAGGTGACCATTTACATGGTATATTTGTTATATTTTTTCTTTCATAAGTACTATTTTGAGAAATAAAGCATTGAAAACTAAGGGACATTCATGTCCATAGGAAAACTTCATAATATTCAGACAAAATTACCTGAATGCAAAAAGAGAAAGGATGTACTGGATCCGAAACATGAGTCTGAATTTTGTCAGAGATGATATACTGAAAGAGTATTTAATTAGAGTAGGGGGGCATTACAGAGATCTTAAGACAATGGACGTTTGGTCTCAACCAAACTAAGTGTTCAAAGCCTCCTGGAGCATCTGGGGCCATCATCATCTTTCTACGTGGGTGTCTTGTGGGACTGAACAAGGAGTCAAGGTCTCCCTTGCTGTCACAAATCGTAATGCCAAGGAACAGGAAAATATGCATGTGTGTGCACTTCTATGAGAGGTGTATTAGACTAATTCAGCTTCTTCCATTGCCTTTCAGTGATGGCTCTGTGTATAGACTTCTTTTTGATTTCACAAGTATGATCACCTTTAAACACAATCATCAAGGAAAGAGAATAGAGGCGTAATGGGACAAGCTTAGAGTTTGGCTTAAAGAGTGGCATAATTCAATGAAAGGAGGTAATCTGATCATATCCAGACTCAGGAAGACAATGAGGAGTCATTAAATTGATTTCAGAGACACTGTTCACTTTATTAAATACATTCAGGCTTATGGCATAAAGCCACATGGAGTTTTTCAAGGAAATTATTATTTTATCAGAGAATGTCTGAAGTTCAGGCTGCTCTGGTAGCTTTAAAATATTTAGCCAAAACAAAATTATCCACATGACAAATAGATTTTAATTGTTTTAAAAGGCAAATAATCAATCAGGATGTTTTGTTGAACACAACTAGAAGATCAGGAAGGAGTCAGTCAGGAGATTAGCAGGCATAGGAATGTGGGGAACCATTTCTTTGATACCAAATTATTTTTGTTGTTCAGCAACTCAGTCTTGTCTGACTCTTTGTGACACCATGGGCTGCAGCATATCAGATCTCCCTGTCCTTCACTGTCTCCCACAGTTTGCTCAAACTCATGTCCATTGAGTCGATGGTGCCATCCAACCATCTTATCCTCTGTCACCCTCTTTTCTTCCTGCCTTGATATTTTCCAGCATCAGGGTCTTGCCAGGGTCCAGCCCCGGTGGATCCAGGGTAATTCGAAGCAGGGACCGAGTTGGCGTCCTAGGAAAGAACTTATTTAATTACAGATATGTCGAGAGATATATAGAGATTAGAAACGGATAGTGTAGTTGGAAATATTAGTGGAGAAAAAGAGGCTGAATAACTTGGTTTATGTGGGATACCAATAAAATTCCAAGACAAGGAATTTGCACCATCTACGAATATCGGAAGGTGCCCCTCCTTGGGCTCCTCCTCGCGCGTGGAACTTAAAAGCCAGGGCAAGTAAGTAGATGTGGTGAGCACCCATGCTCCAGATGGGAATTCAGCCAGAAAAATGGGGAGCAAGAAAGAAACGACACAGGGGAATCAGTCTTTCCAGAAACTGATCCGATTTCTTTATTTTTTAGGTTTGCTTATATACCTTTTGTTACACATAGAGACAAATGGAAATTTTAAAGTCACGCAGGGGTCAGCAGTCCTGACCTTTATAAAAATCAGGTGCTTCACATAAATGTATAAAAAAAAGGTCTTAGGGGTTTTACATCATCTTTTGGCCATGAGGCCTGCTGACATTTTATGATCCTTTCTTTCTGATAACCACAAAACTTATTTTTCCCAAGGGTGTTTTTTCTTAAACCAGGCACCACCCTCTGAAGGTACCAGATAAAGTTGCATTCCTATAGGGGGAGGGTGTATTGGGTTACAGCTAAGAAAGGAATTTATTTAACATGATTAATCTTAAAGATTAATACTTATTTCTCCTATATGCTAGTTATATTCATTATAAGGGCAGGGAATATGGAGATTTAGCAGCAAACATCAGCCCAACAAATGAAAACCCTTCACCAGTGTTCCCCTTAAGATCTATTTAGTCTTAAGATAGTGATAAAGTTAAATTTTTGCATAGCAAGGACACAGTGATTTATAACAAAGTACAGTCATCTATAACAAAAGAGAAAATTCATTAACTCAAAAGGTCTAGTATTGCTAACATCAAAAACTACTATATTTCCTTTTCTATATTCCAAATGCACTAATATATTCCCAGGTGCCTAAGGATATGGAGGCCTGGTGGCAATCATTGACTCAACAATGAGAAAAGCCCTATGCTAATTAAGACTTTCAAAATACTCCAAACTCTCTGTGCTGTTTATAGTTGAGAGGTTGTCACACAAGCTAGTCTGTCAGCAGAGAGGTTTGACCTGAGACACCCTTGTCACACCCAGGGCAGGGAATTAGCAGCAATTATTGGCACAACAAATGAAAAACCCTTCACCAATATAATTCCTAACCAACCCACTATACTAATAATTTCTAACTTCCCAAAAGAATCTGCCTTTAGTAAGTCTAAAACATCTCGTGCCTCTCATGGTTGGGAGGCTGTAAACAATCACATGTGGCCGGACGAACCTGTACAGGCAGGCTAGTTAACCTTCAGAGGAGTTTGTAAGTTGTAACACTCTTGTCACGCCCAGGAATTTTTATTGACTTGGAGCTGTAAGTTAACTGCTTCTCTGAGAGAGGTAATGAGGGTCAGCCCCCCATAAAGTCAGAGGTGTAGGTGAGAGCATGAAACAGTAAAGTAGGTTGACTCTGGTTTTGGGGATAGATGCTTAGGAACAGGGGGCCTCCTGAGGCTCGCTCGATCCTGCCTTTGCGTATGCCGAAGCCTCCTTCCTCATGACCTTTGCCATGGGCAGAGTTCCTCACGCTGGCTCCCAGCAGGGTCTTTTTTTTTTTTTTTTTTNGGGATCTCCCAACCAGGAGATGAGCCCACACTTCCTGCAATGGCTGCTGGGTTCTTTACCAGTAAGCCACTAGGTAGTCCCATATTGTTCCATATCCTTGGGAATAATTGTATGATTTTTTTTTTTGAGTCTTATCTTTTAACAAGAGAAATAAAACTTTGTAGAAGCAAAGGAATTAGACAGAGGAAAGTATCTTCATACTGTTTTCTATACTGGCTATACCAATTTATATTCCCACCAACAGTGCAGGAGAGTTCCGGTTCCTCCATATCCTCCTCAATTCTTGTATATTGTCTTTTTTAATAACAGCCATTCTGACAGGTGTGAAGTGATAGCTCACTGTGGTTTTTATTTGTATTTCCCTGATGATTAATGATGTTGAGCATCTTTTGAGTGGTGATGTGCCTGTGGCCATCTGCATATATTCTTTGGAAAAGTGTCTTCAAAAACAGACAAAAAAAGTTACAGAAAAAGATCAGACTTGTGGTAACCAGAGGTAGGGTATGGGCAGGGGAATTGGATAAAGATGGTCAAAAGGTACAAAATTCCAATTATAAAATGTAAATAAGTATCAGGGATAACATAAACCATGATAAATATAATTAACACTGCCTTATGTTGTATATGAAATTTGTTAAGAGAGTAAATCCTAAGAGTTCTCATCACATGGCAAAAGCTTTTTGTCTGTTTTTTTAATTTTGAATCTGTATGAGGTGATGGATGTTCATTCAGGTTATTTTGGTAAACATTTCATAAAGTATGTAAGTCAAACAATTACGCTGTACATCTTAAACTTACATAGTGTTGTATGTCAACTATATCTCAATAAAAATGGAATGAAATAAACTTTACATAAATTTTAGGAAAGGAAAAACAGGATCTGTAATGAGTGACAGTGATGACCACACTGTCATGCAGTTATGAAAAAAGCATTGCATTGTGAACACAATTCTATGCAAGATATCTAAAATCAGAGTTGAATTCGCATTAGTCTACTGTTTTATTTTCTGAAGACAAAGTCATATTTTTATCTGGTCTGTGGAAAATTTATTATGTTCCTGAATCTTCAAAAAGATATATTTTGTTTATCCTATTATTTCTTTGATTACTTGTCCTAAGTAATTATTTTTATAGTATGATCTATATATTGTTATAGATATATAATATATATTAAGTTCTATACATTGTTACATTAGAATAACTTAAATATGAAGTTAAAGGCAAGCTATGAAAGTTAATCACCACCTGCATCTGTTCTTTTTATTAAAGATCTTGTGCATTTGATAATTTTTCCTTCAAGTTGTTATATTAAAAAGGGTCTTTTATTTTTGGCATTTCATTTCTGTACGAAAGACAGCATTTTCAACAGATTGCCAAATGCTGTCTTTGCCAACTAAATCTAAGATGCAGCATTTTTGAGATACAAGCATTATGATTACTGTGGTATTTTGTTTTTGTACATTTATAAGCTATAGCAGTGCAAAACAATGCAAATACAACTTAGTATGGGAACCATATCTTTCTTATTCACTGCCTGGCAGAAAATTACCTTTATTGTTGAGTGGATGTAGAGAATTTCTTTTTACTCTGCAGAGTGATGGCTTAAAGGAGAAGGTGACTTTGGCAAGCAAGAAAGAATACTGAAAAAGCTATATTAAGGATCAATTGTGAAGTAATGGCCTTTCCTTTTAGGCAGCCAGTAAAGCAAGAGAGACAAGTCCTAGGAAAAAAGTGTCTGCTGTTGGGTTGTGTTTACTGAAGGAGGTGCAGAAGACTCTATTGAATTTAAAGATGCAATGTGTGGAAGGAGAATATAAGAGTTGTCTACAGCTGTGGTTTTCAATGTGTGATCAACTAACAACATCTCAGTCACCTGAGAACTCATTAGAAATGCAAATTCTCTTCCTCAGTCCAGTCCTAGTAAATCAGAAAGTTTGTTTTCACAAGCAGAGGTCATTCTGATGCACATCTGAAACCAAGAACCCCTGGTCTGAACTGGGATATTTGTCAGAATTGCCCAAATGAATGGCCCACATTAATTAGATTGACTGAAGAACTATCAAAAAGCTTCAGCATGAATTGAATCTTCCTTAATGGACTTATTGAGATACGTAAGTGAAATGTTTAGGACCCCTGCCCCAACGAATTCTTTGAAAGGATCCAGTTTCTACTTGAAGAAACTATTGAGATCTGAGCATTTCAAAAGTGAAACATTTTTAAAGGAACTGACTCTTAGGTTTGATGATGATCAGAGATCTGTAGGAAGAATACACTGGGAAGCTGCTTACTCCTTGTGTACAAACTTACTTCTATAAAATGCCTTACATTCACCTGCTTACACGTGTCTATTTTTAAAAAGGGCAGTTTGTATTCCTGTAGACAGATGTTTAAAGATACAAATTATTCAACAACAGGTAAAATATGTTGGCTTAAATGCATGGTAGAATATAATTGACCTTATTACACTATTTAATGATAGCAGATTTTGAGTGGAGTATATCTATTTCATGGGCTTCCCGGATGGCTCAGCAGTAAAGAATCTGCCTGCAATGCAGGAGACACGGGAGACTTAGGTTCCTGGGCCAGGAAGATCCTGGAGAAGGAAATGGTAATCCACTCAGGTATTCTTGCCCAGAAAACCCCATGAAAAGAGAAGCCTGGCGGGCTACAGTCCATAGGGTCTCAAAGAGTCAGACATGATTGTGCGCGCGCACACACACACACACACACACACACACACATACACACACACACACATCTTCTTCAGTGCCCCCAGAAACTGACTTTGAGTAAAGGATTCCAGTACAGTAATTTATTTAGGGGTTTCCCTGGTGGCTCAGAAACAATATGCCTGCAGTGTAGGAGATCCAGGTTCTATCAGGAGATAATCCCAAGAAGCATCCATAGAGATGCTTGAGACAGATCAGGGTGCTAGCAACAGTTCCTACTGTTACTGGGAACCTATGGGATGCAATGTAAAACCCATCTCAGAGATCCTGCTGGAAGGTCTAAGGAAAATGGAGCATTTATCCAGGATGTTATCAGCTGCTGTCTGTCATTGGTTTTGGGTTGGTAGAAATTGGCCCTATGGACTGCCATGTTACTCTGGAATCCAGAGAAAGCCCAAGGGAAGAGTCCTCATGCCAACTTTGTAGGAGACCATGGATCGAAAAGAAGTTCTGAGAAGATGTGGACTGGATGCAGCCTCATCTGCTGAGCAGTAGAACTGGTGAAGAGCAGGTGGTAGGCCAGCCCCCTAAAAGAGGAAGTGGAGTAGATGCTCAAAAAACTCCAAATCAAAACCTGAAAAGGACTCCTGAGACTCTCAAAGGGAGACTCTGTCTGCTTCACAGTGCTGTTCAGGCATGATCTGGCTTCAGGCATCCAGGAGCATTTATTTAATGTTCACCTGCACTTGACATTGTGATCCACCCCAGGAAGATAATGAAAGCAATATGGCTCCTGGCCTGAAGCATTTGACAAGCTGGTCTGGAGGCAGGAAGCAGAAAACTGGAGCTCCAGGCTTCTGTTCAAAATGACAAATGCAAGCTATAAAAAGGAAGACCCTGGTGTTTACAGAGGCAACAAATTAAATGCAACCTGCCTGGATTTGATCTAATGCCCATTTCTATTACTATGTGCTGACACTTCCCAGAAAGTTACCCTGTGAGTTTCCAAAGGTATTTTGATTTTCTGCCCTGCCAGAACACCATGCTTGGTGTAATGTTGGATGTGTATTTTTATGAAATGTTATAATTATTAATTCATGGTAATTGAAAAAGGTGCTTGTGGTAACTGGTTTGTCTTTTATTGCTTTCAGTTCCAAATGTGACGTATTATTATTCCCATTCCCACTTCTCTTCTTGCTCTGTTAAGTGTATAAAGTTGAAAACCATAAATCACACTGTCTTTTTGATCTACGTGAACCTAACAGGCCAATGGCGACACTTTACTTAATCATTTTACAAAAATAATTAACTCCATTTCCTTCTTACAAACAAATGTGCAAGGTTCTCACAGTAAATTAGATTTTTAAAAGAGTTGTAAACTTTGGTTTTAGTTGGTAGACTAAAAAGTGTTTAAATAAATTTGGAAATAAGTAAAATAATAAAAATGATTATTTTTCTCATTGAAGTCTATTATAGTTCCTTTAAAACTGTTTTTCATTTTTTCAACTCTTAAGCCATTTCCAGTATACTCATATTTACAGTGTTTTCTTTGTAAAGCTTTGTGTTATTCAGATTCTTGACACTAATAACCCAGAATTTCTTTCCCAACCTCTCCCCCATCTCTCTCTTTTAGTGTTTTTATTTTTAATTTTATTTTTAAATATATTGAATAGATATATCTGGTGAATATTTCAGAAGACAGATGATAATCATCAATTATGTGACTGTGGGATCATTCTTGTTCCCAGCCAAAGGTGTCCAGTTTGGGAGTTTCAAAGCTAGAGAATTAAAGAGTATTAAAATGGAAAGGTCAGTTTTCATTCCAATCTGAAAGAAAGGCAATGCCAAAGAATGTTCAAACTACCTCAAAACTGCACTCATTTCACATGCTAGTAAAGTAATGCTCAAGATTCTTCAAGCTTGGCTTCAACAGTATGAGGACCAAGAACTTCTAGATGTTCAAGCTAGATATAGGAAAGGCAGAGGAACCCGAGATCAAATTGCCAACACCCATTGGGTCATAGAAAAAGCAAGAGAGTTCCAGAAAAACATCTACTTCTGCTTCATTGACTACCTTAAAGCCTTTGCCTGTGTGGATCACAACAAATTGTGGAAAATTCTTCAATAGATGGGACTAACAGACCACTTTATCTGCATCCTGAGAAATCTGTGTGCAGGTCAAAGAGCAACAGTTAGAAATGGACATGGAACAATGGACTGGTTCCAAACTGGGAAAGGAGTACATCAAAGCTATATATTGTCACCCTGCTATTTAACTTATATGCAGAGTACATCATGTGAAATGCTTGGCTGAATGAAGCACAAACTGGAATCAATATTACTGGGAGAAATATCAATAACCTCAGATATGCAGATGACACCACCCTTATGGCAGAAAGAAAAGAGAAACTAAACTCTTGATGAAAGTGAAAGAGGAGAGTGAAAAAGTTGGCTTAAAGCTCAACATTCAGAAAACGAAGATCATGGCATCCGGTCCCATCACTTCATGGGAAATAGATGGGGAANGTCCCATCACTTCATGGGAAATAGATGGGGAAACAGTGAAAACAGTGTCAGACTTTATTTTTTGGGCTCCAAAATCACTGCAGATGGTGACTGCAGCCATGAAATTAAAAGACGCTCACTCCTTGGAAGAAAAGTTATGATCAACCTAGATAGCATATTCAAAAGCAGAGACATTACTTTGCTGACTAGTCCCTATATTTAAAATTATGGTTTTTCTAGTCATGTAAGGATATGAGAGTTATACTGTAAAGAAGACTGAGCACTGAAGAATTAATGCTTTTGAACTGTGGTGTTGGAGAAGACTCTTGAGAGTCCCTTGGACTGCAAGGAGATCAAACCAGTCAATTGTAAAGGAAATCAGTCCTGAATAATCATTGGAAGGACTGATGCTAAAGCTGAAACTCCAATATTTTGGCCACCTGATGCAAAGAGCTGACTCATTAGAAAAGACTCTGATGCTGGGAAAGATTGAAGGCAGGAGGAGAAGGAGATGATAGAGGATTAGATGGGTGGATGGTATCACCAACTTGATGGACATGAGTTTGAGCAAGCCCTGAAAATGGTGAAGGACAGGAAAGCCTGGCATGCTACAGTCCATGGGATCGCAAAGAGGCATCAGAACTGAACATGACTGAACAACTGAATAACAACAAAATGGAAATGTTCATAGAGGTCATTTATGACATCTGACTCACCCTGCCACGTTTTTCAGTAAATTATATGCCAATAATGTGCACCGTGGATATTGGCTGTATTGCCCAGTTCGTTTTCCACCTTCATAAGGATAGATATGGTAACATGTACTGTGATTTTCTATGGGAAGTCACCCTCCCCCATCATAACCTTTTGTTTAACAGGGCTGAATCCACTGCAACCCCAAGCTCCTGGGAGGACATACAGGCCAGCTAATTAGAGGACAGAATCCTCCCAAACACAGCAATGAGATAAAGCCTGAACAAGGACTGAGGTCCCATATGTGAGAGCTCACTCAGATTTTTATTGGCATTCTCTTGGTAAAAAGGCTGTTTCTTTCTATTGGATTTGCTAAGGTGTTAGGTTGAAAACAAAAAGAAGCAGGTATCCATCATGGCACAAACAGGATTAAGCCTGTCAGATAATGAAGGCAAAATCCAGAAATAGGACTATAAACCTCAAGTGGGCCCTTGGCAATGCCTGGCAATTCTATTATATTTTCCTGGTCAGTCTGCTCTCTCATTTTCTAAGAGATCCACTTCAAACTCTCTCATTCCTCTTTAAGCTTTTGTTATGTTCCCTTCACTATCTGCTTACATCTTATGATCCTGCTTTTTATTTCAGTGAGAAAATAGGAACAATCGGGAGAGAACTCCTGATGCTTCCACTGGCAAATCTATGAATCTTCCAGCTTTTGTAGCCACATGTATTTTCCTCCATTTATTATAATAGGGTTCTGACCTTGCCCCTAATATCAGTCCTGTCCTTTATGTCCTAGATCACACATCTTAGCACCTGCTACTCAAGGACTTCACTTACCTCTCATTCTCATTTATTATCAAAGTTCTGTTAACTGTGTTATTGCCACCAGTAATAAATTTCTGTGACTTTTCCCTACTTGGAAAACCAAAAGCTTTCCTTCTCTCAACTCACACACGCTTCCTCAAGTTCTGCCCTATTTCTCCTCTGTCCTTTACAGTGAACTTTCTTCAAAGTGTTTATCTGTTCTCCCCATGTCTCTCTCCTCTCATCTGTTTCTGGCCCTCACCGATCAGAACTATGATTCCTCACCCCAATGAAATTGCTCTTGCCATGTTCTAATTTGTTTCAGTTGGTTGCCAAAATATTGACCCTCTGTGCACCAATACTGAATAGGAATATGGAGAGAGTTTTGGAGGAAAGAGATAGAGTAGTTTTATTTCCTTGCCAGGCAAAGAGGGAACATAGCAGGCTAGAGCCTCAGGAACTGTGCCTCCTTCCCTGGGGAATAAGTAAAAAGTGAAAGTCATGCAGTAGTGTCCAACTTTTTGGGACCTCATGGACTGTATAGTCCATGGGAATTCTCCAGGCCAGAATACTGGAGTGGGTTCAGTTCAGTTCAGTTCAGTTCAGTTGCTTAGTTGTACCCGACTCTTTGCAACCCCATGAACCATAGCACGCCAGGCTTCCCTGTCCATCACCAACACCCAGAGTTCATGCAAACTCATATCCATTGAGTCGGTGATGCCATCCAATCATCTTATCCTCTGCCGTCCCGTTCTCCTCCTGCCCTCAGTTTTTCCCAGCATCAAGGTCTTTTCAAGTGAGTCATGTCTTCGCATCATGTGGCCAAAGTATTGGACTTTCAGCTTCAGCATCAGTCCTTCCAATGAACACCCAGGACTAATTTCCTTTAGGACAGACTGGTTGGATCTCCTTGCAGTCCAAGGGACTCTCAAGAGTCTTCTCCAACACCACAGTTCAAAAGCATCAATTCTTCAGTGCTCAGCTTTTTTCACAGTCCAACTTTCACATCCATATATGACCACCGGAAAAACCATAGCCTTGACTAGACAGACCTCAGTTGGCAAAATAATGTCTCTGCTTTTCAATATGCTAAGTTGGTCATAACTTTCCTTCCAAGAAGTAAGTGTCTCTTAATTTCATGGCTGTAATCACCATCTGCAGTGATTTTGGAGCCCCTCAAAATAAAGTCAGCCACTGTTTTCACTGTTTCCCCATCTATTTCCCATGAAGTAATGGGACCGGATGCCATGATCTTCGTTTTCTGAATGTTGAGCTTTAAGCCAACATTTCTACTTTCCTCTTTCACTTTCATCAAGAGGCTCTTTAGTTCTTCTTCACTTTCTGCCAAAAGGTGATGTCATCTGCATATCTGAGGTTATTGATATTTCTGCCAGCAATCTTGATTCCAGCTTGTACTCCTTCCAGCCCAGCATTTCTCATGATGTACTCTGCATAGAAGTTAAATAAGCAGGGTGACAATATACAGCCTTGACACACTCCTTTTCCTATTTGGAACCAGTCTGTGGTTCCATGTCCAGTTTTAACAATCGTAAAACAGGTTCTCAAGAAGCAGATCAGGTGGCCTGGTATTCCTATCTCTTTCAGAATTTTCCACAGTTTATTGTGATCCACACAGTCAAAGGCTTTGGCATAGTCAATAAAGCAGAAATAGATATTTTTCTGGAACTCTCTTGCTTTTTTGATGATCCAGCGGATGTTGGCAATTTGATCTCTGGTTCCTCTGCCTTTTCTAAAATCAGCTTAAACATCTGGAAGTTCACGGTTCATGTATTCCTAAACCCTGGCTTAGAGAATTTCCTTTCCCTTCTCCATGGGACCTTCCCAACCTAGGGATCAAATCCAGGTCTTCTGCATTTCAGGTGGATTCTTTATCAGCTGAGCCACAAGGAAAGCCCAAGAATACTGGAGTGGGTAGGCCTATCCCTTCTCCAGCGAATCTTCCCGACCCAGGAATTGAACCCAGGTATTCTACATTGCAGGTGGATTCTTTACCAACGGAGTATCAGGGCAAAGTTTTATAGACAGGGTTTGTAGTCTGGGGTAGGTGAAAAGGATTAGAGTGGGGAAAGTCTTGCATTCTTCTGCAAAATTTATGGCCAAACTTGGTGACAGGCAGCTCAGTAACCAGAACTGGTGTCTCTGAGGCTATCGGCCTGTGACCTCCTTTCTGAAATGAAGAATGCTGCAAGGAAGTGCAGGGCAGAAGAATGCCAGGTACAGAATATAATTCATTTGGAGTCAGAGCGTAAGTAGTTTTATGAAGGACACGTCTAGCTACGAGTGTTTCTTAGTTGTAACAGCTAAAGAATAACTGCTGCTGCTAAGTTCCTTCACTCATATCCGACTCTGTGGGACCCTATAGATGGCAGCCCACCAGGCTCCCCCATCCCTGGGATTCTCCAGGCAAGAACACTGGAGTGGGTTGCCATTCCCTTCCCCAATGCATGAAAGTGAAAAGTGAAAGTGAAGTCAATCAGTCCTGTCTGACTCCTAGCAACCCAATGGACTGCAGCCTACCAGGCTTCTCCATCCATGGGATTTCCAGGCAAGAGTACTGGAGTCGGGTGCCATTGCCTTCTCCTAAAGAATAACCAGGATAGCTTAATTTTCAAGGCCTCTTTGGCTGGTTTTTTGAGATTGCATTCAAGTACTGCATTGCAGACTCTTTTTTTGACCATGATGGCTACTCCATTTCTTCTGAGGGGTTCCTGGCCGCAGTAGTAGATATAATTACCATCTGAGTTAAATTCACCCATTCCAGTCCATTTTAGTTCACTGATTCATAGAATGTCAACGTTCACTCTTGCCATCTCTTGTTTGACCACTTCCAATTTCCCTTGATTCATGGACCTAATATTCCAGGTTCCTAGGCAATATTGCTCTTTACAGCATCAGACCCTGCTTCTATCACCAGTCACATCCACAGCTGGGTACTGTTTTTGCTTTGGCTTCATCCCTTCATTTTTTCTGGAGTTATTTCTCCACTGATCTTCAGTATCGTGTTGGGCACCTACTGACCTGGGGAGTTCCTCTTTCAGTATCCTATCATTTTTCCTTTTCATACTGTTCATGGGGTTCTCAAGGCAAGAATACTGAAGTGGTTTGCCATTCCCTTCTCCAGTGGATCACATTCTGTCAGACCTCTCCACCACGACCCTCCCGTCTTGGGTTGCCCTACGGGCATGCTTAGTTTTATTGAGTTAGACAAGGCTGTGGTCCTAGTGTGACTAGACTGACTAGTTTTCTGTGAGTATGGTTTCAGTGTGTCTGCCCTCTGATGCCCTCTTGCAACACCTACCATCTTACTTGGGTTTCTCTTACCTTGGATGTGGGGTATCTCTTCACAGCTGTTCCAGCAAAGCACAGCTGCTGCTCCTTACCTAGGATGAGAGGTATCTCCTCACCACTGACCTTCCTGACCTTCTACGTGGGATAGCTCCTCTAGGCCCTCCTGCGACAGCACAGCCAGGGCTCATTGGAGGTGGGGTGGCCCCTCTCGGCTGCTGCCCATGGCCTCAGATGCAGAGTAGCTCTTCCCAGCCATCGCCTCTGACCTCAGAAGCGTGGTAGCTCCTCTCAGCCGTTCCTGTGCCATCGTAGCCTGGTACTCTCGGCTGATGACCCTGACTTGAACGTGGGGTAACTCCTCTTGGCCACCGCCTTTCAGGCATGGGGTCCTTCTGGCTTCTGCCCCTGACCTCGGACATGGGGTAGCTGTTCGTTTCCAAGGCAAACTATTCAATATCACGGTAATCGAAGTTTATGCCCCAACCAGTAATGCTGAAGAAGCTGAAGTTGAACAGTTCTATGAAGACCTACAAGACCTTTTAGAACTAACACCCAAAAAAAGATGTCCTTTTCATTATAGGGGACTGGAATGCAAAAGTAGGAAGTCAAGAAACACCTCAAGTAACTGGCAAATTTGGCCTTGGAATACGGAATGAAGCAGGGCAAAGGCTAATAGCGTTTTGCCAAGAACATGCACTGGTCATAGCAAACACCCTCTTCCAACAACAAAAGAGAAGACTCTACACATGGATATCACCAGATGGTCAACACTGAAATCAGATTGATTATATTCTTTGCAGCCATAGATGGAGAAGCTTTATACAGTCAATAAAAACAAGACCAGGAGCTGACTGTGGCTCAGATCATGAACTCCTTATTGCCAAATTCAGCCTGAAATTGAAGAAAGTAGGGAAAACCGCTAGACCATTTCGGTATGACCTCAATCAAATCCCTTATGATTATACAGTGGAAGTGAGAAATAGATTTAAGGGCCTAGATCTGATAGATAAAGTGCCTGATGAACTATGGATGGAGGTTCATGACATTGTACAGGAGACAGGAGTCAAGACCATCCACATGGAAAAGAAATGCCAAAAAGCAAAATGGCTGTCTGGGGAGGCCTTACAAATAGCTGTGAAAAGAAGAGAAGTGAAAAGCAAAGGAGAAAAGGAAAGATATAAGCATCTGAATGCAGAGTTCCAAAGAATAGCAAGAAGAGATAAGAAAGCCTTCTTCAGCGATCAATGCAAAGAAATAGAGGAAAACAACAGAATGGGAAAGACTAGAGATCTCTTCAAGAATATTAGAGATACCAAGGGAACATTTCATGCAAAGATGGACTCGATAAAGGACAGAAATGGTCTGGACCTAACAGAAGTAGAAGTTATTAAGAAGAGGTGGCAAGAATACACAGAAGAACTGTACAAAAAGATCTTCATGACCCAGATAATCACAATGGTGTGATCATTCTTCTAGAGCCAAACATCCTGGAATGTGAAGTCAAGTGGGCCTTAGAAAGCATCACTATGAACAAAGCTAGTGGAGGTGATGGCATTCCAGTTGAGCTCTTTCAAATCCTGAAAGATGATGCTGTGAAAGTGCTGCACTCAATATGTCAGCAAATTTGGAAAACTCAGCAGTGGCCACAGGACTGGAAAAGGTCAGTTTTCATTCCAGTCCCAAAGAAAGGCAATGCCAAAGAATGCTCAAACTACTGCACAATTGCACACATCTCACATGCTAGTAAAGTAATACTCAAAATTCTCTAAGCCAGGCTTCAACAATATGTGAACTGTGAACTCCCTGATGTTCAAGCTGGTTTTAGAAAAGGCAGAGGAACCAGAGATCAAATTTGCCAACATCTGCTGGATCATAGAAAAAGCAAGAGAGTTCCAGAAATACATCTATTTCTGCTTTATTGACTATGCCAAAGTCTTTGACTGTGTGGATCACAATAAACTGTGGAAAATTCTGAAATAGATGGGAATATCAGACCACCTGACCTGCCTCTTGAGAAATCTGTATGCAGGTCAGGAAGTAACTGCTACAGCTGGACATGGAACCACAGACTGGTTCCAAATAGGAAAAGGAGTGTGTCAAGGCTGTATATTGTCACCCTGCTTATTTAACTTATATGCAGTGTGCATTATAAGAAACGCTGGGCTGGAAGAAACACAAGCTGGAATCAAGATTGCTGGAAGAAATATCAATAAACTCAGATATGCAGATGACAACACCCTTATGGCAGAAAGTAAAGAGGAACTAAAAAGCCTCTTGATGAAAGTGAAAGTGGAGAGTGAAGAAGTTGGCTTAAAGCTCAATATTCAGAAAACGAAGATCATGGCATCTGGTCCCATCACTTCATGGGAAATAGATGGGGAAACAGTGGAAACAGTGTCAGATATTATTTTTGGGGGGCTCCAAAAACTGCAGATGGTGACTGCAGCCATGAAATTAAAAGACACTTACTCCTTGGAAGAAAAGTTATGACCAACATAGAAAGCATATTCAAAAGCAGAGATATTACTTTGCCAAAATGGTCCATCTAGTCAAGGCTATGGTTTTTCCAGTAGTCATATATGGATGTGAGAGTTGGACTATGAAGATGGCTGAGAGCTGAAGAATTGATACTTTTGAACTGTGGTGTTGGAAAAGACTCTTGAGAGTCCCTTGGACTGCAAGGACATCCAAACAGCGCATTCTGAAGGAGATCAGCCCTGGGATTTCTTTGGAAGGACTGATGCTGAAGCTGAAACTCCAGAACTTTGGCCACCTCATATGAAGAGTTGACTCATTGGAAAAGACTCTGATGCTGGGAGGGATTGGGGGCAGGAGAAGAAGGGGCTGATAGAGGATGAGATGGCTGGATGACATCACTGACTCGATGGATGTGAGTCTGAGTGAACTCTGGGAATTGGTGATGCACAGGGAGTCCTGGCGTGCTGGGATTCATGGGGTCGCAAAGAGTCGGACACGACTGAGCGACTGAACTGAACTTGGCTGGTTTGCACCAAAGACCATTTGCTCATTTGTGGTTTTGTTGCAACAAGTTGACTTTGAGAACACCAGTTATCCCCTTTATGATTCACTATTCCTTTCTCATTTTGTGGCTGGATTTTCTTACTCTTTTAGATTAGAGCTCAGTACTAGATCCTCCTCTCTTCTCTGTTTTTATTTACTGTCCTTGGCTTTAAATGTCATCATTTTTCAGTGCTTTTAGATAAACAAGTTATTTTCTGTCTGTGTTGCTTCGCATAGCTTGAGAAGCACTGAATTCTTTCCACATTTTCCTCTTAATACAATTTGACTCAAAATCATACTGGGAAATATGATAACTCATTTGGATGGCACTCCAGCTTTTCCTCTGTAAAGATTGTTGCAAGGTAATTGGTAATTCAGCTATTTCCTCATGCCTCTTTTCCAATTCCTACTGTCATTTTACAAGATGGATTCTTTTGTTCTCACTGTTCATTCACTGAAAATACATGTTTTTAAAATCCTTACCGGAGCAATTTCAATCTTCTAACCTTCAATTTAAAAAAAAATTCTCATTCTAATATTTCTTTTCATTCCCTGCTTATTTATGGTAGCCTCTAATTCCTTACAAATATTAGAGTAAATTTCATGCATGTGATTAATAATTTCTGAATTTTCTTTAGTTTTCTTTCTGATATTTGACATTTTCTTTTTATTTTTTTTTCCCAATAATCTTCTCAGGGATATGAAACCAAGTTGTAGTTCACTTATTCCTTAAAGCATTTGGCTTTCCCCTCAAGTTTTGGCTCTAAAATTAAGTGCCTGTAGTAATTTTCCTGTTAAGATTTTCACTTGCCCTGTGTTACACCCTCAACTTCAATCTGATTTATCATATTGCATTTCTAAAATGTATGGCCTGCATTGCCTATGGCCAATATGCAACATAGTGAGAAAGAAAACACTCCTATAGGACCTAGGGGAACTGTTGCCTAGCTATTATCTGAAACAATGCATGATTAATCCCCTGTGGTGAATGTTCTGACTTGGGTCTAGGCCTCCCCAATTTTTATAAAGCATTTACTGATCAAGTGCTTTCAGTTGCCTGGCAGATTTGTTACATTAACACAGAGTTGCCTATGCTTTTACCTTAAATTTCTACCTGAGAAGTTATTTCTATGGCAGCTAAATGCCGAAGGTGCTTTCTCTCTTCAATATTACTCCATTTACATTGACGTGGTCTGGGTTTTGTCTGTCTTTACCTTCCATGAACCTGTCAGTTTCTTAGTATGCTGCTTCTGGCCATTATGTTTATATAGATTGCTCAGTCATGCTTTGTTTTGCTGGAAGAGACCAGACGGAGCCTCGGTCCTTTGTCTTCATGTGCATCCAAACAAAAGCAGGCCTGTCTGCAATTTCATTTCAGCATTCAGTCACAGTACTTGCGTTCCTGAATCAATGAATATTAAATGGGTTGAACATTTGTTGAAGGCTCCTTGTGTGCCTGCACAAGGCCTTGAGGTGGTTATTTAGCGAAGCTGGTACCAAATGTGACAGTGTCTACTGTATATCCAGCCATTTCTCTACCAACCATTATGTTTTCACAGTCTTATAAATTTTAAAATCTCACTCTGTCTTATATTGCTGCTGTTTGTAGTTATCTCTTTTTACTTGTTTTATTCTTTGGAAATGAAACTGATTCAGTTGTGAGCCAACCTTAAAACCTTAGAATGGTATATTTGTAAACATATTAATGTATGTATAAATCAGAATGAAATTGGGTCATTTGTTGAGAGGTGGATGGACCTAGAGCCTGTCCTATAGAGTGAAGTAAGTCAGAAAAACAAATATTGTATATTAACGCATATATGAGGAATCTAGAAACATGGTATAAACTATCATATTTGCAAAGCAGAAATAGAGAGCACATATTTGGATACCAAGTTGGGAGGAATTAGAAGATTGGGATTGACATTTATGCACTGCTGATACTCTGTATAACCAATAAGAACTTACTATATATAAGACAGGGAACTCTACTTAGTGAACTATGGTGACCTGGATGAAGAAGTCCAGAAAGGAAGGAATATCTGTATACATATGTCTAATTCATTTTGCTTTATAGTAGAAACAAATACAACATTGTAAAGCAACTATTAATTTTAAAATAAAGTAAGAAAAGAAAGCTCACCAAACAGAAAGAATTTAGACTCTGTGGTTACCTGGACTGTCTTTAGGCCTTAGATTTTGAGAATTTTCTCAAAGCTTAAAAGGTAGAACCCAGTTCTATGGCTCACAAGAAGGTTTATACTTGCCTGGAAATGGAGTTATGTTAGAAATGTGGGCTGGCCCTAGGCAAAATTGCGAAACAGAAAATGATTGTCCTCCAATGTCATTGCCCTCAGCTCTATTCCTGGCCTCTGATTCCTTTGGGGACAATCATAGAAACCCAGGGCCTTTTTTTTTCTCTCATTTAACTACACTGAAATGCCTGTCTTTCTCAGACTCCTTGCCCAATCAAAAGCAATGCTCTCACCATGCCTCTCTCTTCAGAGAGAGTGAATTTTGGTGAAAATTGTCAGTTAAAAACTCATTCCAGGAATCGTAACCTCTTCCAGACAATATATCCTTCAGCCAAAATAGTGGTCCAGAGGGCTGTTGGGAAAAAGCCTTCCATTTACTTAAATCTTGATTTCTTGCTCTTTATTGCATGTCACCCAGAAAAGCTAGTCTATTCAAATTGGGGTGCCCTATGTCATCCTTTAATTGTCAAGTATGAGCCAATAATACAATACAAACAAAATATTCTTGGAAGGGATCTAGTTCTCTGTCTTAACACCTATCACAGGATAGCCTTGACATTCAAGATTGACAATGAAGATTCGTCTTTGATTTCTTTTTTGAAATCATTTTAATGAATTCCTCTTGTAATAGATATCTTCAGTTATAAATAATATATATGATGACTTGTAATCTCTCTAGTATTTACATTATATTGTATTGCAAATTACATTTACCATTGAATTTGTTATCTTTAGTGAATGAACCTAGTCAGTTCCTTATATTATTCCATTAGATGCACAGATTATTTTCTTACTGTTGGGCTTTTGGTGCTTTTCTAATGTCTGCCTATAATACCCAGAGCTGAAATAAACAAATCTTTCTGTGCCTATTCTTGTGAACAAGTACAGGAGTGTCTTGTGGGAATATAGCTACAAGTAGCATTGTTAAATAAGGCAGACCATAACAGGTATAACATCTAACGGTTGTCTTGGACCTTGCTTTCTTGGGAAAATAACTGACAGTGATTTGTTGTTAGATCTGTCTGTTTTCTCTTTATGCTGACTGAAAGTTGAATTTTGGAGACCCATGGTAATCTACTGTTCACCTTCACTGGATATTTTGAAAATAATCTCTAAAGTAGCTGTAACAATTTATACTCCTCCTGGCTATATGTGAGATTTCCTGTTTCCAAAATCCTTCCTAAATTTTATCACAGGTTTTAGCATTTTTTTCCCCGGTCTTTTGGGTACAAAACTGTATCTTACTGTTATTTCAGTTTCCATTTATTCAGGTGCTGGGTTTTTCATCTATTTATCAGCCATTTGGGCCTGTTAGTCTTCTGATTCCTTTGCTTAATTTTCCTTTAGATTGTTTGTTCTTCATCTAAATTAGTTATAATTATATTTTGGATACTCAAACTTTGGATACTCAAACAAATATCATTTGATATCGATTATATGTGGAATCTTAAAAAAAAAAAGATATAAAATCAAAACAGGCCCACAGACATAGAAGACATAACTACAGTTACCAAAAGGAACAGGAGAGGGAAGGGATAGATTAGGAGTTGGGGATTAAAATATAAATGCTATTATTTATAAAATAGATAACCAACAAGGACCTAGCATATAGCACAGGGAACTATACACAATATTTTATATATATAAGAGAAAAGAATGTTCTATATATATGTATAAAATACATATATATATAA
>SJYQ01002396.1:1071726-1128124 GCA_006410935.1 Redunca redunca | reverse complement strand
ATTGTCCTCATTTCTTTTAATTCATTTTTCTTTTTTCCTCTCTTATTCATTTATTTCTACCATTCTATCTTCTATTTCACTAATCCTATCTTCTGCCTCCAATATTCTACTATTTGTTGCCTCCAGAGTGTTTCTGATCTAATTTATTGCATTATTTATTATATATTGACTCTTTTTTTATTTCTTCTAGGTCCTTATTAAACCTTTCTTGCATCTTCTCAGTCCTTGTCTCCAGGCTATTTATCTGTGATTCCATTTTGATTTCAAGATTTTGGATCATTTTCACTATCATTATTCGGAATTCTTTCTCAGGTAGATTCCCTATCTCTTCCTCTTTTGTTTGGTTTGGTGGGCATTTCTCTTGTTCCTTTACCTGCTGGGTATTCCTCTGTCTCTTCATCTTGGTTATATTGCTGCGTTTGGTGTGGCCTTTCTGTATTCTGGGAATTTGTGGAGTTCTCTTTATTATGGAGTTTCCTCACTGTGGGTGGGGTTGTGTCAGTGGCTTGTCAAGGTTTCTTGGTTAGGGAAGCTTGTGTCGGAGTTCTGGTGGGTGGAGCTGGATTTCTTCTCTCTGGAGTGCATGAGGTGTCCAGTAATGAGTTTTGAGACGTCCATGGTTTTGGAGTAACTTGAGCTGCCTGTATATTGACGCTCAGGAGTGTGTTCCTGTGTTGCTGGAGAATTTGCGTGATATGTCTTGCTCTGGAACTTGTTGGCCCTTGGGTGGTGCTTGGTTTCAGTGTAGATATAGAGGTGTTTGATGAGCTCCTATCGATTAATGTTCCCTGGATTCAGGAGTTCTCTGATGTTCTCAGGATTTGGACTTAAGCCTCCTGCTTCTGGTTTTCAGTTTTATTTTTACAGTAGCTTCAAGACTTCTCCATCTGTACAGCACCGATGATAAAACATCTAGGTTAAAGATGAAAAGTTTCTCCACATTGAGGGATGCCCAGAGAGGTTCACTGAGTTACATGGAGAAGAGAAAAGGGAGGGGGTAATTAGATGTGAGTGGAATGAGATGAGGTGGGATCAAAAGAGGAGAGAGTAAGCTAGCCAGTAATCACTTCCTTATGTGCGTTCCTCAGTCTGGACCGCTCAGAGATGTTCACGGAGTTATACAAGGAAGAGGAGAGGAAGGAAGTAGACAGAGATGGCCAGGAGGATAAAAGAGGGAAATGAAAAGGAGAGAGACAGATCCAGCCAGTAACCAGTTCCCTAAGTGTTCTCCATCATCTGGAACACACAGAGATTCACAGAGTTGAGTAGAGAAGAGAAGGGGGAGGGAGGAGACAGAGACAACCTGGTGGAGAAAAAGGAGAGTCCAAAGGAAGAGAGAGTGGTAAAGCCAGTAATCTTGGGTACTGAAGATTGGGTTTTTAAATGTACAAAATTGACAACAAATACCAAGAAGCAAAGATTAAAAATCTGTTTTTGAAGACAATGATCTGCTTTTCTGGGTGCTTGATGTCCTCTGCTAGCATTTAGAAGTTGTTTTGTAGAATTTACTCAGCATTGAAATGTTCTTTTGATGAATTTGTGGGGGAGAAAGTGGTCTTCCTGTCCTATTCCTCTGCCATCTTAGGACCAACCCCCCATTGGTCAGTTTTTGCATGTGTACCACTTTGACTCAATTACATGGCTTATTAATAAATATTGATTATCTGGCAGACAAATACTCATCTCTTTTCTGTTTTGTTTTTTTTTTTTTTTACAGTTATCTTGGCTATTCTTTATTGGCCCTTTGTTCCTCAGTCTGAATTTTAGTATCATCTTGTCAATTTCTCTACAAGGGAACTCTGTTAAAATTTAGTTGCATTATATTTGCATAGAATTTATACATCAATTCAGAAAGAATTTACATCTTTAAATATTGAGACAATTATCATTAAGGCATATCTCTAGATTTCATATGTTTTATTTTATGAATTTCANTAAGGACTTATGTTTTTTGTTTGTTTTGTTTTATTTTTAAATGGCTGTTATGATTACAGAGTTTTTAATGGCTATCTTTATTATTAAATATCTATTTAAACATTTTCTTAATACCTCAGGGATATGACCATAAATATGAACTATCATGTCATGCTTGGACTTTGGTTGCATATCTAAAAACCTAATCTAGTAGTTCTGGTGGTTGCCTTAGAATTTGTTTTCCTGGGACAATGACTGCTAGGAAATAATTTTTGGATTTTTCTTTTTTATCATACAGATGGGTTGCAAGTACAGTGTAGTCATGTGTTTTTCCTGAACAGTAACTCAAATACTGTAGAAACTCTCCTTCTTTAGTGGTATTTTCTGTCTTTGGAAAATCACTTTGTCGCATTTACAATCATCAACCTTTGACTTAGGCTTCCCTGGTGGCTCAGCGGTAATGAGTCCTCCTGCAATGTAGGAGCCCCAGGAGACACAGGTTTGATCCCTGGGTTGGGAAGATCTCATGGAGGAGGAAATAACAACCCACTGCAGTATTCTTGCCTGGAGAATGCCATGGACAGAGGAGCCTGGTGGGCTACAGTCCATAGGGTCCCAAAGAGTCGTGCACAACTGAAGCAACTTGGCATGCATGCATGCCTTTGACTTAATATCTTTCTTAATGTTATTTGTTTTTTCAGTTTCATCAGTGGACTCAGGGATGATTTCAATGAAGTGGTCATCAGACCTTTGGTTTTTGGAGATAGACATACTTTAGTATGTACTTTAGTAATACTGATATTGTCATTATCATCTAGCACAGAACATGACATATAATGGATACTCAGTGAGAATGTCTTTCAACAAGTATCAGTGATGTTATCATTGGATTATTCAGATAAGTACAAAGATTACAGTAGACCTTGCTTAAAATACTTATTGTTTGACATTTACTGGAATTCTAGGCAACATAACATTAAAATTTCCATCTTTAAGTTATTTGTTCAAAAGTCTTACATACCAAATCCATTATGGATATTTTATTTTCATTAAAACAGTTTTCTAATACAATTTTATATTTGCAGTAGCAATGGAATTTGTAGATAGAATCAATCTGCTAATGTAGGTAGGAAAAGTACTGAATGTTTCTGTCATTATGAAGTCCTCAGGGTGACTACCAGAGTTTCCAAGTACATGAACTACTGGATGTTTGATATACCCTTAGGGTGACTTACTCAATAAGCAACTGAGATTCTACTGGCTTTAGGGCTATATTATCCTGTGTATTTCTTGCTGGGAAAAATCTCATGAACAGAATAGCCTGGCTGGCTACAGTCCATAGAGTTGCAGAGTCGGACGTGACTGAGCATGCACGCACCCTCTGTATCTGCTACATATGCTGAAGGAGGGACCTGTGTTATCTACGTACATGTCCCAGGGAGAATAAGGCTGTAAGAGGTGAGACTGCTAATAGGGATACTTGATACTGTAGAACTAATTGCCTATCCTCCCGGACTATCTCATCATTTACTGGCATAGTGCAGTATTCACGGCTCACTGCCCCAGCATTGCTTCTAAATGCTGCCACTGAGCATCTCCAGTTTTCCTGTTTCTCCTTTTTTTTTTTTTTTGTTTAACTTCCTGCTACTTCTGGTTCTGCTTCCTGCCTTGCATGGAAGGGATGGCTTTTCACAGACAATTCCTGTCAATCAGAACATGACAACCATTCAAAGTTCACGAAGTTCAGTCTTTGTAGCATCAAATCCTCTTGCCAGTAGATCTCTCTTCCTTGGCACTCATGGAGGCTGCTTTTTTGCACCTTATATTGGTGACATTGTAATCCTGCCTCCTGTGGGGTTAGCGGTCAGAGAAGCTTGGTGTTCCGAAAGGCTGGTCCTTGGATAACTAAAATTTTACTGTGAGTGTGAATTTTAGTGACTTCAGCTCAAACTCTTGTGGGATGTCTTGGTGGTTGAGTAATTTTTCAGTAATCTAATGAGCAAAATTGAGATGCAGGATACATTGTAAAATATTTTTTAAGTGCAAAAAATGTCTCACACAGTGGGTACACATGTCTCCTTTCATATCAGTTTCCTTGGGATGCTATAATAAGGTACCACAAACTGTGTGATTGCAGACAGTAAAAGTTTATTCTCTTATACTTCTGTCCAAAATCAGGGTGTCAGCAGGGCCATGGTCCCTCTGAAACTTGAAGATGAGAATCCTTCCTCACCCCTTCCTGGCTCTGGAGGTTTGTTGGTAGTGTTTGGTGTTCCTTGACTTGCATCTTTAGTACTTCCATCTCAGCCTTCATCCTCATGCAGTCTTCTCTTGTATGTCGGTAACTTACCTCTTCTTATAAGGACACCAGTCATGTTGAGTTAGGGCACACTCTATCTAATTCAGTATGACATCATCCTAACTTGATTACATCTGCAAAGAGTTTTTCTTTCCAAATAAGGTCAGAAACAAGGTCCTTGAGGTTAAGAATTTGATATAGCTTTTGTGGAGGGGAGGGGAGGGGTGCAATTTAACCCATGGCATAATTTACTAATAGACTCTTAAGTGAGCATGAGAGTGTAGGAATGTAGGTTAGGGATGCATTCTGTGATTCAAGGTGTATGTGGGGGAATGTCAGGGAAAAACTTTCTTTCTCCTCTCATAGCTCATTTATTGTCTTCTTACTTCCTGGTTCCCAACACACTCTTTCTCTCTTTATAATTTGTTGTTGGAAACTGGGAGGAGATGTTTAAAAAATCAAGTACTAGAAATGCAGTTTGTAAATAATTTTAGTCTATGAGGAAATAACTCAGCTCTTCCAGGAGTTCTGTACTCTTATTATTTAGACTTTTGAAATTTCCATAGGTGGTTGATTTTATTTTTTGAAAATTGCCAAGTTCAAGCAAAAAAGAATAGTGTTATGCAAGCTATTATTCTAAGATACTTGTTATTAGGGCTGATTGTGAATATTTATTATGATAATAGTGAGCCTAATTCTGTATTGATTTGTCCTTTCTGTGCTGCCCATAATGGAGAAAAAAATGAGACTCCATTTAATAACTCAGTAAGCGGTTTCTACTTTTAAAATATTAGAAAGGAACAAAATTTTGTATTAAAATTATATTTATTGAGCTCAGTTTAATATTCCACTGAAAATTTAAAAGACTGAGTATTTTTTGGAGTAACTAGATTTATGTAAGCCAAAATTCTACAGGTAAAGGAAATGTAAAATCAGTTTAGGTCAGAGGAGTGTATACTAACCATGGAAGAAAGAATATAGGGATGTGATGGGTAGAGAAAGCAGAGCAAAATTCAGAATCAGAAAAGAGAATGCTATTCTTTAGTAAAAGTTAGAAGATTTTCTACGTCTGATTGTAGTATAAGCTAACGCACTAAGAGGTTATGTCTGATTAAGAAATAAAAAGGCATAATTGGTAGACTTCTTTAAAACTATAATTTGCATTTGTGATTTAATGTAATAGCGTACTCTGATTAACTGTCTTTATAGGTCTTGGGTCTCATGATTTAAATAACTTGACAGCTTTTGCTTCTGAGCATGGGGTGAATCAGAAGACAATGTGTCTAAAAATTGGGGGACTGATTGGGCCCTCTCTTATAAGATCATAGGTTGTTGGTTGTTGTTGGACTTGGATGGATCAAGTTGTGTCTGACTGTTTGTGACCCCATGGACTACAGTACCCCAGGCTTAACTGTCCCTCACCATCTCCCAAAGCTTGCTCAAACTATATCCATAAGATCATAGGTAGTGAGGTGAGAATTTGATTAGGATTCTTGTGGCTTCCCTTGTGGCTCAGACAGTAAAGAATCTGCCTGCCTGGATCAGGAAGATTCCCTGGAGAAGAGAATGGCTACCCAGTCCAGTATTCTTGCCTGGAGAATTTCATGGACAGAGGAGGCTGGCAGGTTACAGCCCAAGGGGTCACAAACAGTTGGACACAACTGAGCTACTAACACTTTCACTTTCCACTTTTTTAGTGGCTCTGGCAATGGAGAAGACTGTGTAATGGTTTAAAATACTGATGAGATCAAATTAGTAGTACTTTGTCACGAATTACATTTAGATAAAGATACAGAGTGAGATATTGAAACCATATATTTGTTAGTAAGATGGGTTATCACTGATATTATAATAAAGATGAAAGTTAAGAATTAGAGGTCATAAAACACTACTGGAAATCTTTATTAGAAAATACACTATTACAATCATCACTGGTTAATATTACTGTTTGACACCATTAAAATTTTTTTTCCTTTGGGCTAGTTAGTTACAAATTAGGTTATTTTAAGATTTTCATGCATATTATTTGTTAATCTTTTAAATTCATTCTATTGTGAATCCTAGTTCTTCATGATATGTACATTTAATGATTCCCTTAGTTTGTAAAGGTGCTTGGCAATAAAATTTCTTATATTTTTCTGGAAATGTCTCTCTGTTCTCATTTTATTTCATTTTATTTAAAAAAAAATAACTTTTGGCTACACTGCATGGTGTGTGGGATCTTAGTTCCCTGAGCAGGGATGGAACCTGTGCCCCCTGCCGTGGAAACATTGAGTCTTAACCAATGGACCACAGGGAAGTCCTAATCTCATTTTAAGTAATACTTTAGCTAGGCATAAAACTCTAGTTTGCCTATTTTTTTTTTCTCAGCATGTATAGCCACTGTCTTTTTGCATCCATTTTACCACTGAATACGATGCTATCGATATAATTTGTCATTATCTTGTAGCTGCTCTTTTTTTATTTGTAGCTAAACTAAAATCTTTGCTATGACATTTATTTCCTTCAGTTTTACTATGAAGTGATCAAATGTGGACTTCTTTTTGCTTATCTTGGTTGGTGTACGTTGGGCTTCCTGAATCAGAGTTCAGTTCAGTTCAGTCGCTCAGTCATGTCCAACTCTTTGTGACCCCATGAATCGCAACATGCCAGGCCTCCCTGTCCATCACCAACTCCCAGAGTTCACTCAGACTCACATCCATCGAGTCAGTGATGCCATCCAGCCATTTCATCCTCTGTCGTCCCCTTCTCCTCCTGCCCCCAATCCCTCCCAGCATCAGAGTCTTTTCCAATGAAGTCAACTCTTCACATGAGGTGGCCAAAGTACTGGAGTTTCAGCTTTAGCATCATTCCNGAATGGACTGGTTGGATCTCCCTGCAGTCCAAGGGACCCTCAAGAGTCTTCTCCAACACCACAGTTCAAAGCATCAATTCTTCCGCGCTCAGCCATCTTCACAGTCCAACTCTCACATCCATACATGACCACAGGAAAAACCATAGCCTTGACTAGATGGATCTTAGTCAGCAAAGTAATGTCTCTGCTTTTGAATATGCTATCTAGGTTGGTCATAACTTTCCTTCCAAGGAGTAAGCGTCTTTTAATTTCATGGCTGCAGTCATCATCTGCAGTGATTTTGGAGCCCAAAAAATATTTTTAAATATTTATCACATATATAATTTCCCTCTGCTTCTATTATCTGAAGTTCTTTAATCATTAATTTCTTTAGTTTAATTATTAAGTTCTTTAAGATAATTAATCCTTCCACTCAGTACATCTACAGTATTCTATAATTTTGAACTGTATACTCACTTTTTAATGAAGTCTTAATTGAAAGATTCCTCTGCTTCCTTCCAAAACACATTTGCTTTTGCTTCTGACAAGAATACCGCACACCACCAATCTGAAACTAATTTTTAAAATAACATCTCTGTTCCTACTCTATGTGGGTAATATAAATGACTTTCTTACAAACACTGATTATAAACTATGATTATAAAATATAAATGAAACCAAATGATTTTTTCCTGAATAGAGACAGACATGTTTCTGTATGATTTCTCTTTGCCAGAGAACACATTTATTTTCTAGTCAATATTTTCACTTATATAGCATTTTAAGTGGAATAGGCAATGACAACCCATCCCAGTACTCTTGCCTGGAAAACCCCATAGACAGAGGAGCCTGGTAGGCTGCAGTCCATATGGTCACAAAGAGTCATACACGACTAAGCGACTTCACTTTCACTTTCCACTTTCATGCATTGGAGAAGGACATGGCAACCCGCTCCAGTGTTCTTGCCTGGAGAATCCCAGGGACGGTGGAGCCTAGTGGGCTGCAGTCTATGGGGTCACACAGAGTCGGACACTACTGAAGCGACTTAGCAGCAGCAGCAGGATTTTAAGTTTCTGAATTTTATTTTAGGTAGAAGACATGACAGATCTATTCCTGTTGAGGGTCAAAACATTCTTATGTCCCATCTGTGGCAATTAAAATCTAGCTTCTAAATAACTTTTAATGATTCTAAGGTTGTCAGTGCTTCAGAATTAATTTAACATTCTTGTTTCAAGATTGCTAATTTCTGTTTCTTTTTTTTTTTTTTTTGGCTCAGAGATTGCTTTTCCATTTATAAAGATGTTTGTTGTATTTCATGTGCATTTCTAGGTGTCTTGGAGATACATTTCCTGGTATTCAGTCTCTTATATGCTCTCATTTAATTTTTACATGTTTCTTTGACATGGGATGCTATTTTATTAATTTTACTATTGAATCTTAGAAAGATTAAGTAATTTGCCAAAGGTTACACAAAGAAAAAAATGGAGAACCCGGACTTAAATTCAAGAAGTCTGAGCCAAGGTTCTTTACTGGTATGCTATCAAAGAAAAATACAATATTTTACAAGTTTATCCTTCTGGTAAGTTTGTTACTTAATATTTTGCTGTAAGAATATTAATACTATTAACATTTTTACTTTATTCTTAGATTTCATGTGTGAAGGTTAATAAGCCTAAAATTAAGAATTGCCCCTAATTCTAACTAAAAAGAGCTAGTTGTTGATATCCATTTAATAGTGGGAAATATTAAATCTTTACTTTTCAGGATGGTGGTAATTCTAAAAGACTAACCAAATCTGTCATGTATTGAACTACTAGTTCTTTTTTTTTCCTTTCTTTTAGTCCATAATGACTTGGCATATATAATGAATAAAAGGTGGAAAACAGCCTAATTTCTATAAATGAGTATTGTTGATTTCTCATTCTGTTTTAATGTGGGTTGCATTTGAAAAATAATATATGATCTCTGCATGCACATTTAGCAGCCCTTTAAATATGTCCCCAGTCTTAATGCAGAAACATTGGGCATCATCACAATGTAAAGCATTACACTCTACAGTCTAAAGGAAAAGTATGATGTTTTTGCATATTCTTGGACAGTTCTATTTTCAAGTTAAGGAATGTTCTAAAGTTGTCTCTAATTAGCAAAAAAAAAAAAAAAAAGGAGTGGAGTCTGATCACAACATAACAGTATTGTTAGTTGGACATCTATGAATCAAGACAAACACAAGTGCTAAGGTGTCTAATTTTATGGTGAGAGACAAGGAACCTTCCTCTTTCATGGCAGCTCCTATTGTATACATCCTAATAATTTAAGTTGCCGCTTGGATGCTGTTCAGTCGCTAAGCCATGTTAGATTCTTTGTGACCCCTTGGACTATAGGACACCAGACGTCCCTGTCCTTTACCATCTCCTGGAGTTTGCTCAGATTCTTGTCCCAGCTCCTTAAAATTCTAATGCATGAGGACATCATTTTAGAGTCTAGATATTATTTAAAAGATCAGTTTAAAAAACATTACCACAAAATAATTTACCACTATTGTTGGTGCTAAGAACATTTTTGTTATTGGTTTTTATTGTCTTATTGTTTTGCTTGATATGGGCATTATCTGAGAAATGGTTAAATCCTAGACACTGTAGCCAGACTTTCTAGGTTAAAAACCTTATTCCATTATCCAAAATTTTCTTGTCTTTGGCAAATTAATTTTTATGTAATTCAGTTTCCTCATCTATAAAATGGGAATAGTACCTACCTTGTAGGATTTTAATGAAGATTAAATGAGTAAGATGCAGTGCTTAGAATGGTATCTGACACTGAATAAGCACCATGTTATCTTAATTAGCTATAATTATTAACTTCAGATTGTTTTAGGTTGGCTCAGATGGTAAAGAATCTGCCTGCAATGTGGGAGACCTGAGTTTGATCCCTGGGTCAGGAAGATCCCCTGGAGAAAGAAATGGAAATTCACTCCAGTATTCTTGCCTGGAGAATTCCATGGACAGAGGAGCCTGGTGGGCTACATCCCATAGAGTCACAAAAGTCAGACACAACTGAGCAACTAACACTTTTACACTTTCACTTTTCATCAACAGACCCTTAAGTTAGAGCTTCCAGGTTACTAAGATCACAGACATCTCAGTTCATTAGCCTCAGATTCAATTCCTAGTGTTAAGCTGACCTTGGACAAATTAATAAGCCTTATTAAGCTAAGCCATGATTTTATAATCTTTGAAATGAAGATAATGTTATTCACTTCATTGTGAAATCATAAATGTAAAGTGTTTAACATTGTGCCCAGTACATAGTATTCTATAAATAGCTATTATTACTTTTTGCATCATACTATACAAAATTGGAAGGAGTTCTTGGGATCATTTAGTCATGTAGTCTTAATTTCTAGAGAAGAGGGCAGAGAAGGCAATGGCACCCCACTCCAGTACTGTTGCCTGGAAAATCCCATGGACGGAGGAGCCTGATAGATTGCAGTCCATGGGGTCGCTAAGGGTCAGACACGACTTCACTCTCACTTTCACTTTTCACTTTCATGCATTGGAGAAGGAAATGGCATCCCAGGGATGGGGGAGCCTGGTGGGCTGTGGTCTATGAGACCCACCCAGAGTTGGACATGACTGAAGTGACTTAGCAGCAGCAGCAGAGAAGCGGAAGATGAGTGAAAGGTAACTGGAAATGAGGAGGCAACATTAATTAACATTGAAGAGATCCACACAGAGTTGGGCAAAATTGATTTTCACAGTGCTTCCATTTTTGGACATGATCTCTAGTTGCATCTGTTAATTAGTGAAAATATTAGGTTTGGAGATTCACAAATGTGATTGTAATGTGTAGCACATGAAGCAGAAGCAGCCTTAAGGCTAAACTCTATAAATGTTTGCATCTTCTGGTTTTGCCAGCTCCCTGTGCCAAAGCTTGACTAAAGTATTTAAATAAGGCACACTCGGGGGGCATCTATGTTTGTGTGTCCTCGTGCATTTATACCTGAAAAGGTTCTTTAGCATGGAATTGTGTGAAACTAACAAATGGGTGTATTAAAAAATCATTGAACCCACACTGTTATGAAGATTAAATATAGCTGATTGCTTTTTGTTTATATAGGGCCTCCTATAAAGGATGCATGGTTGAGTCATACAGGCCTTTGTCTCTGCAGATGGTGAACTCTGTGTGTGCTTGGCTGCCATTGCCCCCTGTCCAATGTGCCAGGTTGCCTACTTCTTATTTCATAGCTTTGAATATCATCTGGCAGTGGCTTAGAATTTTGCTTTTTATGTCTGGGTTTGCTTAGTAATGCTTCCATTCTCTGTCTCATAAAATAAGTTCTTCACATCTATAGGGTCTTTGACATTTTCTTCCCCAATTTCTCCTGCACACTCTTTCTGGTGGGAAAAGCTACTTGCTGTTCAGAGTAGGAATTGAAAATGAACTCCTGTTCATTGTTCAAAATCAGTTCCCATACTTATCACAAATCAGACACCTCCCAGTGGTGCCCCACAGCAATTGCTGGTTCATCCTTCCATCTTCATACTGTGTAAATGATGTAAGAATTAAACAACCATGTGTATTTGCTTTAAAAATCCATATTACTGTATTAGTCTTTAGTATGCTGCCATACAGAGTGAAATGCTAATGTCAGCATGACCAGAATATTCTATTCCTATAGGCAGATCTACAGGAGAGGTTAAATTATACTCCCAGTGTGAGTTTATTAATTTGTAGTAAGAAATATATTTACCAAGGAACTGGGCACCTGCATTCACTGGCCAGTACATACAGTGTAATTTATCATCATTTTCCCATTAACTTTGAAGGAAATAACCACTAGGGAGCACAGAATGGGGCTCCCTTTGCTTGAGAACAGCCTGCAAAGGCAGAAAGACCCTGGAACTCTCAAGAGGATCTGAGAATGTGTCCACAACAAAAGAGTATTCACAAAATCTGGGAATTCAGGGAAAAGAGTATATTTAGTTGAATTTTTTCAGTATAACAGTTGGAACCTTATCTTTTATAGGAAACAATGTTCTGGGGATTTAAGAAAAACAATTTTGTGAATATTATTTGAAAGATTAACTAGCAAATTAAAAAAATGATTTGTCTTATGTTTCCTGACAAATTGGAGATCCTACATTATTCTACCAGTGGAAGGAGAAAAAAAGTTAATATTCATTGACTTCCTATAATCTTCATCCTTTCATCTCTCTTTCTGTTTTTATCTTCAATTTCATGAAACTAGTGTGATCAGATGGGATCTCTTTCCTTTGGAAATACTAGTTGAAAAATGAATTCAGTTCCGTTCAGTTCAGTTGCTCAGTCGTGTCTGACTCTGCAATCCCATGGACTGCAGCACGCCAGGCTTTCCTGTCCATCACCAATTCCCGGAGCTTGAGTCCTAGTCCACTCAGACCCACTTTTCATTTAGAGTTTGAAGTTAAGAGATTAGAGGCACCGTGAAATGTTTCTGTTCACCAAGACCTGCTCAATATAGGGCTTAAAGTGAAAGCCGCTCAGTCCTGTCTGACTCTTTGCAACCCCTTGGACTTTACAGTTCTTGGAATTCTCTAGGCCAGAATACTGGAGTGGGTAGCCTTTCCCTTCTCCAGGGGAATCTTCCCAACCCAGAGATCGAACTCAGGTCTCCCACATCGCAGCCGATCTTTACCAGCTGAGCCACAAAGGAAACAAATATAGGGCTGAGAAGCTAACTAATGATGAAGAGTATGTGTCATTCTCACCCACACCCTTTGTTTTTTAGAAATCTAACAGTGATTTGGAGAAGATAAGTCATTGGTGTGTGGCTGGTCTGCCATCTCTGAGTCATGGCTAAAAGCTATACACTGCAGGGATAAATCATGAAAAACTTAATCTTTCTTTCTAGATGATAGGTATAGATACATGTACACATATACATGCATAGTTTTTGACCATGCTTCTTTATTATAATAGCTGACTAAGCATCCTCTACATACTCATGAATCCCAGCTCCCCAAAATGTGACTTCTGTCTAGAATTCCCAAATGCCTGATCAGTGGGTGTTTCTCTACAGATGTTCTACAGATGATCTTTATTAGTGAATCTGTCAGAAAGATGAGGAGGCTAGTAAGGAGAGGGCAGGAATTGTGACTTCATCTTGAATATCCAGAACCTAGCAAATAGTGACCATCTAGCTTAATAAATGCTTATTGAATGAATAAAAGGATGAATGAATGATTTATGACTCTTTTTACACTTTGCATATTTACAGATATGCTCATGTAATCACCCTTACAAACTTAAGGATCTACCAGGAAAGAATACTGAAGTGGGTTGCCATTTCCTTCTGCAGGGACTCTTCTCAACCCAGGGACTAAATCCCCATCTCCTGCATTGCAGGCCATCTGTTGCATCACAGGCAGAATCTCTACCAACTGCCACCAGGGAAGCCCTATACAGACTGGACGGTTACTCTCTAACCCTCCAAATTTCCCTCACCCTTAAAACTGCATGTCACCCTGTTGGGACATTTCTCCCTCTCAAGGTTTATGTTTGTTATAACCTTATTTCACGTATGTTAAAAATGTACTTTTGAGCTGGAAGGAGAGAAGGCAGTCTGAGATTTGTGTTGACCCACATGAAAAGCTATTGATCACCGAAGTGAAGAAAGCTTTGATTAGCACATTTTGGCAGTCTGTCTTTTTGAATTTAGGATTTTGCATTATCTTAAATCAATTTCGTTCATTGCCTGTTGCCAGATCCTCCCACTGAACAAATATATTTTTGTTAGGTGGGCTTTATTATAATTGATATCCTGATGTTGATTTAGATGTGGTCCTTCTGTGAGCTCTTAATATAGGAGGCAGAGTGATGGTGACAAGGAAGGCTCTAGTCATGTGGCTATAATAAAGAAGACACATGGCTATAATCACATTTAAGAATCTGCTATTTCTCTGTTATGACTGGAAAATCAATGGCAGTTCAGAAAATAAAGCATAGACTGTGACATTTAAATCCTAGAATCCAATCATTCGTGTTTTGTTGTTTTCCCCCCAACCCCCATTCTCAAACTAGTGAAGAAAGTCAGTCTTCTCCATGAGGTATTTTAAAAATATAACTTAATTAAGCTGTAATTTTAAAGCGGCATTTACCATGTTCATGATAGCAATTACTTGGAACACTTTTTTGTTTTGTTTCTAATTTTGAAATGTGTGGTAGACTGTTCTATCCTCAATCAACTTTTCTCATTATAAGAATTGTTCCTGTGCTTTGTTTAGCCAAATACTACTTTAGAAAAAGTTAAGTTGACTTGTAATTTTACCGTATAATAGTTTCAAATACAGCTTATTCATCTGCAGCCTCTAAAATTCAAATTATACAATGTGCTTCCTTTATACATCCTTTTCTTTGTGTTTATGTCTAAGCTGATTGAAGTCAGTGATACAAGTATTTAATGAGAAACCATCAGTTCAGTTCAGTTCAGTTCAGTCACTCAGTTGTGTCCATTCTTTGCGACCCCATGAATTGGAGCATGCCAGGCCTCCCTGTCTATCACCAACTCCCAGAATTCACTCAAACTCATGTCCATCAAGTCGGTGATGCCATCCAGCCATCTCATCCTCTGTCATCCCCTTTTCCTCCTGCCACCAATCCCTCCAAGCATCAGAGTCTTTTCCAATGAGCCAACTCTTCGCATGAGGTGGCCAAAGTATTGTAGTTTCAGCTTTAGCATCATTCCTTCCAAAGAAATCCAGGGGCTGATATCCTTCAGAATGGACTGGTTGGATCTCCTTGCAGTCCAAGGGACTCTCAAGAGTCTTCTCCAACACCACAGTTCGAAAGCATCAATTCTTCAGCACTCAGCTTTCTTCACAGTCCAACTCTTATATCCATACATGATTAGAGGAAAAACTACAGCCTTGACTATATGGACTTCCGTGGGCAAAGTAACGTCTCTGATTTTGAATATGCTATCTAGGTTGGTCATAACGTTCCTTCCAAGAAGTAAGCGTCTTTTAATTTTATGGCTGCAATCACCATCTGCAGTGATTTTGGAGCCCCCCAAAATGAAGTCTGACACTGTTTCCACTGTTTCCCCATCTATTTCCCATGAAGTGATGGGACCAGATGCCATGATCTTTGTTTTCTGGATGTTGAGCTTCAAGTCAGCTTTTTCACTCTCCTCTTTCACTTCAAGTCAGCTTTTTCCCTCTCCTCTTTCACTTTCATCAAAAAGCTTTTTAGTCCCTCTTCACTTTCTCTCATAAGGATGGTGTCATCTGCATATCTGAGCTTTTTGATATTTCTCCTGGCAATCTTGATTCCAGCTTGTGCTTCTTCCAGCCCAGCATTTCGCAAGATGTACTCTGCATATAAGTTAAATAAGCAGGGTGACAATATACAGCCTTGACGTACTCCTTTTCCTATTTGGAACCAGTCTGTTGTTACATGTCCAGTTCTAACTGTTGCTTCCTGACCTGCATAAGGTTTCTCAAGAGGCAAGTCAGGTGGTCCGGTATTCCCATCTCTTTCAGAATTTTCCACAGTTTATTGTAATCCACATAGTCAAAGGCTTTGGCATAGTCAATAAAGCAGAAATAGATGTTTTTCTGGAACTCCCTTGCTTTTTTGATGATCCAGCATATGTTGGCAATTTGATCTCTTGTTTCTCTGCCTTTTCTAAATCCAGCTTGAACATCTGGAAATTCATGGTTCATGTGTTGCTGAAGCCTGATTTGGAGAATTTTGAGCATTACTTTACTAGCATGTGAGATGAGTGCAATTGTGAGGTAGTTTGAGCATTATTTGGCATTGCCTTTCTTTGGGATTGGAGTGAAAATTGACCTTTTCCCATCCTGTGGCCACTGGTGAGTTTTCCAAATTTGCTGGCATATTGAGTGCAGCACTTTCACAGCATCATCTTTCAGGATTTGAAATAGCTCAACTGGAATGCCATAAACTCCACTAGCTTTGTTCATAGTGATGCTTTCTAAAGCCCACTTGACTTCACATTCCACATGTCTGGCTCTACTTGAGTGATCACATCATCGTGATTATCTTGGTTGTGAAGATCTTTTTTGTAAAGTTCTTCTATGTATTCTTGCCACCTTTTCTTAATGTCTTCTGCTTCTGTTAGGACCATACCATTTCTGTCCTTTATCGAGACCATCTTTGCATGAAATATTCCCTTGGTATCTCTAATTTTCTTGAAGAGATCTCTAGTCTTTCCCATTCTATTGTTTTCCTCTATTTCTTTGCATTGATCACTGTAGAAGGCTTTCTTATCTCTTCTTGCTATTCTTTGGAACTCTGCATTCAGATGCTTATATCTTTCCTTTTCTCCTTTGCTTTTCACTTCTCTTCTTTTCACAGTTATTTGTAAGCCCTCTCCAGACAGCCATTTTGCTTTTTTGCACTTCTTTTCCATGGGGATGGTCTTCATCCCTGTCTCCTGTACAATGTCATGAACCTCTGTCCATAGTTCATCAGGCACTGTATCTATCATATCTAGTCCCTTAAATCTATTTCTCACTTCCACTGTATAATCATAAGGGATTTGATTTAGGTCATACCTGAATGGTCTAGTGGTTTTTCCTACTTTCTTCAATTTAAGTCTGAATTTGGCAATAAGGAATTCATGATCTGAGCCACAGTCAGCTTCCGGTCTTGTTTTTGCTGATTCTATAGAGCTTCTCCATTTTTGGCTGTAAAGAATATAATCAATCTGATTTCAGTATTGACCATCTGGTGATGTCCATGTGTAGAGTCTTCTCTTGTGTTGTTGGAAGAGGTTGTTTGCTATGAGCAGTGTGTTCTCTTGGCAAGACTCTATTAGCCTTTGCCCTGCTTCATTCTGTATTCCAAGGCCAAATTTGCCTGTTACTCAAGGTGTTTCTTGACTTCCTACTTTTGCATTCCAGTCCCCTATAATGAAAAGGACATCTTTTTTGGGGTGTTAGTTCTAAAAGGTCATACAGGTCTTCATAGAACCGTTCAACTTCAGTGTCTTCAGCATTACTCGTTGGGGCATAGACTTGGATTACTGTGACATTGAATGGTTTGCCTTGGAAACAAACAGAGATCATTCTGTTGTTTTTGAGACTGCATTCAAGTTCTGCATTTCGGACTCTTTTGTTGACCATGATGGCTACTCCATTTTGTCTAAAGGATTCCTGCCCACAGTAGTAGATATAATGGTCATCTGAGTTAAATTCACCCATTTCAGTCCATTTTAGTTCTCTGATTCCTAGAGTGTCAACGTGCACTCTTGCCATCTCCTGTATGACCTTTTCTAATTTGCCTTGATTCATGGACATAAACATTCCAGGTTCCTATGCAATATTGTTCTTTACAGCATCGGACCTTGCTACTTTAACCAGTCACATCCACAACTGGGTATTGTTTTTACTTTGGCTCCGTCCTTCATTCTTTCTGGAGTTATTTCTCCACTGATCTCCAGTAGCATATTGGGCACCTACTGACCTGGGGAGTTCCTCTTTCAGTATCCTATCATTTTGCCTTTTCATACTGTTCATGGGGTTCTCAAGGCAAGAATACTGAAATGGTTTGCCACTCCCTTCTCCAGTGGACCACATTCTGTTAGACCTCTACACCATGACCTGCCCATCTTGGGTGTCCCCACATGGCATGGCATAGTTTTATTGAGTTAGACAAGGCTGTGGTCCTAGTGTGATTAGATTGACTAGTTTTCTGTGATTATGATTTCAATGTGTCTGTCCCCTGATGCCCTCTTGCAACACCTACTTGGGTTTCTCTTACCTTGGACATGGGGTATCTCTTCATGGCTGTTCCAAAGCAGAGCTGCTGCTCCTTACTTTGGTCGAGGGGTATCTGCTTACATCCACCCCTCCTGACCTTGAACGTGGAGTAGCTCCTCTCAGCCCTCCTGTGCATCGGTTTAGTGCAGTTCAGTCGCTCAGTCATGTCCGACTCTTTGTGACCCCATGAATCGCAGCACACCAGGCCTCCCTGTCCATCACCAACACCCGCAGTTCACTCAGACTCACATCCATCGAGTCAGTGATGCCATCCAGCCATCTCATCCTCTGTCATCCCCTTCTCCTCCTGCCCCCAATCCCTCCCAGCATCAGAGTCTTTTCCAATGAGTCAACTCTTCACATGAGGTGGCCAAAGTACTGGAGTTTCAGCTTCAGCATCATTCCTTCCAAAGAACACCCAGGGCTGATCTCCTTCAGAATGTACTGGTTGGATCTCCTTGCAGTCCAAGGGACCCTCAAGAGTCTTCTCCAACACCACAGTTCAAAAGCATCAATTCTTTGGTGCTCAGCCTTCTCCACGGTCCACCTCTCACACCCATACATGACCATAGGAGAAACCATAGCCTTGACTAGATGGACCTTAGTCGGCAAAGTAATGTCACTGCTTTTGAATATACTATCTAGGTTGGTCATAACTTTTCTTCCAAGGAGTAAGCATCTGTTAATTTCATGGCTGCAGTCACCATCTGCAGTGATTTTGGAGCCCCCCCAAAATAAAGTCTGACACTGTTTCCACTGTTTCCCCATCTATTTCCCATGAAGTGATGGGACTGGATGCCATGATCTTCGTTTTCTGAATGTTGAGCTTTAGGCCAACTTTTCACTCTCCACTTTCACTTTCATCACGAGGCTTTTTAGCTCCTCTTCACTTTCTGCCATAAGGGTGGTGTCATCTGCATATCTGAGATTATTGATATTTCTCCTGGCAATCTTGATTCCAGCTTGTGTTTCTTCCAGTCCAGCGTTTCTCATGATGTACTCTGCATGTAAGTTAAATAAACAGGGTGACAATATACAGCCTTGGCGTACTCCTTTTCCTATTTGGAACCAGTCTGTTATTCCATGTCCATTTCTAACTGCTGCTTCCTGACCTGCATACAGATTTCTCAAAAGGCAGGTCAGGTGGTCTGGTATTCCTATTTCTTTCAGAATTTTCCACAGTTTATTGTGGTCCACACAGTCAAAGGCTTTGGCATAGTCAATAAAGCAGAAATAGATGTTTTTCTGGAATTCTCTTGCTGTTTCAATGATCCAGCGGATGTTGGCAATTTGATCTCTGGTTCCTCTGCCTTTTCTAAATCCAGCTTGAACATCTGGAAGATCACGGTTCATGTATTGCTGAAGCCTGGCTTGGAGATTTTTGAGCATTACTCTACTAGCATGTGAGATGAGTGCAGTTGTGCAGTAGTTTGAGTATTCTTTGGCATTGCCTTTCTTTGGAATTGAAATGAAAAGTAGGAACTTACAAATATAGTAGCATCTAATTGTAGAATCAAGACATCCAAACTGGTATAAAAAGATGTATATAGATTAAATTATAAGTTATGTGGACTAACTACACAGTTGCGAATCTATGAAACCATACAGAAATAGTTTTTCAAGGAAAAAGACTATTGTGGTAAATTGTAGCAAGTTTAAGAGTCAAGACACCCAGCTTCTGGTCTGAACTCTGCTTGTGTGACTTCAGGTGAGCCGTATAAGTTTCTTGATACTTGTTTTTTTTCTGCTCTGACATTAAGAAATTGGACTCCACCAATGAGCTCACATTTAATATCTCTCAAAGATAGGTAGTAATTTAGGTCATGAAATAGATCAGAGTGTTGTGTGCATGTTCAGTCGCATCCAACTCTTTGCAACCCCATGGACTGTTGCCTGCCAGGCTCCTCTTTACATTAAATTTCCCAGGCAAGAATACTGGAGTGGGTTGCCACTTCCTTCTCCAGTGACTTGTCAGTTGTTATCTGTCTTATCATTTGTTTTCACAACATGCCAGAAACCAGATTTGTTCCCTCCAAAGCTAATTGACAGTGCCTTTTATGTTTACTCTATTAACTTGCATAAAAGTTTGTATAAAAGCAAACTAATCATCCCAACTTGAATGATTAGTTAGTATGTACTTAACATTTGGAAAACTAAGGGGAGATGTTTGTTCACTTCTTTATGCAAGCTGTCATTTTCATAATCTAGATGCAGTATTAATTCTTAGGCAATGGCCGATGTGTGTTTTGACATTTCATTTCTCCATGAAGAACATTTCAAAAAATTCTCTCAAGATTTATAGATTTGGAAAGAGGACTAGATTTTTCTGTGTGGTTCAGAAGACTAAAATAATTGAAGAAAAAAGTTTAGCAGTTAGATGTCTTTCAAATTGGAATGGTTTCTTAGGGAGGCAGAAGGTCCTGTCTTTTAGGTCATACCTGCTAAGATTTAGGTTGCATGATGTCCTCCAATATACTCTTAAATTCTTGAATTGGGACATTAAGTCCCCACCCCACCACAACCTTCCTATTCTGCCTTTTTAAAAAAAGTAAAAGAAAAACAGTATGTTAATAAGTTAAATGAGTCTTAGGTAGCATTACTACAAAGAAAGCTAGTGGAGGTGATGGACTTCCAGCTGAGCTATTGAAAATCCTGAAAGATGATGCTGTTAAAGTGCTGCACTCAATATGCCAGCAAATTCGGAAAACTCAGCAATGGCCACAGGACTGGAAAAGGTCAGTTTTCATTCCAATCCCAAAAAAGGCAATGCCAAAGAATGTTCAAACTGCCACACAGTTGTGTTAACGTTACATGCTAACAAGGTCATGCTCAAAAACCCTTCAAGCCAGCTTCAACAGTACCTATACTGAGAACTCCCAGACCTCAAGCTGGATATAGAAAAGGCAGAGGAACCAGGGATCAAGTTGTCAACATCTGCTGGATCATAGAAAAAGCAAGGGAATTGCAGAAAAAGATCTGTTTCATTGACTGCACTAAAGCCTTTGACTGCGTAGATCACAGCAAACTGTGGAAAATTCTTAAAGAGATGGGAATACCAGACCACCTTACCTGCATCCTGAGAAACCTGTTTGAAGGTCAAGAAACAACAGTTAGAACCAGACATGGAACAGTGGAGTGCCTCCAAATTAGGAAAGGAGTACGTCAAATTAGGAAAGGAATATCGTCACCCTGCTTATTTAAATTCTATGCAGAGTACATCTTGCATATGCCAGGCTGGATGAAGCACAAGCTGGAATCAAGTTTACCAGGAGAAATATCAACAACCTCAAATATATAGATAATTCCACTCTAATGGCAGAAAAAGAGGAGGTACTAAAGAGCCTCTTGAGGGTGAAAGAGGAGAGTGAAAAGGCTGGCTTAAAGCTCAATATTCAAGAAAACTAAGGTCATGGTATCCGGTACCATCATTTCATGGCAAATAAATGGGGAGAGAGTGAAAACAGTGACAGATTTTTTATTTTCTTGAGCTCCAAAATCACCGCATATGGTGATTGCAGCCATGAAATTAAAAGACACTTGCTCCTTGGAAGAATAGCTATGACAAACCTAGATAGCATATTTAAAAGCTGAGACCTCACTTTGCCAACAAAGGTCATATACTCAAAGCTATGGTTTTTCCAGTATCATGTATGGATGTGAGAGTTATAACAATGAAGGCCAAGCACCAAAAACTGATATTGTTGAACTGTGGTGCTGGTGAAGACTCTTTCGAGAGTCCCTTGGACAGGAAGTCAAACCAGTCAATCCTAAAGGAAACCAACTTTGAATATTCATTGGAAGGACTGATGCTGAAGCTGAAGCTCCAGTACTTTGACCACCTGATGCAAAGAGCCAAATTATTGGCAAAAACCCTGATGCTGGGAAAGAATGAGGGCAGGAGGAGAAGTGGCTGACGGAGGGTGAGATGGTTGGATGGTGTCACTGACTCAATGGACATGAGTTTGAGCAAACTCTGGGAGATGGTGAAAGACAAGGAATCTTGATGTGCTGCATTGCATGGGGTTGCAAAGAGTTGGACATTACTTATTGATTGAACAGCAATCTTATTTAGCAAGAATAGACCTGTGTCCTGTATATTTTCATGTTGGAATGGTGAGCCTACCCGTTTTCATTCAGGGTTAGATGGTAGCATTTTTTATAATAATATCATTTCTACTGTTCAGTTAGGATGCACGTTGTGGTATTATTTTTCCTTCCTCATCACATTAAAAGATGTTTTTGAACTTACATTTCAACTAACAAGTACTATGTATCAGTCTACTGTCATCTCAGTGGGTTTTGATTTGTAATCATGGTTGTAGGACAATAAAGACACTGATCAATGGAAACATTGATTGACAATATAAAGAAGTCATCAGTATTCTACTTATAGAGAAATTTGCCTTATATAGAGAGAGTTATTGAAATTTGGGATTTATAAAAAATTTATTGCATGCTTATTTGCTTTACTTATATTAGTTTTGTTTGCTTACAATAGGTTTTGTTTACTTACAACAGGTTTAGTTTAATTATACATTTTAATAGTGCAGTTATTTCAAAAATCTTTCACTGCACAATTACATTTAAATTGACCATGTTTATCAATTTCCTTTCTTTACTTTATAAAAATATTAAATGATACCAAATTCAGTGTTGATCCTCTGAACTCCATTTTTCTTTTAAGCTTAGCACATCACTGTTTACTGTTTTCAAGAGTATAGTCTTCTACTGCATTGGCCAAAAGAGTAATCACCATTTTTTGGACTGTGACTCTTGCTTTACAGGAGCCTTGCAACATTCCCATTTCCTCCAGTTGGGTAGCATAAGAAGCAAAACAAGCACCAATTTGAAAACTGAGCACCAATACCATCTTTGAGAGTCACAGGAGGGTGTATAGTCTGCCTCAATGTAATAATTTTATCAGGCAGATGTTTTCTTGCTTGTATATTACTGTGCACACAAGCAGTGAAATCAGCCACAAAAGGCACTTCCAAATATTTAACCAGGAGTTTACCAACTATTCTTGTTTTATTGGAGAGGATCTCAGTGAGAGTGGTAGCTATAGTATTGTGTTATTGTGGTGGTTATTCAGTCACTAAGTTGTGTCCCACTCTTTGAAACCCCAAGAACTGCAGCCCACCAGGTTTCCCTGTCCTTCAGTATCTCCAGAATTTCCTCAAACTCATGTCCATTGAGTAGGTGATGCCATCCATCCAACCATTTCATCCTCCGTTGCCCCTTCTCCTCTTGCCCTCAATCTTTCCCAGCATCAGGGTCTTTTCCAATAAGTAGGCTCTTTGCATCAGGTGGTCAAAGTACTGGAGCTTCAGCTTCAGCATCAGTCTTTCCAGTGAATATTCAGGGTTGATTTCCTTTAGGATTGATGGTTTGATCTCCTTGCTATTCAATAATGAGTTAGTGCCCATTACTGGTAAGGTCTTATGCTGGGTGCTTTGAATGGATTATCTTTAATGACAGTCTTACAAGGTAGCTATTATTATTTTCACCCCTGTTTTACAGCTGAGGGGACTAAATCACAGAAGTTGAATAATTGCTGATCTTACAAACTTTGGAATGGTTGGAGAGATGTCAGAATGTGACCTTAGTCTTTGTTACTTTAAAGACCCAGATGGTGCTAGTGGTAAACAATCTGCCTGCAAGCATGTGAAGGGAGAGAGAGAGAGAGAGAGTCTCTTTTAATTCATGACTTAATATATATAAAGCTTTTAGAGTAATGCTTACAAAATAGCCCTTTATATAGAAGCACTGTATTTATATTAATTACTATTTCCCCTAAGTCGCTTATTTGAAGATGTTATTTTTTTCTTCTTTACAGCAGATAGTAGTGGCTTTAGAGGATCAGAAGCTTGATCATAGAAGCCCTGCTCTGACCTTAGGTCTATAATCAAGTTAATGAGCTTGAATACAAGAGTGTATATAAAAGAAACAGGAGGCTATGGTGCCCTCCCCTAATTGCTCCCTTCCTGCTCCTACACACACATGCTATTTCTCAGCTAAATATTTTAGTTGTATAGAAAAAGCAGTTCCTGAGTGAATAGCTGATTTTATTCTGATAAACTCTCTTATCATTTTGTAATATAGATTTCCGTTTTCTTTAATAATCCTAAAACTACAGGGATGTAAAATGAATTAAATTTATAGCTGACTTCAGTTTGCCTATCCTTTGAAACCTTTAAACACACAAACTCATTTGTATCTGCTTCAACTGTGTTTTTAGTTTTAATTTAGATTGGATTAAATGGTCTATTATTTATTTGAGGATAATCTCAGAATTTAGCATAGCATTTTCATTTGCAGAGTCACATTTATGAATGTGGATCTCTTCCTGTCTCTTGTCTCTGGATCTCATTTTTTCTCATGGACATCCCCCTAGCTCCTCCCAGGAGGACCTGCTGTGGCCCCCACACTGATTAGCTCTGCCCAAAAGCTCCATACTGCTGAGTGTTATCCCCTGGGCTTTAAGACAGTATTTCTGGCCAGTCAGCATCTGGATGAAGTGAGTTGTTGTAAAAAAGAGAGTGGGGAGCTAAAGGATGGTCACATCCCAGGTCACATCTGAGTCCTTGGGACAGCCTCCATGTGTTGGTTCTTGACTTTATACAGGAAAGAATTCAAGAGTGAGCCATAGTAAAGAGAAGGAGGGTCTGCTCAGGGAGGAAATATACTCTACAGACAGAATGTGGGCCATCTCAGATTGAAAAAGAGGAACGAGAGGCCCCAGGATATGGGATTGTCAGTTTTTATAGGGGTGGGTAACTTCACAGACTAAGTGGGCTTCCCAGGTGGAGCTCGTGGCTCCACTGGTGAAGAATCCACCTGCAATGAAGGAGACCTGGGTTCGATCCCTGGGTTGGGAAGATACCCTGGAGAAGGGAAAGGCTACCCACTCCCATATTCTGACCTGGAGAATTCCATGGACTGTATACTCGATGGAGTTGCAAACAGTCAGACATGACTGAGCTAGCATGCAATGCAATTTCACAGGCTAATAAGTAGGAAGAGAATTCCATTGTTTTGGGAAAGAGTGGGACTTTCCAGAAACTGGGCCACCACACACTTTTGATGTTTTCTGGTCATCCTTGGAATCTTTAGGATTCCCAGGTGGCTCAGTGGGTAAAGAACCTGCCTGCCAGTGCAGGAGACATAACGAGATCAGGGTTCAATCCCTTGTCGGGAAGATCCCCTGGAGGAGGGCATGGCAATCCACTCCAGTATTCTTGCATGGAGAATCCCATAGACAGAGGAGCCTGGCGAGCTGTGGTCCATAGGGTCGGAAAGAGTCAGACAGGACTGACGAGACTGAGCATGCATGTTAGAACCATCGGGGGCCTGGAGTGTGTTACAGTGAGCTTATACTGAGGCTCAAGGTCAAGTAGAAGTTGAATCAGCCATTGGACCTAGTTGGTTCTAATCAGTTTATGCTGTGTCCCCTGGCTATGTTATCCTTTTAAATGTTGTACTCTGCCCCTTCCTGTTTCATGGTTACTCTCTGTATGAAAATCAGTTTAATTAGGCATGTTTACTCCACAAGCTGGAACGAGGTGTGACTCTCCTATTAGGACCCTTTCTTTTTTCCTGAGAAGACTCCTGCCTGAATAGTCCACTCTTACCCAAACGATGGCTCGTAGCAATTTAACCTGAAAAAATGGATATCAACAGTATGGCTCCCTAGGGGTCACCTGCAGAAAAAAATTTCTCCCTTCCTTGAATAAGTGGATCCCTTCCAGCAGCAATTGAGTTATCCATTAACAATACCATTTGCACTTACGTCTAGTCTTTAGGGTGACCCTCTCAACATTTCAGTAGATTCACCTTGGTATATAATGTTTTTTTCTGGCTGCACTCTACAGAGTGAGAATGAAGTAGCTTTCTCTCCACCACATAGGTATCTGCTTAGTCTTTTTTTAGGGACAAGGAATAGGCCTAGAGGATATTTATGTAAACTTGTGGACCATTGCATTGAATATGTATCTCTTCACTTGATCTTAGCCAAAAGGCAGAAAAGCAATGAATATGCATCTCTTAATTGCCAGCCTCTACCTTAAAGTTTATTTAGGCCTCTAGAGCCATCAGTTCAGTTCAGTTCAGTTCAGTCGCTCAGTCATGCCCGACTCTTTGTGACCCCATGAATCGCAGAACGCCAGGCCTCCCTGTCCATCACCAACTCCCAGAGTTTACTCAAACTCATGTCCATTGAGTTGGCGATGCCATCCAGCCATCTCTTGCTCTGTCATCCCCTTCTCCTCCTTCCCCAATTCCTCCCAGCATCAGGGTCTTTTCCAATGAGTCTTTGCATAGAGAAGGCAATGGCACCCTACTCCAGTACTCTTGCCTGGAAAATCCCATGGACGGAGGAGCCTGGTAGACTGCAGTCCATAGGGTCGCTAAAGAGTCAGACACGACTGAGTGACTTCACTTTCACTTTTCACTTTCACCCATTGGCGAAGGAAATGGCAACCCACTCCAGTGTTCTTGCCTGGAGAATCCCAGGGACAGGGGAGTCTAGTGAGATGCCATCTATGGAGTTGCACAGAGTTGGACATGACTGAAGCGACAGCAGCAATTCTTCGCATGAGGTAGCCAAAGTATTGGAGTTTCAGCTTTAGCGTCAGTCCTTCCAATGAACACCCAGGACTAATTTCCTTTAGAATGGACTAGTTGGATCTCTTTTGCAGTCCAAGGGACTCTCAAGAGTCTTCTCCAACACCACAGTTCAAAAGCATCAATTCTTCGGCGCCATACATCTTGACAGTTCACCAGTATCCTAATAAAAAATGTTTAATCTTCTCCCATGCTGTTGTTGTGTTTCAAGCTATTTGTGCCTAGGGATAAAGACTAAGCTGTGCAACTGTGTCATATACTTATCATAGATGGTAGCCTCTTTAAAAGAGCCAGCCACACAATATATTTCCTTACACACCCACATTTCCTAAGTACAAAAAAGAGGCTTTAAATAACTACAACACTGAGGGAATTGTATTATCTTTTGATCTGCCTGTAAAATGATGAGAGGGAGTGAAATGAAAGTCGCTCAGTCATGTCTGACTCTTTGCAACCCCATGGACTATACAGTCCATGGAATTCTCCAGGCCATAATACTAGAGTGGGTAGCAGTTCCCTTCACCAGGGGATCTTCCCAACCCAGGGATTGAACCCAGGTCTCCTGCATTGCAGGTGGATTCTTTACCAGCTAAGTCACAAGGGAAGCCCAAGAATACTGGAGTTGGTAGCTGTTTCCTTCTCCAGGGGATCTTCCCGACCCAAGAATCCATCCAGGGTCTCCTGCATTGCAGGCAATTATTTACTGACTGAACTGTTGGGGAAGCTCTAAAATTATGAGAAGTGTATCTTATTTTTCCTCATATCTTGGGATAAATGCTAGAAGGCACAGACTTTCATTGCAATAATTGACTATTTAAATGAGCTTAGTTTTGATGAACAGATGATAATCATTTTGTAAATAAAATATTGACTGAATTGTGTCATCCTAAGTTGAATCATTGGTCACATGAACTCTTCTGACTTATCAAAACCTTGGTACCCCTATATGCCCTGCTGTGTAAAGCTCCATTATGGTTTTTCCTAGTTCTCTGTACCATGGGTAGATATCCACCCCAGGAACATGGGCCTGTCTCATGTAGTTAATGACCTCCGTTTGTTTCCCGCTCCAGGAGTCCCTTTGTGCAAATATGTACCAGTCCATTGTGATGGGTCTGTACTCAACACTACCTGCAACTCCTCAATGTTTTCCGTACATATTGCGTGTGTGTGCTCAGTTGTGTCCTACTCTTTGGGACCCTAGACTGTATACTGTCAGGCTCCCCTGACCGTGGAATTTTCCAGGCAAGAAAACTGGAGTGGGTTGCCATTTCCTCCTCCAGGGAATCTTCCTGACCCAGGGATCAAACTTTCATCTCCTACATATCCTGCTTTACAGGTAAATACTTTACTTGTGAGCCATCAGGGAAATCCTTCCATACATAATTAATCCCCAAATCCGTTAATTCTCTCCATTGTCTCTTCATGTTTCCCTTCATCATCTCATTGATACAGATCTTATCTCTGGATCCCATTTCTATTTTTCTGGTCTCTGTCCTCATCTGCTCTCTCAGATTGTAAAACTGCATTTGCCTATTTTCTCTGCACAAGTCTTGACCCCTCCAGCTTATTTTACATAATGTGGCCAAAAAAAAAAAAAAATCGGTGAAGTCATCTCCTCCTGAGGCCACAGTCCAAATCTCTTTCCCAGTGTCCCAGGCCCTGGCGCCTCTCTTGCCTACAGCCCTCACTCACTGTGACCTTCAGGTGATTGCATTTCCTGGGCTCAGCGCCCTCCTCTAAGTTCTGTAGCCTCCTGGTGTTCATGCTGCCTTAGGCACCCTGCCCACCTTCATCTTCCAGGTGAACACATCTTGGCTTTTGAAAAGCCATCAGTATTGACAGCTTTCCCCCCAGCCTCACACTAAATGAGTTAATCGCTTCCTCCTCCTTTTTTGCCTTCATTCTTAGTCATATGTCTATGATGGCATGTAATCTCTGTATTTTAAGTATGTATTTACAATGTGTGTCCTGGTTAGACTGTGAACTCCCTGGGGCCAGGGTGTTCTTAGCCACCTTTGCATTTCCAGACTCTGGTAGAGAATTTTTACCAGTATGTGCCTAATAAATATTTGCTGAATTGGTTCAATTGTCTCATAAATGTTCTCTGTATCACAGAATGACATCCACCTGCCAATGCAGGAGATCTGGGTTAGATCCCTGGGGTCGGGAAGATCCCCTGGAGGTGGGCACGGCAACCTACTCCAGTATTCTTGCCTGGAGAGTCCCATGGACAGAGGAGCCTGATGGGCTTGTATCCCTGGGGTCGCAAAGAGTCGGACACAACTGAGTGACTGAGCATGCACGCACGGACTATCTCTGTAGTCTGTTATTGTCTATTTAACTCAATTAAGAGAACAGAGTTCATTAGGTCAAAGTCTTTAGTTTCATTCCCCTCTGGAGCTGTTAGCTTTATTCTTCAGCTGTCAGAAACCAACTAGCCTAGTAAATACCACTGGTTTCAAGGGACTTGGAGAATGAGAATGATTCAGGTCGGGCAAATTCATCTCAACTCTTAGACAAACTGAATCAAACATATTCCTTATTGATTCTAGAAACATAATTTCACACTTGGGTCTTGTTCACAGCACCTGTCTGGGGGCACTGAGGGGTCTGACTTGAAAATCTCAGCTTCACTGAAGGAGCTGGTACCACCTGGCCAGGGTGGTTTTGCAGTGAGAGCTCTGATTACCCCTCCACAGATCTTGGTGACTGCCGGCCTCTGAGCTTCCTGTCTACCCACGTGTGTCTCCGTGTCTGTCTTCCAGGTGAGACCATGCGCATCGCTTCTTCAGAGTTTGCGGATGACCCCTGCTCGTCGGTGAAGCGTGGCACCATGGTGCGGGCGGCCCGGGCTCTGCTCTCTGCTGTGACCCGCTTGCTCATCCTGGCGGACATGGCGGATGTCATGAGGCTTTTGTCTCATCTGAAAATTGTACGTTTGTAGAACTCACCAAAATATGCTTTTTGTGGGTGGTGGTGTTCACCGTGGGTAGTACCGTGCTGACCTGGAATGACAGTGTGTCACCGTATACAGGGTTACTTGGTTACTCACCCAAGTGGTATGCCCTTAATTTTTCTAATACTCAATTTATACTCAATAATATATTTTTCAAAGATACAGATTATTCACTTGAATTGTCTTCTCTCAAAACATGGAGTTTAAATCTCCCCTTATTTCCTGGAGTACAAAACTGCATCTTTCAGGTTGCAGAGGCCTCGTGTGGGGTGCCCACCTTGGTCTTGTCTTGAGATTCAGAGCAGTGCTGGTCCCTGTAGTAATTCAGGCCAGGCCAGCCCTTCTAGGGGTTCCCTGGTGGCACAGTGGTAAAGAACCTGCCTGCCAGTGTGGAAGACACAGGAGACTGGTGTTCGATCCCTGGGTCAGGAAGTTCCCCTGGGGGACGAAAAGGCAATCCTCTCCGGTATCCTTGCCTGGACAATTCCATGGGCAGAGGAGCCTGGTGGGCTGCAGAGTCGGACATGACTGAGTGATGGGACACACACAGCTCTTCTAGGCAGCTGGCCACTTGACCACCTCTGCCCACCTTAATATAGATCCTGCTACATTCTATTTTGTTAACTGCTCTATCATTGCCCTTTTATAGAATCATGTACTTTGAACCTCCCTTAGTCTGGCAATAAGAAGAAGCCACTGTTTACTAAAGTCAGTCTTGCGGCATCAGTTTTCATCTCACACACCTGGACTGGGTCTCACGTGTGCCCACCAACCCCATCATTTCCCTTGCTTGTCAGGAGCCCTTGGTTCCAGTTAAGCCTTCTGTTTCTTAATGGAAGTGGACACATGCCCTGGTCACAAATTTTTCAGGGTCATGTGCGGCCCTCGCAGCCCATGACTTCTAGACTTGGCTCTCTCTCCTAGTTGCTGACTGGTGTCTGGTCCCTCCTGGATGATTCTACTCTTTGATGACGGAACAGTTACTTAGGAATATGGCTTCTGCCTAAAGGATCTCTATTCATGCTTGCTGTGGCTTTCATTCCTGGACTATTGGCAACAACCCTACACTAACCTCAGGGTCCTTACACGATGGGATGTGAGCCATGGACTTTTGTTTTTGGGGAACCAACCTATTGCTGGCTTAGTTCCCCCAGGTCTTATCACTTTCCCTCAACTTCTTATATTCTTTTCCCATTAAAATGAACAAAGAGGGGGCAGGTGAGATAGGAAGTGAAAAATGTCAACCTTCTCTTACCTCACTTTCCATCTCATATTTGTCCAGTAGGGGAATTCACTGAGAAATTTCCAAAAGCACAAATGTTCTGTGTCAAAAATTCTTAGGCAGAGCCTTACTTGGGCTGGCCCTGAGAAGGGAGCCAAGATTTCCAAGTTTCGTATAAATTCTGCAATATCATGAAAGGCCTCCAGTTCCAGCATTCCCAACATGGGCTGCATGGTCACGAAGCTGGTGTCAGGCCTGAGGAGCCAAGGTACACAGAGCAGAACCTGCTTGGGAATTTTCTCCCACAGAGTGTGTGCCTACTAAGTCGTTCAATAGTGTCCAACTCTTTGAGACCCTATAGACCATCGTGGCCCATTAGGCTCCTTTGTCCATGGGATTCTCCAGGCAAGAATACTGGAGTGAGTTGCCGTCCCCTCCTCCAGGGGATCTTCCTGACCCAGGGATCACACCCACCTCTCTTGTGTCTTCCTCATTGGTGGGTGGGTTCTTTTCTACTAGTACCACCTGGGAAGCCCCCAGAGAGTAGGCCTCAGAAACCAGGGAAGGCTCTTGAAATTTGGATGAGGCGAGCAATATGTGGAGAGACTACCTGTTTCAGAGGATATTGAGGGGCAGTGTAACATTATGCTCAACTTTTGGCCACTAGAGTCAGACAGCCTAGGTGTAATCGTGTTTGGTGTCCACTTGCCAGCCTGTCATAACCCACCACATAAAACCTTCATAAGCATAGAGAAAAGATTGGTGGGTCCCAAGGTAGGGGGTACTTGGAGGAGGGACCGAGTGGAGGCTGGGGTTAGCAGATGTAAGCTTTTATATAGAGAATGAATAAACAAGGTCCTGCTAGATGGCACAGCGACCTATATTCAATGTCATATGATAAACTATAATGGAAAAGAATATAAAGAAAGATATACAACTAAATCCCTTTGTTGTACAGCAGTAACTAACAACATTATAAATCAACTGTATTTCAATAAATATGTGCATAAAGTGGAAGTGAAAGTCGTTCAGTCATGTCCAACTCTTTGCAACCCCATGATCTATACAGCATAGTCCATGGAATTCTCCAGGCCAGAATAACTGGAGTGGGTAGCCTTTCCCTTCTCCAGGGGATCTTCCCAACGCAGGGACTGAACTCAGGTCTCCCTCACTGCAGGCAAATTCTTTATCAGCTGAGCCACCAAGGAAGCCCAAGAATAGTGGAGTGGGTAGCCTATCCCTTCTCCAGGAGATCTTCCCGACCCAGGAATTGAACTGGGGTCTCCTGCATTGCAGGTGGATTCTTTACCAACTGAGCTATTTAGGAAGCCCATGTGTATATATAATGTAAAAACTAAAACCTCAGGTTTCAGACACCTCATCTGTTGATATGAGGACTAATGACAGTGCAGCCCTCAGAGCCGTGGGGAGCTCTCAACAGGAAATTCCTATGATGCATTTATCACAGAGTCTTGTGCAAAGTAAGTGTCTGGTCAGTGGCACCTGTCACCATTGTCAGATTCCACAACCACTCTCAGGCCACAGTACTGGCTGTTATTCCTGCAGCCCCACCTGAGTTATGTGCATCTTTTAGGCTATAGATGACTTTGTTCTCAAGTGTGTTGAAGAAAAAGTTTTCTTATCTTTGTCTTACAACCTGCCTAGTCTTCAAAAGCCACATTGTAAGAAAAATCTTTCCCCAGAGAGGCTGTCTCCTTTTACAAGGAGAACAGGATTGGACCTAAGGAAATTAACTTTACTTCTTATATGTTAGCATTCTCTGTGCTGGAATTCCCAGGTGGTTCAGTGGTAAAAAAAAAAACAAAAAAAAAAAACCTGCCTGCCAGTGCAGGGCATGCAGAAGACATGAGTTTGATTCCTGGCTTGGGAGGATCGCCTGGAGGAGGGTCCATTCCAGTATTCTTTCCTGGAGAACCTCATGGACAGAGGAGCCTGGCAGGCTATAATCTGTGGAGTTGCAAAGAGTTGAACAAGACTGAACACGCATGCATGCATGTTCTGCGGAAAGCCATTTCTGCCCCTTCTGGGGAGTGATGAAAGCTAAAAAAATGCTCTCCGTGAACGGCCCACACGTGGCTGGTGCTCATGAAGCCTGGGTCTGTAGAGTGCTGCATGGCACCAGTTGATGCCTGGAATACTGCCTTTTATCCATCTATTTTGACCAGTGCTGTCGCTGGTAGTATCACACTGCAACCTGTCCTAATGTAGAGTCAATTATATCCTCTTCCCGACACAGCAGATTAAGAGAAGTTAAAAAAAAAAAAAAAGATTTAGCACAAAATATGGAAAGGTCAACCCAGCAACATTAAGTAGTCCTGTCAGACTGTCAGCAATAAAATTAAAAATGATTGTAAGACTAAATAACACATTTGTGGTATTCAGAGTATAACCTCTGCAGGGGACAGTAGTGGTGGACTGGTGCCCTCTTGTGGCGTCTCTGGGGAACTGCTGATTCTGGTGTTCTCACTGAGTCAATCAGGTTGTCATATGATGGGACTAGTGATCCAACCAGGTAAAAAAGACAATGTGTCAACAATTAATTGCAAATAGACATAATATACAATTCTACTTAGCATTTTTGTTTTTTCCATAGCAGCACATTCTCTCATAAACAAATTTGTCTGTTAGCATCTATTTATTTGTTTTTAACTTAAGATGAGGGTCTTCCCAGGTGTCTAAGTGGTAAAGAGGTGAGGTGAGGTGAAGTCACTCAGTCGTGTCCGACTCTGTGTGACGAACACACCTGCAAATGCAGGAGACACAGAAGATTGGGTTTGATCCCTGGGTTGAGAATATCTCCTAGAGAAGGAAAAGGCAACCCATTCCAGTACTCTTGTCTGGGAAATCCTCATGGGCAGAGGAGCCTGGTGGGCTGCAGTCCATGGAGTCACAGAGAGTCGGACACGACTGAGCAACTGACACACATGTGAGATGCAGGAGATATTATTACCTATTTTGATGGAGCAGGTTGGAAATGGTCATTTATACTGTTATCAAGGTTTCTTCCCAATAAAAGTGAATTTCTTTACCAATGGATGATAGAACATAGATGAGCAAAAGAGCGTCAGATGATTCCTAATGATAATAAAGTAGTAAGCTGATTTTCTGTTGGATCTGAGGATTAATTAATACACTATAGGGAGTCCTGTAGCTTCCTGCCATGTTAACTACTGCACAGCTATTTTACCTTTGAGCATTACAGATAATATTTTGCTTTTTATCTTTTAGGCCATGTGCCAAAACTTTATTGCTGTTCTTTCCAGATATTGATTTATTTTCTTGTTTCTGAGTAACTTACAGGAACATGGACAGAATTGCCTTCTTATCAGAAACATATTTCCATGTTTTTGCATCAATAATTCACTGAGTAGATGAAGGAGAGTCCATTTATTCTCCTAAAATGCCTGCCTTCATTTTCTGTCCCGCACCCTGTAGGTAATTGTTGGCAAATTGAGTAATCCTGAGTAAATCATTCAAATCAAGTAAAGAATTGGGAATTCTACAGACACTGTGTGATTTGGCAGAGTATAGGCTTTTGCATTCCACTACCTTAAAATTACATTTGTAAACTTAAGTTTTTATGCTGGTATAGTTCATCTTTTCTGGAGAAGGCAATGGCAACCCACTCCAGTGTTCTTGCCTGGAGAATCCCAGGGACGGGGGAGCCTGGTGGGCTGGCATCTATGGGGTCGCACAGAGTCGGACACGGCTGAAGCGACTTAGCAGCAGCAGCAGCAGTTCATCTTTTCATATAACTGGGCCTCCCTGGTGGCACTAATGATAAAGAACCTGCCTGCCAATGAAGGAGACATCAGAGACACGAGTTCGATCCCTGGGTCAGAAAGATCCCCTGGAGGAGGGCCTGGCAACCCTCTCCAGTATTCTTGCCTGGAGAGTCCCATGGACAGAGGAGCCTGGCGGGCTACAGTCCATGGGGTTGCAAAGAGTCAGACATGACTGTGAAGCAACTTAGCACACACACATAGATATTCTAACTGCTCATATGAAGCTAGTTGCTTTATTTTGTAAGTATTCATATGTGCTTTAATGTTGAGCTCTCTTGAATATATTTTATTAAAGATTCGATAGGGCTGTCAAAGGTTTTTGCTACTGTAGTTATTTTAAATTCAAGAAGTTACTGATGAAATAGTGAGTGACATATAGTTCAAAGCTGAGTTATCGCCAAAGTGGGAATTTGATGTTCCTGAGTGAAGCTAAAAGAATCATTTGCACATCAGACATCATTAAAAACTACTGAATTATAATCACTTGTATTGTTGAAGTTGCTGGTGAGTGATTCCCTGCAGACACCTGGTGTATCCTGTAATCAGTTGACATTGTCAGTGTGTTAGGCTTAGACATGACACTTCACACTTTGAAAGGAGTTTCGCATTTCAATCAGTGATCGAGAAGAGCGATATTTATTTTCCCTAGTCTCCGAATGAATGTAATCAGATTCTATTGTTCGGTTCTTGGCATTGGTGATGACATTACACACAGACTCACCTAGACATGAGTATGTTAGAGGAAACAATCACTTTTTTCTGTACTCAAGCTGACTCCTGGAATAATGATGTTCTCAATTGTCTCAGAACTTCTCCCTGGAAAGCCAACAGCAACATGGACTACACAACCCTTTAGTCAACTTCTCAGAAAATTCAGGTTATCTTTGAGACTACCAGGGGCCAAATATAATGCTGCTGCCCAGTTGTTTTGGGGCTAGGTTTAACATTACCTATACTTTTTGTAGCATTAGCATCATTGAACTAGAGAATCCCCAGTAACATTATTTCTCAGTAGTCTTATGTTTTCCTCTGCAGTTCTCATATGGTTTAAAATTTTTCTGATGATAGTACGGTTGATTTACAATGTTGCATTAATTTCTGCTGCACATAATGTGGTTCTTATGTTTGAATAACAGCAAGCAATTGGTATAAAATATCCTTGTCTCTAATTATAAATGTAGAAATTATTGCCCATATTCTTAGCATACCTTTTTTATCAGAGCTGTCATAGCATTAACTTCATATAGCTGAATTGCTTAGAATTTATCTATTTATTCAGTTATCCTTTCAAGAGATACTTATTGGCTGCCTATGTGCAGAACATTGTGCCACAATACATAACTTCCAAGGTAAATAAGACTCAGCTCCTGCCTTTAAAACTTTATAGGCTGGTAATGGGGGAGACATTAAGAAAGAGTACAGTGCATGTTGGGAAAATTATGCATATTGCTATGGTCTCATCTGGAAGGAAAATACAATAATTAGAAAGTTTTCCATTTTTAAATAACGTAAACCCAACCCAACTTAGTCTTTCAAAAAGGAAATATACTGACTCACCAAACTACAAATCCAAAGGCAGTTGGCTTCAGGCAGAGCTTGATCAAGGTACAAACAAGGACCAGTGACAAGGACCTTGTGACAAGGACCAGTTTCTATGTTTTCTCAGGAAGAACACTCTTCTCTGTAGGCCCTTTTCTCATGATCTCAAGGTAGCTATAAAACATTCTCACGATTACATGTTTCTAGACTAGAGATAGCAAAAAAGAAGAAATTCTCTTCCTTAGAGGCTCAAATAAAGGTTCCACAAGCTTGTTGGTTCTGTTAGCCTCTAAATCAGATACATATCTCTGAGTTAATTATTTAGAGGGGAAATGGGACGTGCTGATTTCTGAGTTTGGTCAACACTATTCCTCTCCCTCACCGCACCCGCAAGACAAGGATGAGATCAGTTCAACCAAATGTATTGTTGGGGAATTCAGGATAATATGAAGAAGGACAATGTGGTTGGGAAAGACAGGACTTAGGAATGGGTCGCAGTGAACAGAATGAGATTTGTGTTTTCCTGAATCAGTTGCTTGAACCAGATTGAACAGGCTGGGGTCACAAGCCCAAGCTTGAAGCTGAGAGCTAGGAGTTGAGGGTGTGGAAAGAGCCTGTGAAGAGTGAAAAAGTGTCAGTCGCTCAGTCATGTCTGACTGTTTGTGAACCCATGGACTGTAGCCCATCAGGCTTCTCTGTCCATGAAATTTTCCAGGCAAGAATACCAGAGTGCGTTGCCATTTCCTTCTCCAGGGGATCTTCCTAACCCAGGCATCAAACCAGGGTCTCCTGCATTGCAGGCAGATTCTTTACCATCTGGACCACCAGGGAACCCCCTGGAAAGAGGTTGGCCCACATCAAAGAGTTGAGGAGGCATCATTCTGTCCAGTAGTGAGAGTGAAGCTACACAGTAATTTGAGCACGGAAAGTTTAACGTGAAAAGTTATTAGCTCTGATAAGAGTAACAAGGGATTGACTAGGAAGAATGGAGTATAGGAATGGCAGGTGGAAGGAGCCCTTGAGAGAGAGCCCACCCACACCAGGGCCAGGATCCAGACGTTCCTGAATCAGTGGATTATAGAAGGGATACTGAGGTGCCACACAAGCCAATGGAACTTGCTAGAAATCTGCCCTTTAGGGAGTCAAGGAGAAAAACTGCTCATGAAGTGATGTCTTTCTGGAGACACTCCACTACAGAATCACCCCCAGGGGCGCCTGGTGTTGGGGGAGCTGCCCCTGCTGCTGCCTCTGTCCAGGGAGCCCTCCAGGAGCAGCAAAGAAAACCCCTTCCTCCTCTGTCACCTGTCTGGCACACTCTCCCTACAAAACTTAACAAAGGAACAGTTATCAAAGGGCTCAGCCATGTGTTCACAGAGCAGGCAGAAAGCATGAATTGGGATTTGATAACCAGCCCAAGAAGAGAGTGGTTTACTGCTCACAGCTGGGGTGTTCTTGCATAAGAGGGGAGATGGATTCAGGTGGGGCAAAAAGTTTTACCTACATAGAGCTTCACAAACAGAGGACAAAACAAAGGCACAAGAGTGAGGCAAAATTTTGGAGTATTCACAAGAACAGGGTTGATTTGTAGTTGGAGCAGAGAGGGTTAGGTGGGAGGGGCAGTCAGAGAGAGATGTAGGGTGGGGAGCCTCTTGATTATCATAATTAGTTTGGAATCTACCAAAATTGAAGGCAAGAGGAGAAGGGGGTGGCAGAAGATGAGGTGGTTGGATGGCATCACCAACTCGATGAACGTGAGTTTGAGCAAGCTCTGGGAGATGGTGATGGACAGGGAAGCCTGGCATGCTGCAGTCCATGGGGTCACAAGGAGTCGGATATGGCTTAGCGAGTGAACAACAAATTTATTTAGATTCTGTTTATAGATTATGGGGAGCAACTGAGTAGTCCTATACAATAAAATCAAATTCCTGATTTAGACAAATACTTTTGGTAGCAGTACGGAGAAGGAATTAGAAGGGTGAGCCCAATCAAGGAGACAGATTGAGAGAAGTTTTACATGACCTAGGCCAGTGAATGAAAGGAAAGCTGAGTGCAGACAGCGGCTGTGTGAACTGTAAGGGGGTAGATTTTGTAGAAACTGAAGAAGTAGAAGCACTAGAACCTGGAGACTGAGCAGATGGGGAAGGACCTTTAAAGAATCTTCATTATCAGCTGATCAGAACGATCCAGACCCAGACTCCAGCAGCTTTATGAACCCATCCTTTCTGGGAAATTGAGGTGGCCCAGCTCAGGAGTTCAAACTATGTGTTCTGGAGCAAAGTACCTGGGTTCAAACCCAGATTACCTCACATTTGCTATGAGACCTCTCAGGCTGGCTGCGTCACCCCTCTGGCCGCAGTTCTCCTTTGTAAAGCAGAAACAGAAATATTAAAGACCTATTTGGGGGGACAAAATTAGATACATGTAAACCATTTGGAACATTGTCTGGTGCATCAATAAGTAATCAGTGAAACTTACTATTGTCATTTTTCTTGCACAAGCTAAGTAATTTTGGAAATGTATCAAGCTGTATTTTGTTGTGTTTTGTAAAACATGGCACATTATGAATCAGTGACACTAGCATTTAATCATTCTTACTTTCTGATGAAATCATTTTCTTCACTTGCTCACAAGGAAACAGAAAATTTAATCAAGAAGGCAGCTTATCTTTAGGAGTCAGAGAGATAAAGTATGATGATGCTGAGATATCAATGTCAAACCAGATTATATGATTTAACAAGTAGTTAAATATAGAATTCTATATTTGTTTATTCATTGACTTGGCCAACTCCCATTTCCAAGCTATTTAGGTTGGTGCAAAAGTAATTGCAGTTTTGCATTGTTGAACTTTGCCATTTGATATTGAAATATATTCTTAAATAAATATGGTTATGTTGAAATGGAGCAGAAGGCTGTGTTCCTTACCACTGCACCATGTTGTCTGCATGCCTTCTTCCTGTGGAAACTTAGTCAAAGAATAAGTTTAATCAGAGAAATGAGAAATGTTGAAAGGACAACAGTCAAAAGAGACTAAATAATAATAATTTAGTCATTATGCATAGTCAAGGATATGCAAGGTTCTTTCTCAAGGGCTATAGATAATATTCTGAGCCATATCCTGTGACCTGTCTAATAGATACCAACCCCCAGTGGAGAAGTTAACTACAGACTGTACCCAGGACTTCAGTTAAGTTTAGTTAAGTTGCTCAGTCATGTCTGACTCTTTGCAACCACATGGACCACAGCATGCCAGGCCTCCCTATCCATCACCAGCTCCCAGAGTTTATCCAAACTCATGTCCACTGAGTCGGTGATGCCATCCAACCATCTCATCCTCTGTCATCCTTCTCCTCCTGCCCTCAATCTTTCCCAGCATCAGGGTCTTTTCAGATGATCAGCTCTTCTTACACCAGATGGCCAAAGTATTGGAGTTTCAGCTTTAGCATCAGTCCTTCCAATGAACACTTAGGACTGATCTCCTTTAGGATGGGCTGGTTGGATCTCCTTGCAGTCCAAGGGACTCTCAAAAGTCTTCTCCAACACCACAGTTCAAAAGCATCAATTCTTTGGTGTTCAGCTTTCTTTAGAGTTCAACTCTCATATCCATACATGACTACTGGAAAAACCATAGCCTTGACTAGATGAACCTTTGTTGGCAAAGCAATGTCTCTGCTTTTTAATATGCTGTCTAGGTTGGTCATAATGTTCCTTCCGAGGAGTAAAGCATCTTTTAATTTCATGGCTGCAGTCATCATATGCAGTGATTTTGGAGCCCAAAAAATTAAAGTCAGGCACTGTTTCCCCATCTATTTGCCATGAAGTGATGCGACCAGATGCCATGATTTTAGTTTTCTGAATGTTGAACTTTAAGCCAACTTTTCACTCTCTTGTTTCACTTTCATCAAGAGACTCTTTAGTTCTTCTTCACTTTATGCCATAAGGGTGTGTCATCTGCATATCTGAGGTTATTGATATTTTTCCCAGCAGTCTTGATTCCAGCTTGTGCTTCATCCAGCCCAGTGTTTCTCATGATGTACTCTGCATATAAGTTGGCTTGGGCTGCCACAATTCTGAGAATTGACTGTAAAGAACTGAGAACAAATGCAGCCTGGAACTGAAGATTAACTGTAGCTAAAACAACCAAGATGATGCTAGTCAGACCACTGATGACCAATTTGAATATGACCGTTAGAGATGACTGTGCTGTTTCTGCATGTAACCCCTCCCTTGACTGTCTATAAAAAGCTCTCACCCCCTGCTTTGGACAAATGTCAGCCTTTGGACTGATGTCTGCCACCCTTCCCCAACCCCGCAGTTGCTGGCATCTGAAATAAAGCAAACTTTCCTTTCTATCAACCTGGCCTCTTTATTGGCTTTTGAGCCACAGCCAGACTCCACACACATACTCTTTCAGTAACAATGTTACACATCATTTTAATACACATTTCTTGCTTTGCATTTTTTGTTAATGAATTATTGCTTGCTGCTTATTTTATGTGTATTTTAGACTGTGGAAATTATGTTAGACAGAAAGCAAATTCTAGCAATTTTCTTGTTCAAGTTCCAAATGGATCATAAAGCAGTGGAGACAGCTTGCAACATCAACTACTCTTTGGCCCAGAAACTGCTAACGAACATACAGTGCACTGGTGGTTCAAGAAATTTTACAAAGGAGATGGGAGCCTTGAAGATGAGGAGGATAATGACCAGCCATTGAAAGTTGACAACAACCAATTAAGAGCCATCACTGAAACTCTTACAGCTACACTAGAAGTTGCCTAAGAACTGTGCTGACCATTTTATGATCATTTGGCATTTGAAGCAAATTGGAAAGGTGAAAAAGCTTGATAAGTGGGTGCCTCATGAACTGACTAAAAATTTTTTAAAAATGTCATTTTGAAGTACCATCTTCTCATTCTAGGAAACAACAATGAACCATTTCTTTATTGGATTGTGATAAATGACAAAAAATGGATTTTCTAAAACCAGTGACAACCTGCTCAGTAATTGGGTGAAGAAGAAGCTCAAAAGCACTTCCCAAAGCCAAACTTGCACCCAAAAAAGGGTCATGGTCAATGTTTGGTGGTTTGCTGCCCCTCTGATCCAGTACAGATTTCCGAGTCCCAGAGAAACCATTACATCTAAGAAGTATGCTCAGCAAATCGATGAGACGCACTGAAAACTGCAATGCCTACAGCCAGCATTGGTCAACAGGAAGGGCCCGATTCTCCAAGACAACTCCAGACTGCATGTCACACAACGGATGCTTCAAAAGTTGAATGAACTGGGCTACAAAGTTTTGCCTCATCTGCTATATTCACCTGACGTCTTGCCAGCCAACTACCACTTTTTCAAGAATCTCGACAACTTTTGCAGCAAAAATGCTTCCACAACTAGCAGGACTCAGAAAATGCTTTCCAAGAGTCTGTCAAATCATGAAGTATGGATTTTTATGCTACAGGAATAAACAAGCTTTTTTTTTCATTGACAAAAATGTGTTAATTGTAATGGTTCCTATTTTAATTAATAAAGATGTACTTGAGCATAGTTATAATGATTTAAAATTCAGAGTCCAAAACTGCAGTTGTTTTTCCTCCAACCTAAGAGTTTAAAATATCACTATAAATCCAGATCCTAACAAGAGAACTTCGTACGATGTACCAGAGTCCGCTACATACACACGAGTTCAGTTCTAAGAGTGTGTTCATAAGTCCAATTTGTTTATGAGTCCAACAAAATTAGCATAGGTATCCAACTAACATGGTCAGCTCTATAGTACTGTACTGTAATAGGTTTATAATACTTTTCACACAAATAATACATATAAAACAATTAAACAGAAAAATAAAACACTTTCATCTTACAATACAGTGCCTTGAAAAGTACACTAGGCCAGTACAACAGCTGGCATAAAGGGGCTGGCATTGAGTGAACAGACAAGAAGAGCTACTGACCGGGGGAGGAAGGGGAAGTGGGAGATGGTGGAACTGAAGGATCATCAGCAACAGGAGATGGAGGGCAAGCTGCAATTTCACTCAATTTAGGGAATGCATGTTGGCATCTTTGAAGGTTCACAACTTGAAGGTTTGTACATAGGGGCCTTATTGTTTTAAATCGTTTCATTGGGTGCCACTTAAAATCCAATCAACTGAGTATCAAGACTAGGACCCTGGAATGAAGTCAGTCTGTCCAAACAGAGATGTTGATCGTAACAACATGGACAGTGACTGTATCACACAGTCCAGGAGGAGGGTCAGACTCCTGTGTCCAGTGCTGTGCCCATCCCTGTATGTCGGCCTAGCCCCAGAAGGTGCTTAAAAAGTATTGAGTTAGTTCATGAATTCTCAGTCTATTTTTACGATGTCAAAGTAAATGAGTGAAATTTCAATCAGGAAAGTTGGAGACTAGATTTAAAGAGTCTGTCTCAAACAAATTGCCACAATTGTGGAGTAAATAATAGTGGCAAGTAGGTTTGCTCTGGAAATGGGGGTAAGGGCTATATTGAGCAGACTCTGTGAGAAGATCAAAGATTTCAAGAGTTGTGAGAGACATGCTTGAAAATAATATCTAAATCCAGTAAAGATAGAGGACACTGTAATATCCTGTCTGGAATTTTCACTTTTCTCAGCTGTTCCCAGACACAGGCTCCAGTATTAAGGACAGGCAGACCTGCCGGAGCTGAGGGTTCTTGTACTGATGTTCTTCAGCCCAGATTGGCTTTTGTGAGAACAGCTGTCTGTAGTGCCCAAGGTCAGGAGGGTATTCATTACAAGGAAGGATGTGGCAACTGCTCTGAGGGCCCTCTTTATCAGCTTGTTGGAAGTGATTTCCCAATCCAGCTTGGCACACAGAGCCCTGGCAAACTCCCCTTATAACAGTTCCGCCGTGAGACCACCATGTCCTTCCACTATTTCTAGATTTCGTGTCACCTGCAGATAGTCCACGAGCAAGATGTAGTCTTTCCTTTTTACAATCATTCAGAAATAATGGTTACCCTTAGGTGGATTATATAGCAAGTCAGTATCTGTGTGTATATGTGTGTGTCTGTGCGTGCACGCTCAGTCACTTCACTCCTGTTTGGCTCTTTGTGACCCCATGAACTATATAGCCTGTTAGGCTTCACTGTCGATTGGATTATCCATGTAAGAATACTGGAGTGGGTTGCCATGCCCTCCTCCAGGGGATCTTCCCTACCCAGGCATTGAACCTGCATCTCTTTCACTGCAAACGATTCTGTACCCACTGAGCTACTTGGGAAGCCTGTTTCTGTGAAAGGAGCTCCTAATTCTTGACAGGCATTCTGCTGTTTTTGCTATTTTACATTTCATCTTTCACCCACCTAATGTGCCTGGTTTGTTTGGGAAAAGAGTGGGAAAGTCACCTTTGGCTGCCACGTCCATTTCTATAACATTCTTTAGTCTATTCGAGTTCTGTTACTTCTTTTTAAAATCAACATTGGCATTTTACCTATTTATCAATTTCAAGTAGGTTTTTGAATTCATTAGTGTAGAAGGTTTCATTTTTTAATTTTCAACATTTTATATCATTTTATTCAAATTGTCTCTTATACATGACATATTGCAGGATCTTTTTAAAAGCCCCATCTGAGAATTTCTGTTTTCTAATTAAAACATTTAGCCCATTTATATTTATTTTAGGACTTAGTTGGCCACCTTATTTTATATTTTCCATTTTTATTTCTTCTTTTTTTTCATTTTGTATCTAATATTATTCTTAGAACAACCTTTTGTAGTATCTGGACTCTATTGCCTTCGTATTATTAATGAAGACATTGGAGTTGGAATTTAGAAAGGTTAAGTGACTTGCCCTGGATCACAGAGCTAAGAAATGACAGAGCTGGGGCTCAAACACAGGCCAGTCTGACTCCATAGCCCTCCTTACACGTACTGACCTGTAGGTGTCACTGTGGGGCAGGCAGGTGGACGAAGCATCTTGGACTCCTTTTCTGCATAAGGATTACCTTTTAAGATGTTTGCTTCACTTTTGTGTGCGTATGCTCAGTTGCTCAGTTGTGACCAGCTCTTTGCGACTCCATGGACTATAGCCCACCAGGCTCCTCTGTCCGTGGAATTTTCCTGGCAAGAATCCTGGAGTAGGTTGCCATTCCTCACTCCAGGGTATCTTCCCAATCCAGGGATTGAACCCAAGTCTCTGGTGTCTCCCGCACTGACAGGAGGATTCATTGCTTGGCATGTAGGAGTCAATTTCCTTTCTCCAGACACCGGAAAATAACAAAAGAACATTGGCTCTGTTCAAAAGCAAAAACTTGATTTTCATATTGATTTTGACTTTTCAGAAGTGCCTGGATGCTGCCCATCTCGCCCCCCACCCTGTTTATTTTTTTCTTCTTCTTCTTCCTCATCTGTGACCCTTCCACTTTGTACTTATTCTCTCTCTTTCTCTCTCCCACTCTCTGTGTGTATCATTTATCTCTTTAATAGCAGTGTCCTGGGCCAGTGATAGTATCCTAAATGCTAGATGTTAATTTCATTCTCTCCATTTCTGTGGGGTGTTGGATAGGTTCAGATGTGTGTTTAGATATGAGAGCTTCTCACTAGATACCTGTCACTCTAACTCTACTGAGTATGACGAAGTCTACCTTTTCACAGACAGACACTATTACTGGTGTTGCTCTTCCAAGGAACTTCATTGAATTAGAAACATAAATTCAGACCAGCATCTGGATTCTTCAGAGAAAAACAATAAGAAAATAAGCGATGTGTAACAAAGCAAAATAAATACTCCAAATTGGCCTAATTAAAAACCAACAAGAAGCCTGTTTTATATAAGTATATATATATAAAATAAGACAAATCCATGATTTAGTTCCTTCTGAGATAATTATTTTGTTCTTCCCTAGGGCCAGATTTTATGTCCTAAGAAAAGATTTACAACTCAAATAAGCAGCAGGAACAAATTAACTGCCAAGAGCTTCCTCTCAGTGACGCTATTGATAGCCACAGTAAAATGATTATAAATCTATTAGAAAGGGAGACATCATTGATGTGTTGTTTTAAAGGTTTGGGATATGAGATTCTCATTAATCCATGAAAATGTTTAAATGAGCCATTTCATACTATAAAATGCCCTTTGACTCCAGTGCCTAAAAGACATCCTAACACACAACAGTTCTGTTTTCAACTATGCTTCTCTTTTCCTTGAGTATCATTAAAGCCTGCACAGGAATTGGAAAAGACTAAAATTGACGAATTAAATAATTTTGTATTTTTACAAATAGAAAAAAAAAAAGATGAAGAATCTCCATAGATGATGAGAATGGAAATAATTTTATCTGGAGTCTAGATTGAGCTCCTTTCACCATCTTTATAAATAACCTCCATTCTGGCTGCAACTCTTTCCTTATGAAATGGTAGTCTGTTGGGTAAACTGAATGGTATTATAATATCTACAGAGGAAAGGATGGGATGGTATCCATTAACACTTGTTTATATACACCATTTTCTTCCTCCACCCAGTGAAACCTGGTGAGGAAGTTGGATTAGCAACCTTTGTGATTGTGTCAAGTTTAAACAAATTGTGTATCTCTATCACTTGGTACTGTGTTCATCTGTGACTTTTTCTAGCCACTTTAGTGGTCATTTGGATCCCCACATTCTCAACCGTGAACTGTCTGTACGTTGTCTTTTGATTCAGTCTAAACTACAAGAGGCAATTGGAATTAGGCCATACTGTCTCTGTAGTTTTTATTACTCTTTCAGAGCTTTGTTGTTGTTCAGCCACTAAGTTGCGTCCGACTCTTTGTTACTCCATGGACTGCAGCATGCCAGGCTTCTCTGTCCTCTACTGTCTCTGAGTTTGCTCCGATTCATGTCCATTGTGTCAGTGAAGCTATGTAATCATTTTATCCTCTGCCATCACCTTCTCCTTTTGCCTTCAATCATTCCCTGCATCAGGGCCCTTTCCAATGGGTAGGCTGTTAGCATCAGGTGGCCAAAGTATTAGATCTTTAGCATCAGTCATGAAAATTCAGGGTTGATTTCCTTTAGGATTGATCAGTTTGATCTCCTTGCTGTCCAAGGAACTCTAACGAGTCTTCTCCACACCGCAATTTGAAAGCATCAATTCTTTGGTGCTCAGCCTTCTTTATGGTCCAACTCTCAGAGCTACCATCTCTCTCTCTTTTTTTCTGCTGCCTTTCTCTAAAGCCTATACTAGTTGAGACCTCTCTACCAGACTCCCTTCAAAACTAAGAACTTTTGATTTTGCAAATATGATTTCCATCTTGTGCCTTGTTCACTCAAGATTATGTTCTTGGTTATTTCCAGTGATTATTAATCTGTTCACCCTAGTTGATGCCACCTTAAATGGCAACAAAACTTCAAATTCACTTACTTCTTGAGGCTCAATGTTTTCTCCTTTATGGAATGGCAAGGCATAATCACAGCTTAAAATTACAATTCCTTGGACTTCCTTGGTGGTCCAATGCTTAAGAATCTTCCTGCCAATATGGGGAACACGGGTTCGATCCCTGGCCTGAAAACTAAGATTCCACATTCCTTGGAGCAGTTAAGCCCATCTGCCACAACTACTGAGCCCACATTTTAGAGCCCAAAGCCACAACTAGAGAGTAGGCCCTGCTCACCACAACGAGGGAAATCCTGCTAGCAGCGCTGACGAGCCCGCATGCCACAACCAAGACTCAGCATAGCCATAAGTAAAGAAATAAATGAAATAAAAATAAAATTGCAATCCTTTTGCTGCAGATTTTGAGGTGATGCCAAGATACAGATTTAAGCTATCTCAAGCTTTTTGCAGCCCAGGAGTTCCTCCAGTTTTTGTTTACAAAACATTTCCTCCTGTGAAGATTTCTGGTGTTTGTTTTTACATCCATACGACTTCTTAACTTTATTTTTCTTTATCTTTCTACTTGAAAGTAAAAGTCCATATTCCTTATGGAAATCGCAGCTCAAAATACAAATAATGTAGTGTTTTATATGATTGAGAAGTTTAGCAGTTACTATCTTTTATATAACAATTCCCAGGTGGTGCTAGTGGTAAAGAACCCTCCTGTCAATGCAGGAGACATAAGACACTCAGTTCCATTCCAAGGTCAGAAAATCCCCTGGAGAAGGACACGGTGACCCACTCCAATGTTGTTGCCTAGAGATTCCCATGGACAGAGGAGCCTGCCTCTCTACAGTCCATGGGATTGCAAAGAATAGGAAACGACTGAAGTGACAGCATGCATGCATCTTTTGTATAAAAAATAGTATGTAATTTTCTGATTATAAATGCTTGTTGGGGTACTTTTTTCCTATTATTTTATTTAAATATTAATGCATATTTTTTTAACAACTAGTGTTTCTAACATGTTTAGCAATATTGAAATTTGTTGTTGTTTATTTACTAAGTCATGTCCGAATCTTTTGCAACCTTTGGACTGTAGCGCACCAGGCTCCTCTCTCCATGGGATTTCCCAGGCAAGAATACTGGAGTGGGTTGCTATTTCCTTCTCTAGGGGGATCTTCCCCACCCAGGAATCATACCAGCATCTTCTGTGTTACAGGCAGATTCTTTATCACTAAGCCACCAGTGAAGTCCAATATTGAAATACTGTCCAGTTATAAATATATTGGATTTTTTTGTTTGTCTGTTTCAGGTGGAGGAGGCCTTGGAAGCTGTCAAAAATGCTACAAATGAGCAAGACCTTGCAAATCGCTTTAAAGAATTTGGAAAAGAGATGGTGAAACTTAACTATGTAGCTGCGAGAAGACAACAGGTAGGAAAAATTTTGGAAATCTAGGGGAAAAAAGACCCTGATGCTGAGAAAGACTGAGGGCAGGAGAAGAAGGAGGTGACAGAGGATGAGATGGTTGGATGGCATCACCGACTCAGTGGACATGGGTTTGCGCAAACTCCCGGAGATAGTGAAGGATGGGGATGCCTGGCGTGCTGCAGTTCATGGGACTGCAAAAAGTTGGACACAACTGAGCAACTGAACAACAAGGGGAGAAAGCGAGTGAGTTTACATAACCTTGCAGTTTTGTAGACCTGGACACTGCATCATCGACTGCATCAACCACTTGTCAGATCATCAAATACCCTAGGACCTATGATCACAAAGGCAGTTTCCTACTTGGGTCACTTCTGGTCCCACTGTACACTGCTGGTACTCCCAGTCCCCCTGGGTACTTACAGTTGATCACAGGCCATCTGCTTTACTGGTGGGGACCACCCTTCCAGCCCCACCAGACTCTAACCTTTCTCTGTCTTTTTGACCTTTCTTTACTTATTTATTAATGTAAGAAATTACATTAAAAACTGTAACTTCACACTCCCCCATCTTTGCAACATATCTAGGATAATATGTTGTGTGAATTTTTGCTGTACAGCAAAGTTATTGAGTTATACATATAGATACAGTTTTTAAAAATATTCTTTTCCATTACATTTTAACTCTGGATATTGAACATAATTCTCAGTGCTAAACAGCAGAACCCTATTGTTTATCCATTCTGCATGTAAGAGTTTGCATCTGCTGACCCCAAACTCCCAATCCATCCCTCCGTATACCTCTCCCCCTTCACACCACAGGTCTGTTCTTGATGTCTGACCTGATTAAAATAAAAAATGTCAGACTGGTGTGGCACTGTGGCCACTCCCTGGGAACTCTCTTTGGCCTTCAGTTTTACCTTCCCACCCTGTGGACAGCACCATATATATACAACACCTCTCTCCTAAGTGTGCAGCATGCAGAGTAAAACTTTTATGAAAGAGATTAAGAAAACATGAGGAAAAATAGAGGAAAGGCAGAGAGAGGAAAAATAGAGGAAAGGCAGAGAGAGAGAGAGAGAGTGGAGTGGAAGAGGGAAGGAGAGCACAGGTATTGAGTCACGCTGATGAAGGTGGGTGGCCTGGGTTTTCTCTATTCCTCATTATCCCAAGATGGCACCTCCATTTGGCCAGCTCTGTTTGTTCTGTAGGGACCATTAGAATTGTGTGTTCCAAAGAGTGTATCTTTTTCTTTCTTCTTAGCAAATAGCATCTTTAAATATGGGGAGATTTGTTAAAATCCTCTTCACCTGCCATCTTGACTGCTGCCAGGATTTCTGGCAACTTCCAGTGACTTTTTCTAATGTTCTCTATGTCCAGCAGGAAAGTTCTAGCCAACATTTTGAGTGTTCATCTGTACCAGACAGAAGTAATACCTGGGTAACAAATCTGACCAAGATCTGGTCCCTCTCCCTAAAGAGCTTCTAGTGCTTTGTGACGGGCACACGGGCACGATTTTGTTGTTGCTCAGTTGCTCAGTTGTGTCTGACTCTGCGACCCCATGGACTCCAACACGCCAGGCTTCCCTGTCTTTCACTGTTTCCCAGAGTTTGTATGATTTTAGTTCATGCAATTACTTTTATCAACAGAATCCTTTATTCAGGTGGAGTCTTGCTTGGTAGCCCACGATGTGTAGTGTGGTTAGGAGTGAAGTCACTCTGAAGCAAAGGTTTAAAGCCCAGAAGCTACTTATTTAGCTTGTTTCAACACCTTACCAAAAAAAAAAAAAATTACATTGACATTTAATTGCAGTGAACCTAGCAGGAGGCTGTGGGGAAAGATAGGGTGCCAGGACACTCAGAGTCTTCAGAGTGTTCTGATTTTAAAGTAAGTAGCAAGTGGTTGAACAGTTCAGAGTTTGGTATCAAAGTCTCAGATTTACATTTTCATATTTTTCTAGATATGTTACAAAGAAGGGGTAGTGTCAGAGAGCAGAGACTAGTTGTGGATGGGTGGGACTTCTAGATGAGTGACACTTTTTGGAAAAACTTTGTCAAAAGTCCAGGCTCTTGTTCAACTCATCCAAAAGAATTTGGGTGAGGAACACAACAGTGCAAAGGAAAAATAAACACAACATTCTGAGGCTGAGGAGCAAAGAGAAAAAAGTAGCAGTTTATTCAGGGCAGAAGCAAAAGTGAAGGAGAGGAACGTGGGAGTCCTTTGGCCCCAGTAATGCCCCGCAGGGTTGTTGATCTGCCATTTATCTTGTAGCCCTTTGAATGGGTAGGGGTCTTTTTGATTAGGGATTGAACATTCACTAAGGGAAGAGCTGATGTATGTCCTGGATTGCACCAGTGTGCATCAGCTCCTGGTCCTGGCATTTTTCTGCTGAAGCCACGCTACAGGTATTCTAAGAGCTGTTTTTTCGCTTTACATTTTCCCGCATCAGTCACCACACGTGGAAGGTCCTGCATTTACATTGTACCTGCTCCACGGTTTTCACGCTCAGAGTTTCTTGCTCAGATGCTGCAGAGTTTCTGTTTTAGTTGCCATTCCTTCATGCGTTGTGGTCTCATTAAGAGAAAAAAAAAAAGGTGACTTTGTCTTCTGCCCAATGCCTATACTTGATGAGGCTGTCCCGGGGCCCTACCCTGTCCTTCCTGCCACAGAGATGGTCTCCTTTAGCATGGCAGCAGTAAAGATGGAGAAAAGCCTAGGGAGTCCAAATTTACATTGAAAATAGAACACTCAGGACCTGCTGTGGAATTGGTTATGGGAGCTTAGGGAGTGATGAGACCAGTTCACATCTGAGGTTCTGTCTCAGCAAATATGTACATGGTGGTGAATTTACTGAGATGGATGAAGACTGGAAAGCAGCCAGTCTTCTAGCAGTATCAAGTGGTATCAAGATATCATAGTTAAATACATTGATTTTGAGATTCTTATAAGATATCAATGTAGAAATGTCAAATAGCAGAGAGATGAGGGGAGATCAAACCTCATCAAATCATCAGCATGTAACTGGTATTAAAATCCATGGGAATAATATGAGTTATTCATCTCAGAAGGCCCATACATATGATTTATTTTTATCTCATTAACATCATTTTAACTAGTTGCTATTTCAAACTCTTTCAAGAAAATTTAGAAAAGAAGGGAAAAAAAGGCACATAGCCATCTATCAGCCACAAAAAACATGGTACTTACATTTTGGTAGATTGCCTTTAAATTGCTTATCTTCATATTTTGACATGCTATATTCATGCTATACATATAAGTATACATGTTGTATTTTTCTTTTTATTTATATTACCGATTTTATTATTTTATGGAAACTTCTTTTAATATCCACATAAAGAGTCCAGGGACTTCCTTGGTGGCTAGAGGGTAAACAATCTGCCTGCAATGAAGGAGATATGGGTTCAATCCCTGGGTCGGGATGATCCTGTGGAGAAGGGAATGGCTACCTACTCCAGTATCCTTGCTTAGAGAAATCCCTAGACAGAGGAGTCTGGCAGGCTACAGTCCATGGGGTCACAAAGAATCAGACATGAATGAACAACGAACACTTTCACTTTATAAAGAGTCCATCAAATGAGAACTTCAGTAGTTTACTTAACCAGTTCTCCATAACTCAGCATTTACATTGCTTACAGTTTTCTTCCATGTAATTGAAAATGTTTCTAAAAATATCTTTATGGGAAGAATTTCCTACCCTCTATTTCTCACTTTCATATTTAGATTTTCTTATTAGTGTAGATACCCCAGAATGGAATATAAAATTTCTGGCCAGGCATTCCGGAAGTTTAAGACCCTTTATAACTTCCAATGGCACTGCCTAGATTGTACAGTGTAAAGGATTCCCTCACATGTTGGTTCCCTATTTATCTCTGTTGAACTTTAGGGATAAAAATAAGTTGTCTCGGTTTAGAAATTTTGTTGACTGGTATTGATCTGTTAGTGTCTAAGCAGAAGGGGATAGATGGCTCAATTGTTTACTACTTTTTTAAAATAAATTTATATATTTCATTATTTTAAATTATTTGAGCGCCTGTTGCTGCTTGGGGGCTTTCTCTAGTTGTTGTGAGCAGGGGCTGCTCTTTGTTGCAGCTCACAGGCTTCTCATTCCGGTGCCCTCTCTTGTTGCAGAGCACAGGCTCTAGGCGCATGGGCTTTGGTTGCTGCAGCACTGGGGCTCAGCGGTTGCAGTGCGCAGCTCTAGGATACATGGGCTTCAGTAGTTGCAGCACACAAGCTCAAAAGTTGTGGCGCATGGGCTCAGTTGCCCCACATCATGTGGAATCTTCCTGAATGGAGGATCGAACTCATGGCCCCTGCATTGGCAGGCAGATTCCTTTCCACTGGGCCACCAGGGAAGTCTGATTGTTTACTTCTTATTGTCAGTTTGTCTTACCAATCCTAGATATCAAATATAATGTGCTTGTCTCAGAATTATTTTGACTGAAAAAAAGAGAGGATGCGATTTACTATTTCCAGGTCATCCATCTATCATGTACCAACTGAGCAAACAGGAATAGAACCCCAGTGGTTCAAATACCCTCTAATGATACATTTTGAAACTAGAGAAATTTTCTCCCAGAGATGCTCAGCTGGCGGTCCTGCATAGCTCTGAGAGAACAATACTGCCTTTAACATTTCTAAAAATACTGTGAACATTTTCTTAACAATACTCTTTAAAGCTGAAAATAAAGACACTCCCCAGTGTTACTATTTTGACATCCAAAACTTAGAAAGCAAATCATCTGTGATCTATTTTTTTATTATACCCTAAACTAAAATGATAAATCTGCCATCAAAAGTGGTTTTTTAAAAAAACTGAACCCCATTTTGAAAATGATAATGAAGTGCCAATGATGCAGTAATCAAAATCAGATGAGTTTGATTTCCCATGTTTGTAATTGTAATTGATTATGGAGGCAGGCACAGTGTCAGAAGACTGAAGATTGGGTTTTCCATCTGCTGATAACTAACTGATCCACGCAAGCCACTTACTTTGTTGGTGGCTCAGTTTTTACAGTCTTGAAGCATTATTTATTGGAGGCATTTTTATGTGCCAGACATTGTGCTATTGACTGAAGAACCACTGAACAAGTTAGCTAGGGCTCGTTGCTCTCATTAGACATACAGTTTAGGAGAAAGATATATACTTATGTAAACGCAGTGAGGCATGATGCACTTTAATGATTGGAGGGAAGAGGGCTTTGTGGGGGCAGCTAGAAGGAGAGGTAGCTTAGAGAGTTGGATGGAGAGTGGGTTTTCAGGAGACGGGTCCCATCAAGGGAAAGGATAGGCTAGAACAGGGAAGCTCAGATATTTCACATGGGAAGAGCAGTATGTACAAATTCTTGGCAGCTAGAGAGAGGAGATGGTTTCTAAAATATATGTAGAAAAAAATATTTCTTCTTCAGTTGTTTTCCTACATTAACATGTAATTCTTAAATTCGTATTGCATTTTTAAAAAGCTTTATTTACTTTTAATTGGTGGATTAAATCACAATTTTGTGTTGGTTTGTGCTGTTCAACAATGTGAATCATTCATAATCATAATATAATCATTCATAATTATAATGCTCTTTAAAGCTGAAAATAAACTCCCCAGTGGATACTATTTTGACATCATATATATGTATATCCCCTTCCTGTTAAGCCTCTCTCCCCTTCCCCCCATTCCACCCCTGTAGGTCATCACAGAGTGCCAGGCTGGGCTCCCTTTGTTGTTTAGCAATTTCCCACTATCTATTCTACACACAATAGTATATATATGTCAATAATACTTTCTTATGTCCTCCTACCCTCACCTTCCCCCACTGTGTCCACAAGACCATTCTCAACTAAGTTCATGAGTAGCATTTTTCTAAATTCCATATATATGCATTAATATAGAATACTTGTTTTTCTCTTCCTGACTTCCTTCAGCCTGTATAAGAGGCTCTAGTTTCATCCACCTCATTACAACTGACTCAAATTTGTTCCTTTTAATGGCTGAGTAATATCCATTGAATAAATCTACCACAATTTCTTTATCCATTCATCTGTTAATGGACATCTAGGTTGCTTTCATGCCCTTGCTATTGTAAATAGCACTGCAGTGAACATGTCTTTTAGAATTGTAGTTTTCTCGGGGTATATGCCCAGTAGTGGGATTGCTGGGTCACATGTAATTTCCCAGGCACAAAATTGTTTTATGTTATGATTTTATATTGGTAAGTTAAATAATCTATGTCATGAAATGAGCATCTCAACTTGGAATTCGGAGAGTATAAATATTTTATTTCATATTGTTGTTCAGTTGCTAAGTCATGTCCAACTCTTTGTGACCCCATGAACTGCAGTACACTATGCTTCCCTGTCCTCCACCATCTCCTGGAGTTTGCTCAAACTCATGTCTTATAGTTCTACTTTTTTACCTTTGTATTGATCAGTACGAATTAGATTTAATGACACACCAATACCACAGATAATATAGTCATTACACAGCATCTTATAAACAAATAAAGTAAAATATTAACTGAATACAAATTGATGTGGTCCTAGAAGTCTGTGACTCTAAGCTCTGTTACAGATACTTTCATGGCAAACTTCACATTTGTGTTTTGCACACACAGGAGCTGAAGGACCCTCACTGTCGAGATGAGATGGCAGCCGCTCGAGGAGCTCTGAAGAAGAATGCCACAATGCTGTACACGGCCTCCCAAGCTTTTCTCCGCCACCCAGACGTTGCTGCCACCAGAGCCAACCGAGATTACGTGTTCAAACAAGTCCAGGAGGCCATTGCCGGCATCTCCAATGCTGCTCAAGCTACCTCTCCCACTGATGAAGCCAAAGGCCACACGGGCATCGGGGAGCTGGCTGCGGCTCTGAACGAGTTTGATGTAAGTGTCTGGGTGATGTATCCAGAGGGGAGTGTGCTTTCACTGAGAAAATGTATTAGGGATGAAGGGATAACAAGATAGCATCGATTTACCTCTTTTGGAGGCTTCTAATAGTTAGATAAGCTACATGATATGTCACTGTTACTAGGAATCTGACATCTTGGTGGAACCTAGTACTGGTCTTTGAGGGAACTGACAACTATATTTAAGAAACTGATCGTATTCAAGCAGAAACCCTGAATACTGTAACTTTCCGTACTATTATAGTAAGGACAGTTTATAATTTGCAAGTTTATCTTCATTATTAAGGGTTTCCCCTATGGCTCAGTGAGTAAAGAATCTGCCTACAATGCAGGAGACATGCAGGTTTCATCCCTGGGTCAGGTCAGGAAGATCCCCTGGGGGAGGAACCCAGCAGGCTACAGTCACAGGGTCCCAAAGAGTCAGACACGACTGAGCGACTGAGCACACAGCACTTATTATTGAAGAGGCAAATGTCCTAGGCACTGTAGGTGTACAGTACCCGTATGTTGTGTCTGAGTAAAGGATTGCTCTCAATTTCTTGATTTTTCAGTCCCTGGCGATCAAACTCCATTGTCCTCTCGTCCTATACAGGATCCGGTCTTCCTTGCATCAGTGCTGCCTAGCCCCGCCACAGGTGGCACCTCTGCTAGTCCCATGAATGACTCACGTTCTGAACCTGCTGTTTCTAGGGGTGTGTCCCAATGAGGGAACCAGTGGAAGGAGGGCTCAGTGAGCCTGGGTATATTCGAGGCAACAAAGTGAGCTGGAAGGATGCCTGTCATCAACGGTCCAGGCTAACAGTTCTCACCACTCCTGGGTCAGGATATGGCCCATCTGTGAGAAGCTGGAATTCAGCTGAGTTTATCCCATGTTCAGTGAGAGCCTATATGCGTTGTGAGCTACAGACATTTATAAATAATTAGCATCTGCTTTTAAGAGTTATGTTTTCCTGTAGAGGAGAAAAAGGACAAAGAGTGAACCAAGACTCTAAATAACGAAACACAATGTAACAGAAATTCACAGGAGAAAATCAGTTATTAACAGCTGTGGAACAAAATGATGATTTTGCTCTTGGATATGTTGACATGAATTTTTGGCAGGAGATGATTGACTGCCTGTTAGAAAAGAGGACCAGGAGGGAATGATTGTTAAAGGCATGGAAATGGATGATATAAAGGAGAGATAATTATAACACTTTGTATACAGATCCTAGTGGCTCCGTAAAGAATCCTCCTGAAATTTAGGAGATCCAGGTTTGATCCCTGGGTGTGGAAGATCCCCTGGAGAAGGGAAATGCTACCTATTCTAGTGTTCTTGCCTGGAGAATCCCATGGATAGAGGAGCCCGAAGTCCATGGGGTGGCAAAGAGTCGGACACGACTGAGTGACTAACGCACGCACACATACCCAGATAATAGGCATACACAGATAATTCTTCCCTGTTTTCACAGATGGCTCTCCTCTTTCCCTTATTTTTTTAAGTTAGTCAAAGAAATATATATACATATTGAACTCAGACTATATATTATTTCCAAAGTATTTTATAAGGATTAATTGTAATAAATTTCAAGTATTTACCAGCAGTTGGGCCTTAATATGTAGTGTATTCACAAAGGTTTAGGAGACAACATAAAATTCATTAGGACTAATAAGACACTTCAATAAGTTTATCAATTTTAAAATAAACATATAAAAGTTACTAGATTTCCATACTGTAAAAAAAAGAAATGAAATAATGGAAAAGAGATCCTGTTTACAAAATGAACAGGAGGCAGGACAG
>SJYQ01002396.1:1044939-1071159 GCA_006410935.1 Redunca redunca | reverse complement strand
ATATATCATTATACATATTAACTATGTGGTTTATTCTTACATTAAGTGTATGTTAACTAAGTAATTGTATATCCTATTAGCTAAGTATATTAACCAAATAATATCCTATTATTAAGTGGCTATTAGTTCTCAAGCTACATCAATTGCATAAAGCATTATTTAATGTCTAAAATTTTGTTTCTCAGATGCTGACAAAAATCAACATATGGAACTGTCTCAATGAGCAGTAGAATTAGATAGTGATTCCATTTGGTCTGGGTCCCTAAAAACAGTTATTTAATAAATGCAATTAATTTCAGCTTCTCAAAAGTAATAATGCTACTATTGGTGTAATGCTACACCAAAAAATCTGGATATCACTTAACGATATTTGAAATTTTCTCACTAAAAATAATGTTCCATTGCTCTTTACTTTGTAACAGAATTACACATTTCTCTTCCATATTTACATAATGAATATTTTAGCATTTTTTATTTCCCAGGCATATTGGCTTGAAATTGATTTAGAATTCACAGGCATCTGTCTTGAATTCTAAATGCTATTCTCAGATATTAAACAAATTGATATTACATTGGATGAGAAACTTTCTCAGACTTCCTGTGATTTACTTTTCTGGTAACATTCCTTCCTGATGCTTGGTTTAATGCTTGCCAGTGTAACAGGAATTTGAAAAAGTCAAGCAACTTTGAGATTCTGAAGTAAAAGTAACCATATATATAGAAAATACATTTTCAGTCATCTCCTGATGTTGAAGTCCATTTCATAATAGTCATCATTGTGTCAGTTTTTCAAGAGGAAGGTTGCAGAAGTGGCTTTGAGTTTCTTATTTAATTAAGTACAAGGGAAAAATTGGTATTTTTGCCTTCATCTAAAATTATAGGATTGATTTTTACCTGCGTAGTTATAATTAGATCTCAGTGATTGGTGATCGATTTTCTGGTGCTGTTATCCTGTCTACATGAATAATTGCTATAATGATTTATGAAATAAAAGACTGAAGTGAAAAACCCAGTATTTTAACAACTTGAAACTGTTAAGACAGTTTCTAATGATACAACAGCAAAAAGTAAAATGATTGCTAATCAGTGGAACTGTCAGCCTCTATTTAAAATGCGGCAGTTTGAGGTAGTTAATTTTATCTAGTGAAACTATCTACTGGGGGCTACTGGAAAGAGCTTAGAAAAATGAAATGACTGCTCAGAAGTAAGTCATGTTATAATGTCAATGCTGACTACTAAAAAACTTTCAAGAACGGGAGAGATGAGAATGAAAAGTTATTCCTACAGGATATCCTTAAAAGAAAAGAGAACATACCATATCTTATTTTCTGAAACTTTCTTTTGTAGATAAAGATGCTTTCAAAATATGGAAATTCACACCATTCATGACATAGTCTTTAAAATCAATAGATATTTCTCTTTTATTTTCTTTTCAATCAGACAATTCTTCTAATCTTAATTTCAGATTCCTCTCATCTTAAATGTTCTAGTTTGTTTTTGCTTCTTTCTTCTCCCGTTTCACCTGGGAATTTGCTTGATTAGTAATTCTATTTTTCTTTCACGTTCAGTTTCTCCTTCTGCACCTGTTCAGTCCCCTTAGCCTGTAGAAAAATGTATTCTATAACCAAAAAAGGAAAATGAAATAAAATTTACTACCATAATTAACCATATTCTCATATTTCACTTTTTTTTTTTTTTTGCTTAGTATTAAGGAGTGATTCCAATCTACTTGCTGCTTACTGACTGTTACCTCTTTCAGCCTTGTCATCTGCTCCTGTCTTTCCTCTATGTCCTCATATGTCCACTATGTCTGAGGGTCTCAGGGGACCCTGCGTTCATGGAACCTTTGCACTCTTATTCTCTAGTTCTTGACTGCTTCAACTTTGGAGGGAGGAAAGTGTTGAATAGTATTAACTATACTTTCCCTTTCATTGCATTACTTCTCACTTGCAAGATTTAAATCTGTGCCTGAGAAGTAGGACAGTCTGGGTCACAACCACATTGAGCTAAAATGTTATCATGACATACATATTCTATATGAGTTGTCACTTGTATTTCTGCCTAATTTTTCATACCTCCCATCTACTTTCTCATGTTTTCTTCTTTTTTCCTCCTTCTAATTAAATGTATTTTCTTTTCTTGATCTAGTTTCAGTTTTCTCGCTGATCTGGTGTTCAGTGGATGGAAATGTTGGAATGTGAAAGTGAGAAATGATGTGATGCCTATATTACAGGTGGATGAGGGTGGCAATGGAGTGTAACCCGACATGGTGAAGGGACTGGGTGGGCGAGAACTGTCACTCCCCAGGGAGCGTCTCCATGCCCAGGGCTCCAGTGCTCACTCCCTAGAGTGACTTCAGTGTGCTGCTCTCAGTGGGTGCACTCATATTCCAGAACATCTAGTCCAGAGACAGAGGTGAAGCAGCAGGATTCCAGGTGGCAGCAGTCATTTCAGGACACCAGCTCCTGAAATGGGGTCATGGAGAAGAGGTTTCTGGGTATCTGATAGTAATTGCAACCCTGGATTTGGGTTTGGGATACAATGTTAGAATATAGCTCCAGTAGAGAGCTGGAGGATTATTAGATCACTTAAGTCAGAGGCCCACATACCTGACCTCAGAGATCTGTGTTGAATGAATCTGAAGAAGTAGAGTTTCTCTTTTGACCCTCTTCTCCAAATATCACTGTTTGTCTTTTAGAATAGGAAATAACTATTTCTTCTTATTATTACTAGGCCCAAATGGATGCTCCTGGGCAAGTATGAGTCCCTTAAGGACTCATGAACCAAAATTATGGCTGGCTCAGGGATTCTCAAAGGGTTTTATTGCTTCATGATTTCTACATCGGGCAAGGAGGGAGGCCACCATGAAGAAGACATTTTACCGAGTGTCTTGTTCAGTCCCTTCCCAGTTCTAACCCTCCCTTTTGCTCTGGAAATCAACATAGTTATTTATCAGAAAGGCTTACCCCAGGCCTCCTCTCCTTCTCTGATGTTCTGTAGTCATTCCTACTGAAATCTGGGAACCCTCATGTTTGGCTAAGAAGATTAAAAGTTTTCCGTGTATTTCTTTACATGAGAGTGAGGGTGGAGAGAGGAGAGGACCCTATCAGAACACTATAAATACACCGGCAGGAAAGTGCAAGATGTAGCTGATGTTCTAAAGCAATTAGCAAGGTGGAGGCCAAATGCATAAAAATGAAAGCCAGTAAGCATGACTGCTTAGCTTTTGGAAAGCAATTTCAGATTTCTAATTCAGGTACTAATAAGATAAGGCAGGCAAGCTCAGCAATTTTCTGCTTCTCTGAGTTCATGCCAATATTTTTGAAGGCTTAATGTCTGTACAGTTATATGTGTTAATTTTTAATGCTTTTATTAAGTATTAAGTGCTTAATACTTAAAAATGCCTCTACTATATTCCTATGAGGCGATTCCCACTTAATGGCTATTGGACATAGCCTAGGATTTTGGTAAGATCTCAGAACTTGGATTCAGGTAACTGGCTACTACTTCAAACCCTGTATGTAACTAAGGATATGTGAACTTAAGTTACTGAGATAGCAACTCTAGGCCTTGGAATAAGGTTTCGGTATAGGCGAGGTAAGAGCAGTCATAAAGGTGTAAAGGAGAAATGCTTACTGAATAGCTATAGTTACTGCAGTGTTAAATGCACCTACATGCATAGTAGGCACCTAACCTGTGTGTGTGACAGAGATCAGATTAGGAAGAGTGAAATCCAAGAATTCCTGGAAGAGGTGGTGCATGAGCAGGAATTAACATGATAAACGTGAATGAGAAGTTTTCTCAGACAGAAAGAACATCCATGCATGCAGAGACATGATGGGTATAGTATGTGTAAGCTATTTGCTTCTGGAGCCCAGGGAGAAATCTGGCTATTTCAGGGAGCTGAAGGAAGCTTCTGGAGCCCTGTAGGCCATGCAGGGGGGCTGGGCTTCAAACTGGAGGCATTAGGGAGTGGCTGATGATCTAAGCAGAGGGTTGCCTGGTCAGATTTGTGTTTTTACTATCCCTCAAGACTTCCTTGGTGGCTCAGACAGTAAAGCATCTGCCTGCAATGTGGGAGACCTGGGTTCAATCCCTGGGTTGGGAAGGTCTCCTGGAGAAGGAAATGGCAGCCCACTCCAGTGTTCTTGCCTGGAAAATCCCATGGACCGAGGAGCCTGGTAGGCTATAGTCAGTCCGTGGGGTCACAAAGAGTCGGACACAACTGAGAGACTTCACTTTCACTTTTGGCTGCAAGGTGGAGAATGGATTTGAGAAAGACAAAGCTGCAGTGTACGAGAGTGATTAGAGTGAGAGGTTATGCATGTCAGTACATTGTGGGAACAGAAATGGGAAGAAGTATATGTATCTGAACTATGTTGAAGGAGCATAATCAATAGACCTTGAGAACCATACTTCTTATTTTCATATATCCAAATAATTAATGTAAGATTTAATTATTCAAACGAACAAACATTTTTATAATTCCAATTGGGACACCTTGAGAACTTTCAGCCCTTTGTGGGATATTTGATTTTTTATGTAATATAACTTTCTTGCACTGATTTCTTTTTTTTTTCCCCTGGCTTTTAATTTACAGTCCCACCAATATGACTATTAAGTACCTAGTAATTTATGGATATATATTTTGAATTTTTTTAATCCAAATTCTACAACATCTAGCATTTTTCTAATTTAGTTTAAGCTATTTAGGTTTAAGTGAAAGTGACAGTGAAGTCACTCAGTCGTGTCCGACTCTTTGCGACCCCATGGACTGTAGCCTACCATGGTCTTCCATCCATGGGATTTTCTAGGCAATAGTACTGGACTAGGTTGCCATTTCCTTCTCCAGGGGATCTTCCTGACCCAGGGATCAAACCTGGGTCTCCCGCCTTGTAGACAGATGCTTTACCATCTGAGCTACTAGAGCTCCAAATTAGCATGCATTTATTAGTGTTTATTTTATGTTTAAAAAGCAACAACAGACTATTATACACCTTTTTAAAAAAGTGGAGAACTTTTCCCATGTGTTAGGACATAATATCAGTAACTAGAGGGTAGAAGACCCAGCAAGTCTCATATCTTCTCCCTGTGAACTATCTCTGAATTTATCTGCCCTGGTTTCACTCTGGAAACTAAACTCACCAAAATAGCCTTGCTAGCCAGAAACAAGCAGTGGTGTTTTTAGCATTCTTTACTATGCACTGACATCTGGTGGTCAAATAGAATATTAAGTCATACTCTAGTGAGTTTCTTTCTACCTGTAAGTGTAGCACAGACTAAATCCATCCTACATGGCCCAAACTCAGGGGATGCAAGAAGGTGCAGGTGGCCCTCAGAGAATTGTTAGTCTGCTTGTGACACCTTTCTGTACACTAACTTTATGCAATGGATGTTGCATTAATCCTTTTTGAAGTTTGTAGCCTTGGGGTGGTGGTAAAATAGATACAGATGCAGGTAAGTTTATAACAAGAGATGCTCAGGGCAGGTGGAGAGTTTGGGGTGGTTCTGTTGGCAGAGCATGAGAGAGTCAGCCAGCATCTGGGACAAGGTATTCTTCCTGAGCAAGAAAGCAGAGACCCATTTATCTGGCTTCATCATTTATCATTGAGAAATCTTATTCCGGAATATTGATACCTCTCATTTCTTCTTGCTTCCAAGAAAATTTAACTTTTTTAAGGTGTAATAAGCCTAAGAGTATTTCCTGATAGCATCATTTGCTTTTATAGTATGTCTTATTATAATTACAACAAGGAAATATCCCAAGGCAATTAAATTTTCTCTTCTACATTTCAATTAGCAAACCTAGAGCTGCAAAAAGTCACTGGGCAAATAACAGAATGAGATTTGAAATACCCTTCTTGAAAATTGCGGTTCAAATTCTCATTTATTTGCCTCCCTGACATCTTTAATCAAAAGTATTATGTTTCCAATCTGGTTTTATTTCTTTTCACAAGGGGAAATGGGAGAATCTGTATTTTCCCCAGGATAATGATTTTCTCTCTTAGGAACATTGATTCTCTGGATCTGAGCTCATCTTTATTTCAAATAATTAGCACTGAATCTAATAGTGAATACTGATGTAATTGATTATCATATTCTAAACCGTCTAAATGTGTGATGGCAAATATCATTTTGATTATCATTTATTTATTAATCATACTGTAAAATTTGGGAACCAAGTGAGTCCTTTTATCTAGTGAACACTTAAATGGTGAAAAGTGTGATCTATTTAAAATGTTTACTTCCTTAATCTTATTTTTCTTTATGATTTCTTGTGTTAGAAGTGCTTGTCTATACTTAGCCCTCCAGAATTATACCTCCCCCTTCTCGTGTGCTTCCTATGATACAGTAATGACAATGTGCTTGGTACTCACGGATAAGATTTAGTTTGATTCTGTGGTGAAGTAAACACACACACACACACACACACACACACACACACCTCCTGCTCCTAAAAACACTCATTTGGTTTTTGCACCAGCCAAATTCCCTAACACACTCTGGAACTTCTCCTGCAGCGTATTTGGGAAGCTTCGTCATAACCTGCTGAGTCCCATTGCTCATTTCTCCCAGTGTCCTCTGATGCCCTGTGTACACATGCACTGAGCGAAGGCTGTAGGGAGCCGGCTACCCACAGATGGGCATGACAGTAAGATGGGCAGGTGGCTGATGTAGGGAGAGCGTAACTGAGGCCCTGCTTATCTTCCTGGCCCTTCTGGCTTCCCTCATGCACCATGCAACAACATGGTGTAGGGTGAACAAGCTTATGTCTGAATCCAGACATGAAAACTCTTCCCTCTGTGCCTCTGCTTCTGAGTCTATAACATGGAGTAATAATGTTGACTCCTCAAAATTGTGATAGTAATTTTATGGATGAACATTCATAGGTGCCCAATCCATAGTACTCAATGTCTGGTGCTCCCAGAGTACCTATAAATTTGCTAGTTTGCCTAGTTCAAAAAATTATTCATTTATCAAAGGTTGTAGTTCCAACAAAGTCTCGCAGATATTGACTTTTCACAGTAATTACCAGGAAAAACTGTGTCCTTGAAACTAGATGGTTACATAAAGTAATCACTTAAGTCTGACTAATTCATGCCCACATATTCTCAATTTTAGTGTTTAAAAAACACTAAATAAAGTTTATTCCCAGTGGGTCATGGTATAATATTGAATATATTCTTTTAATCATTTTATGAAGTTTGATTTTAGAAACATTATTTAAAATGTTAAAAAAAAAGTGCTTTTCAATTAGGTCAGTATAAAAAAAACTTGACATTTTAATGATAGAACACTATCTATCCTTGATAGAGAGACAGGGAGAGACCCACAGAGTCCATTCATTTTGAAACTAATTTCCTACTAAGATTTTCTTTTCTTCATCACTCTATAAAACTTTGAAGTTGGAAAGGGTATTCAGTGTCATCCAGTTTCATTTATCATGAGTTCTGAAGTCTCTACCCCACACACCTAGCAACGCCTTCTGCCTTTGGAGGGCATTGCTGGGGGAAAATCATTGGTGGCCATTTCTTGTTCTGTTTTTGGAAAGTGCTGAATGTTAAAGACAAAGAGTTCTGTCTCAAACTGAAATTTCCAGAGCAAATGTCCAGACTTAACTTATCATGATTGCTAGGCTTTACCATATTTCACTACGGTAATAAATACAAGTCTTATTTCCTCCATTAGATGGCTGGGAATTCCTATGTCTGTGCTTATCAGTTTTCACATGAGATCCGTAGTTAATAAATATTTTGGGATACTTGATTCTGCCAGAATTTTGTGTCTCATCTTGACAAAGACCTTTTAAGTGATTTCCTTTCCAGTCTTCCAATCTTCTTCAGCCCATTTTCTCACATTGCCACTAAATTGTCTTTCGAAAAACCTGAAGCTTCCCTGTCTTCCTTCTGGTCTACTGACACAAGAGAGTTTGAGAGTTCCCACTCAACTACACATCAAACAGCTACTGTTGATTGGCCTGGAAGTAAAAGAGGCCATTGGTTTTCATGTTTCAGGTGGGACTGTTTTGATTACCTCCTGGCCTTCCCTGATGGTTAAGCAGGTCTGTAAGCTTTCAGACTGAAAGTGACTGAACTGAACTGAACTGAAGCTTTCATTTCCCATGGCCTAATGAGGTCATGGAGGTTTGCTGTGAGGATTAATAAAGCATACAAAAACACTTTGTAGACTGGCTGACATAAACACTAAGGCTGCAGTCCATGGGGTAGCAAAGAGTCGGACACGACTGAGCAACTTCACATTGACTTTTCACTTTCATGCATTGGAGAAGGAAATGGCAACCCACTCCAGTATTCTTGCCTAGAGAATCCCAGGGATGGGGGAGCCTGGTGGGCTGCTGTCTATGGGGTCTCACAGAGTCGGACATGACTGAAGCAACTTAGCAGCAGCAGAAACATGGTGCTAGTGAGAAATGGATGCCTTTGTATTATTATCTTTCTCAGTATAAAAGTAATTTAATCTTAATTTTTTTTGAAAATGATCTAAATTCACCTATTTGGTTGTAAGTTAAAAATGTTTCAAAATTTGTTACTTTAACAAAGTTTATATTGTAAATCTAGTTAATATGGACCTATTTCTCAAAGTAGACTCTAAAATTTTTATATATTTACAATCAAAATTAACTAATGGTCAGATTGCCATGTACTTGAAAATGTAAATACAAGCCTCGTTACTGGTGAATCATGTGCTGGGAAATAAGATATAAGCCACTTGTGTGTCTTTGGCCCAGAATCTTCAAACAGTTTTCTAAATCATTGCCAGTAACTTTGATTTACCATCTATATCTTTTGTTAATGTCAACAGTAATCCCAATTCTGCAGTTTGTTCTTTGTTGTCATTTTCAACTCATTATGCTTTTTGTTTATGGTTATACATTTATAATTATGCAAAAACCAGTCGTACATAGATTCATTTTCTCAGAGAATAATTGCTGTATATTATAAAATCGTCACTCCCTAGCGACCACTATTTACTTTCCTAAGTAAGGAGTAATTAATTTAAAACCAGCACTCAGAGTCAATGTCTGTGTACAGGGATGGGCTGGGGGAAGAGGGGAGAGATCCTTTGTAATTCATTAGCAACTTTCCATCTCTGTGCTCTACTTAATTGCTTTGCACAGCCTTGTATGTTACAGTAAAGAAAGGCTAATTTTCCTATCAGTTAACTGCTGCCAGACTAAAGCAGAATAGAGAATTCTAGGAGGTAAATAACTATGGTGAAACCATGCACATTGTGACTGATTTAAACTCATGCAGTTTAGACCTTCTGCCGTGTAACTCGGGCTTTCCACAGGCTGTGTGTGCGGAATAGAGATGAGTGGTGGAAGACGTGGCCAGTAATTCGTATATTGCTGAATGCTGGAGAGGGTGGAGATAGGGAGGTACAGAGTAGAACAAGAAGGAGTCTTACCGGTGTAAAGAACATAGCAAATATAGGTAAAAGTGAAAGAGCCTAAAAGAATTGAGACCAAGAGGAACATACCAACTACATGGAATGCAAACATAGATAGGATAGCATTTATTCAGGCAACAAAGCTGACAGAGCTGCACTTTCTTAGATGGCAGATTGCTCAGAAGTAATAGGACTTCCATCTTTCATGACTCTTCACATGAAGTTTTTTTTTTTTTTGGAGTTAGTGTTTTATTTTATTAATTGGAGTATGATTACTTTACAATGTTGTGTTAGTCTCTACTGTACAACAACATGAATCAGTTATGCTGTGCTGTGCTTAGTTGCTCAGGTGTGTCTGACTCTTTGCAACCCCATGGACTGTAGCCCGAAAGGCTCTTCTGTCCATGGGGATTCTCCAGTCAAGAATACTAGAGTGGGTTTCCATGCCCTCCACCAGGGGATCTTCCAAACTCACGGATCGAACCCAGGTCTCCCACATTGCAGGCAGATTCTGTCTGGGCCACCAGGGAAGCCCAAGAATACTGGAATGGATAGCCTATCCCTTCTCTAGGAAATCTTGCTGACACAGCCTGTGGAAATCCTGAGTTACATGACAGATCTTCCCCCAGGAATCCAACCAGGGTCTCTTGCATTGCAGGCAAATTCTTCAACAGCTGAGCTACTAGGGAAGTCCTAAATCAGCTATACGTGTAGAAATGTCCCCTTCCCTTTTGAGCCTTCCTCCCACCTCACCCCACCCCCATCCCACCTCTAGGTCATCCCAGGGCGCTAAGCTGAGCTCCCTGTGCTATGCAGCAGCTCCCCACTAGCTCTCCATTTTACACATCCACGTGGAGTTTGCATGAACAGTAAAAAGAAGTAGTGCATTCTTTATCATGTGTTTTAATTCATGTTCTTTTAAAAGGTATCCCATTAAAAACAATTGTAGTAGCAATTTTACTTCTGGTACTTAACATGGCCTTGTGCATAGTTGGCTCTCAAAAAACATTTGTCGAATGAGAGAAAGAAGGAATGTGTAACAATATCAGCTGGAGAGCAGAGGAAGCAAAATGAGTATGTCAGTTTAGTTGAAAGGGTTAACCTATTTTCATTTAAGGAGAGAAAGTATTGATGGTGCAAAATTGCTGACAATAACAACAAAATCAATAATGTGTATTTGACCTTGTGATGTGCTTTGGGTTTAAATCAATATATCTTAGATTTTGATAAATGTAAAAGTCATCAAGTCATTGAGCCACCTGCCTTAGAAGCCTGCCAGTTGTGGAGGTTTAACTGCCCAGGTAACTGTTTTCATGCTGAGGCATCTCTTTCCTTAAACTGATTCTTCCTCCAGGTTACATTTCCTTTAACTTTCTAGAATGACTCTATTGACTTTTTTTTCCCCCTGCCTCTTTGACCCTCACATCTCCCATCTCCTGGGCTTGCTTCTCTTTCCAGCCACTTAAGTGGGTTTTTTCTTCTAGAGTTCTATCTTCACTCTGTTCAGTTCTCACTAAAGGAGCTCCAGGCTTGGCTGGTTGGGGTCCCATGTGCTGCATGCCTGTTTCTCTGGTCCCAGCTTCCCTCTGAAGCTCCAGACCGGTATCCATCTGGTTGTGAGACATGTTAATCTGGATAACATCTAAGCATACAAATGCTCTCAAACTAAACATAATGTTATTCCCCTGTCAAGTCTAGCCTTTCTTTTAGTAGTTCTTATTTTAGACTAAAGTCTGACCTTTATGCGGAGAAGGCACTGGCACCCCACTCCAGTACTCTTGCCTGGAAAATCCCAGGGACAGAGGAGCCCGTAGGCTGTAGTCCATGGGGTCGCAAAGAGTTGGACATGACTGAGTGACTGCACTTTCACTTTTCACTTTCATGCATTGGAGAAGGAAATGGCGACCCACTCCAGTGTTCTTGCCTGGAGAATCCCAGGGACAGAGGAGCCTGGTGGGCTGCTGTCTATGGGGTTGCACAGAGTCAGACGCGACTGAAGTGATTTAGCAGCAGCAGCAGTGACCTTTATGAATGTAGCTATTCAATCCAGAAAGCTGAGTCTTACTTGCTTTCCTCTCCAGTTAAACTCTTGTAAATTCAGTTCCTTTTACAATTTTTGGCTGGACCGTCTCACCTTCATGTTTTATGACCACGGTTTATTCAGGTCCATGTTTTGGCCTGAACCATTGCTCACTGGTTGTTCTTCCTGTTCACCTTCCATCCCATTACCTCTGATGGTCTAGCTTTACCAAAATGCAAATCAGATATTATGTTTTCTTTACCAGTGAAATTTCATCTCCAGGATATAGTTTAAAGTTCTTAGTATGGCATCAGATCACTTCACTAGGACCACGACTACCTCTTTTTATCTCAGATTCTCTTTTTTCTCACATTCTGTCCCATGTCCTGTCATAATTAACTGTTTATTATTCTTCAGATGTACAATTGCTCTTTCTTTCATACATTCCCTCTTGTGACGCTTTCTTTGTTTGAAATCCTTGCCTATTTTTAACCTAATAAATGTATACCCATTCTTACCAACGTGCTTTATTTTTTGAAACTGTCTCTAATTTTCCTTTTAACTAAACCACTGTCCCTTTTATGTTACTCCTAGACATTGAGTATACTAGTAGTAAGTGTATTATTCTGTTTCCAGTTCTGTGTCTATAGATGTGAGCACCAGAAGCACAGAGACCAGGTCTCATTCATACTTTCATCAATATTGTGAGCATAAACGTTTGTTGAAATAATTCACAAATGAAAATGCTGACTGTTTTGATCTTAGTGGCTCACTAGATTATCCTCCAATAATTTCTTCTCAGCCTTCTGCACTGTGGCCATATCAATTTCCCCAGAGGAGACATGACACTCCTTCATAAACATTCTATTGTGTTCCAAAGGGCATCCATTATCCTCTCAGTTGGGTTAATCCTTTTCGGATGTCTGTGTTCCAATATTATACAAAGACTCAGTATGATTTTAAGTATTATCAACGGATGCACATCAAAATCCAGACTTCAAAGAAGAACATGACATCCTCATTAAGTACAAAGAATATTTGTCAGGCCATGCTGTGTTTCTTGAAAAGCAATTAACGTATTGCACATTATTCCTGTGAGAGGCAAAATGTATCTTTCTCATCTTAATTTGTGTGCTTAAAAGTAGACAGAAAAAGATAGATGAGTTTACACTCAAGGTGTATGCATTTCCCTCGTGGCCAATGAACCAATTTCCTTTTCATATTTGCAGAATATTGATACAATTATTCTTTCATCAGACATGAAATTTGAGTGTATAACCAGTTTGTGGAAATCACCTAGTAATTTATTAGGTTGATAACAGCAATTAAGTCATAATTGCTTCTGAGAAATATAAATTGACTTTCTGTGTTAAGTGGATAATTTAACATTCCAAATCACAGACACAGAGTGTAACTAATTTGAGGGATAAGAAGTTTGTTTCTCCTATTATTAAACTTAGAAAAATTTAAACCATTGACAATCCAGTAACTAATTATTCAGTTGCTGGATTACTGGGTTCATGTCACTTCTTGATTCTTTTCTCAGGTTGCTTGCCATTTTTACTATTTAAGGATATATAGAGGAGAGGATTTTAGATAGCAATATAACATGTGGATAAGCCCTAGTTTTTTTTAAGTTATTTAAAAACATTGTTCTTGTAAGTGAGTAAAGTGAAAGTTGCTCAGTCATATCCAGTTCTTTGTGACCCAATGGGCTGTAGCCTGCTAGGCTCCTCTGTCTATGGAATTCTCAATCTGTTAATTGGCAAATATTTATCAACTACTTATGTGCAAAGCATGCAGCTGGGTGTAGTAGAAGATACAAAAATGTGGGGGGAAAAATGTCCTAATTGATGGTCTCTTCCTAACCCTCTGTTTCTGTCTCTGTAACACACATACAAACACACAAGAGAGAGACTACACACACACACCTCCCACTAATGATGCATAGTAAGGTCAGACAAGAAGACAAGAGCCAAATGGGTAAGCTGGATGATAAATGACAAGGAATTAAATAATGGGACTTAAGAAGAAAGTCTTGTACACAGAGAGCTGAAGATAGTCTGCCCTGCATCGGGTCAACACAGGCTTCAGACAAGCAACAGGGAGGAAGGTACTAAAATATTCAATGTTGTTGTTTCATCACTGAGTCATGTCTGACTCTTTGCGACCCCATGGGCTGTAGGCTTCCAGGCTTCTCTGTCCATGGGGCTTCCAAGGAAAGAATATAGAGTGTGTTACCATTGCCTTCTCCAGGGGACTTTCCCGACTCATGGAGAGAACCTGAGTCTCCTGCATTGCAGGCGCATTCTTTACTGCTGAGCCACCAGGCAGGCCCACAATTTTCAAAAGAGAATTAATATCATAGCACCCATGAAGGCATATGGAGGTGGAATGTGGTAGTCAGGTACCACTTCATCTCAAACCAAGAGTTTCTAGGGAGAGTCCTGGGAGATGACATTGAGAGGCAGATACTGCTGTTAGACTGGAGAGAATTTTGAAGGTCACTGAGACTTGAACTGAATGGATATGAAGTTACATTTCTTTAAGTTGTCCTTGCTGAAAATGACATCCCAATTCTGAGGGTTGGATGAAAAAATGCAACCCATTGTCTAGTTCTATTGGGGACTTTAACAAATCTTACTAAAGGAATGATGAAAATAGAATTGGAGAACCACCAGGTAAGATAAGCAGTATCTCTAAGTTGTCAGGTAGTTGGTGATCAGAGGTTTTGAACCAGTGGAGCAGAAGAACTGAGAAGAATTTTAAGAATGATCTGTTAGGGAAAAATAAGTTGTACAAGAAAGGAGGTTAATTTAGAGTTTGATGATGGAGCAAATGAGAGACGACAATGGCCTGAGTATAGGGTGGAGGGGAGAGTAACAGTGGAGCTACAGAATCCTTCTGTAATGCAGGAAACCTGGGTTTGATCCCTGGGTTGGGAAGATACCCTGGAGGGCATGGCAGTGCACTTCAGCATTTTGTCTGGAGAATCCCCACGGACAGGAGCCTGATGGGCTACAGTCCATGGGGTTGCAAAGAGTTGGACATGACTGAACAACTAAGCACACACAAAGTATTTGAAAGAGTTATTTTAAATGACTTCATTGTTAAAATTTATTACTCCTCTGTGCCATATAGTATTCTAAGCTCCTTACATATTTTATTTTCTCAATGACTCTACACTATAGATACTGCTGTTGTTCTTGTTTTATAAATAAGGAAACTAAGACCCTCATCATTTATGCAACCTGCTCGGTTAGAAGTCACAGCTAGAAGGAATTGGAGCCAAGATTTTAATTCAAACTGTCCACCTCTGTATCACTTTACTCCTGGTGGGAAAGACTGAGGGCAGGAGGAGAAGGGGAGTGACAGAGGTTGAAATGGTTGGATGGCATCATTGACTCAAAGAACATGAGTTTGGCCAAACTCCGGGAAATAGTGAAGGACAGGGATGCCTGGCATGCTGCAGTCCATGTGCTTGCAGAATCAGACATGACTGAACAGCTGAACAACAGCACATATTACAAGAATGGCTTGATCTTTAAATAGAAGTGCCTGAGAGAATGAGGCTGCAAGCACATGGACTTCAGAGCCAGAATGACTCCTCAAGTTTTTACTGTGTGGTCTCAGCAAGCACCTAGCCTGTGGGAGCAACACTTCATTTCTTTTTCAAGTGAGGGTTTCTCGTGGGTTCTACTTTCTCACTAGTGAACCAAGAGGATGAAGTGAGAGTTTAGTTTCCTGTTTTTCTCTCCTGCTTGTTCCTCCATAGGACTGAGGCTGCTAAACTTTGGAGGAAGATGAAGAGTTCCTTTATACTTGGGGTGACGATTGGACATCTAGTTGGCAATGGTCAGTGTGTTGCTATAGGGAAGGGCCTGGGCCTCGAGAGACAAGACTGGACATGGGATTTGAGTTCTTGTTCATGACTAGATAATGGCTAAGGCCTGGGTAGGAGATCTCTCCAGGAAAGAGGGCAGTGAGAAGATTTCTGGGGACAAGGGGCAGGACCTTGAGATATGCCAGCTGCTCATGTAGATCAAGGGAGAACTGGGGAAGGAATGAGAGAAGGAGCTGTCGGAGAGGTACAAGGAGACCCACAGCAAAGCACGGTTTCCTTTAGCACAAGAAGTGAAGTCGCTCAGTCATGTGTGACTCTTTGCACCGCCCTCCATCCATGGCATTCTCCAGGCAAGAATACTGGAGTGGGTTACCATTTCCTTCTCCAGGGGATCTTTCCGACCCAGGGATCGAACTTGGGTCTCCCGTATTGCAGGCACTTTACCCTCTGAGCCACCAGAGAAGCCCTTTAGCACAGGTGAGGCTTAATTTAAGGAGTGGATAGTAAATTGTATTAAGTACTATACAGAAGTCCACCAGAAGCGGCTCCAACTAGAGTCTGACTACAGTGAAGGAGGCCTGGGTTCGATCTCTGGATCAGGAAGATCCCCTAGAGAAGGGAATGGCTATCTACTCTAGTATTCTTGTCAAGGGAATTCCATGGACAGAGGACCCTGGCTGGCTACAATCCATGGGGTCGCAAAGAGTCAGATAGGACTGAACAACTAACACCACACAGAAGTCAAAGAGAATGAAGACTGGTTTAAAAAGAGGGTCAACAATGTAGAGTGAAGGAGACTGAAGCGATAATATGCTGTGTTTTCAGCCAAAGAGTAAAATCAGCTTTTTTTTCTTCAACCCTCTAAAGGCTCAATTTGATTAAAGACACTTTAGACACGTGCTTTCTGATCAGTCCATAATGTAAAGCAGAGGATAATACTTCTGCCCTGCTTCCCTGTGATTTGTTAAGTACTGTTCTTGTCAGAGCTTGAGACTGTGCTCATGAATTGCTTGCAACAACTCAGCAACATACACAGATGATGGAATTAGGCAAAATGAAACCGGTTTCCCTAAGATCAAAACATCCAGGAGGAAGAGTCCACAGCCGGACTTCCTCACCCAGCTTTCTTAATCCATTGCCTGTGGTAAATATATAACTCCATCTTGCTAAATAGCAGACTCTCTTCTCAAATGAAATTAAAATGAAATTAATGTGGTCTTAGATAGATTTCTCTTTCAAAAAACATTAGATATCTAAGAAAAAAAGTGCTATATAATTATCAAGTCATTATCTTTGTCATTTAGTTCCAATTAAACTGAACTGTTTAATTATAAATAATATCTTAAGTATATTATAAATGGTATAGTTTATCTTTAAGTATATGCCTGAGAAGAATGTGTTAAGAAATCAATTTTAAAATGCAATCTTAAAAATTAAGGCAAATCCAGAAATGAAGCTTAGACTTTCTCTGTAGCTTAATAAAAATAATTAGGTGCTTAAAACTCAGTACCTTTAGTATTTTCCATTTCAAATATTACCCCAGTTGGGCTATGAACAACTTTGTATTTAGAGATAGAAAGATTTCACACTGGGAGAGAAGCTCGGGAAAGAATGAAAAAGATGAAAATGAATCTGTGTTAATTATTGATACACCACAGGGAGAATTACTGTTTAAAACTAAACAAATAACACACTTTTGATTTCGACACCTCAGTTAATTTATTAAAATGTCTTGATTTATGCTTGTATCTCAGATGTCAATCTTTAATAGAAGGATTTAAAGCATTCAGAATCGGAATTAGGACCATGCTTCATTATCAGTAGATGTCTGTCATTCGCAATTTTCGGGGCTATAAAATTCCTTTCCCCCCTCTGTCTATAGACACTGTAATGGGAGACTGGAAGAGGATGCCTGAAGGTTTATTAGATTTTAAACTGACAGCTGACATTTTGGGCTTCCCAGGTGGCTTAGTGGTAAAAGAATTCGCCTGCCAATGCAGGAGACACAGGAGATGCCAATTAAATCCCTGGGTCGGGAAAATTCCCCTGGAGGAGGAAATGGCAACCAGCTCCAATAATCTTGGCTGGAGAATTCCATGGACGGAAGAGCCCGGTGGGCTACAGTCCATAGGGTCGCAAAGAGTCAGAAAGGACTGAGCACACAAACACATGATAGACATTTAAAAAGTAATACTTTGTTGTTGTTCAGTAGCAAAGTCATATTCAACTCTTTGTGATCCCATAGACAGCAGCATGCCCGTCTTCCCTGTACTTCACTATCTCCTGGGGTTTGCTCAGATTCATGTACATTGAGTGGTGATGCTCTCTTACCATCTAGTGAATGATTGATTGATAGATACTGCTGAGACTTGTCCATTTGTTTGCTTTGTTTGGAATTATTTCAGCAGCAAAATAATACAGTGAATAAAATTAAATGCCTTAACAAATATTGACAACTCTGAAATTCTCTGTGACTTCTATGACCTGGATGACTTTGACAGACCAAGGCCACAGAAAGCTCTGAACTGAACCAAGGTTTCCATTTTTCTGGGAAGGCTCAGTCATTTTCATGTTTTGCCCAGGCTACAGAACCCTTCACTCCAGACCACAGGGCTTTGTACTTCTTCATGCATCAAGAAACAGAAAAACTCCTGAACTTCGTACTTGAGAAAAAGAAGGAAGGAAAGGCTATTTTATCAATGAAACCAAAAAACCTACCCTGTTATACCCCAAGACAAGACAAAGTACACAGTTTAAATGCATAGAGGTAAATAGGATGACGTGATGATAAAAGTACAAAAGAAAAAGAGAGGCTAAGACATGTACACTGTTGCCAATTCCAGGAAAAGTCTCAGAATATTTAAAGGAGAAATATTCCCTCCCTTAAACATTCGTTGTCATTTAAGTTTTCTGATTTGCATTGCTTTAATTACTCCAGACCAGAACAACATATTCCTTTAGAAGAATGACTTTGACTAATGTTACCTTCCTTTGTGAGACTTTTTTTCCGACATCTTTAAAAAATGAAAGTGAATGGTTGCAGAAGGGCATGTTGACATTTATTCTTTCTTCTGCTTGTTTGATTTGATATAGTTATGTTGGACAGTAGGTGGTGAAGGTCTGGTGTTTATGAGGTAGAACAGCACAATTTATTATTTTTCGTTAGTTGATACCTTGAACTATGTAGGTAGTAAAAACCCAGGGCACGTTTATCTTACAGGGTTGTCACAAACAACAAAGAAACACAGAACTTACTCATACCACCAGCATTGGCTTTTTCCATGTTTATAAGATTAGAGCTAGGAAAACAATTGATTAAATCATTTTCTTGTTGTTGTCATATCTGGCATTTTGAAAATTCTCTACACATTTGAGATGACTAAGTACTTCTCTAAAGAGTTTAATTAGGAGTGAAAGCTTAGAAGATCTAAAGATAATAAATAAGATATTTCTCCCAGTCTTTAGCAAGTAATTTCTTGGCTAGTAAAGGAAAGAAAAAAGCCTTCACTTTCCTCAGTTCAGTTCAGTCGCTCAGTCATGTCATACTCTGCAACCCCATGAATTGCAGCACGCCAGGCCTTGTCTTTCCTCAGCTGTGCATTAAAAATCTTGGGAATGTAATCTGTGGGTATAAAACCACTCCATTAGGGTTACGTGTGTGCTGGTCTTTTCTACTGACATAACTGTAATTAAATATATTACTTTTATGTTCCTGATCTTACCACCTACACCAGTCATGCTCAGTTGCTGCTTTGAGTGCCATTAGCTAAGAACTCAGCTTTAAGATGACTGTTAATTCATAGCTCAGGAAAGACTAAGAAATATTTGTTTACCTTCTTGGTAGAAAAAGTATGTTATAATGCCTGCTGTGCGGTTGGAGATAGATAACAAAATAAAAGTAGATTAAAGTAGCTTTGTGGGCTTCCCAGGTGGTTTAGTGTAAAGAATCCACCTGCCAATGCGAGAGTCTCAGATTCAATCCCTGGGTTGGGAAGATGCCTTGGAGAAGAAAATGGCAAAGCACTCCAATATTCTTGCCTGGGAAATTCCATGGACAAAGGCCTGGTGCAGTACATTCCATGGGATTGCAAAAGAGTTGGACACCACCTAGCGACTAAACAACAACAAAGTAGCAGATGCTGAAGCTGAAGTTCCAATACTCTGGCCACTTGATGCAAAGAGGCGACTCATTAGAAAAGACCCTGATGCTGGAAAGATTGAAGGCAGGAGGAGAAGGGGATGACACAGGATGAGATGTGTATGAGTTGGCATCACCAACTCAATGAACATGAGTTTGAGCAAACTCCAGGAGATGGTGATGGAAGGGAAGCCTGGCATGCTGTAGTCCATGGGCTTGCAAAGAGTTGGACACGACTGAGCAGCTGAACAACAACACCACAAAGCATCTTGTGAGTTCTGATCTCTGATCATTATTCACTGTTTTCCATACCTTCTTAAAGTAGAAAGAATCATGTACTACATTACACTACTACTAAACACTACTTTAGTGTCTAAGATGGAGAAATGGCCATTCCATTGAACTTGACTCCAGAGCTAGAGGGTGTGTGTCCCCGTTCTACTTCTGCCCTGTGCCCTCTGCCAACACCATTCACCTTTCTTCAGCACATTTCTTGTTGTATCTAGTTGCCATCTAAGTGTGTTTTTCTGTGTATGTTGTTTTGTAATTCTTGTCCTTATAAATTTGCTCTTCCCAACTGGATAGTTCTTGTACGTATAGAGGCAATTGACTTTACATATAAATATAAATGCTTTCATCAATTTTTAAAAATTTTAATTTACAATAAATTTTTGGTTGATTCCCATTTGTTCTAAGTGAGCAGTTATAACATCTGCAATCAGACATACGTAGTTGTTAGGTAAAGACGATCAGGACCCCGAAAAGAGGGTCTAACAGGCTTTTTAATGGCGAAGTGCTCCCGGATGGGGTTCCCGGACCTGAATGAGGCAGGTCGAGGAAGTCCGCGCCCAGACCATGTTGCAGGTGGCTTTTATATGCTCTTTTCGAGGGATGGTCAGGCTAGATGGACGGGGGTTCAGATAGGTCGCCAGGCCAAGGCATTGCGGGCTGACTGGTCCTTCTATGTGACTGGTGTGGGGCGGCTTTAGCTGGCAAAGTGTGCTGTAATTGGTCCCTGGGATCTGGGAGGTTCCTTCCATTAGAGACCTCCTCCGCTGGTGGGGGAGAGAAAGGGTGGCCCATCATGGCCCCCGGGATCTGACCTTACATTCTGACCATTTTGATAGGATAAGGGGCGCCGTTATCATTTCTGGCTGAACTGAACTGAACTTCCTGCTGAACTGGGGCGTTGTTGGGGCTGAGGGTCGTGGCTGGAACCCAGTGAACTTTAGGGGGCCTCAGGGTCTCTGGACAGGAGTTTGGAATATGCGGCCACCATCAACATCTGTCCAGTAGCCATCTGGGTCAGGTCCCTGACCCTCTGGAGGATGATCTGAAAAATACAAGGTCCTATCAACAGGATGAGGAACAAGGCTGTGACGGGTCCAAGAAATGGGAGAAGCCATTCTGCTCAAGACGACTTCCACCATCCCGAGAAATTGGAACAGCCCGACTCAGCCTAAGTCTGATGTTCTCTCTCAGCTCTCGGACCTTGTTCTGAACTATCCCCGAGGCATTAATGAAAAAACAACAGTCTTCCCTTAGGAACTGATAGGTTCCCCCTTTTTCAGCCATTGGCAGGTCTAGGGCCCTTCGATTTTGGAGAGCCACTGCTGCCAGAGAGGTTATTTGGGTCTGTAATGCCATTAGGGAGTCTGCCACCTTGTCTAGGTCTCAATTGAGGTCTGCGGACAGCTTATAGTAAAAGTGCATGGCTGATCCCAGTCCTCCTGCCCCCAGTCCTAAGGCTGTGAATAAACCTCCTCCGAGGAGCAGGGGAGCTGCAGCTAATGCCATCCGGCGGCGGTGGGTTGGTTGGATCTGGTCTTCCATCGCCTGTGGTGTCAGAATGGTCAGATAGGAAGTAAGGAATACTGGGGTGCAAGGCTGAGTCCAGTTGGGTGGAAAATATTGTAATAAGGTGGTTTGATTACAGAGAAAGAATATCCCGGGTTTTCCACATATTGGAGGGTTTGGGGATAGGGGATCTCGTCTCGAGCCATCACAGGCCACTGTGGTTAATGAGGTGTCATTGGCCAGAACAAAAGAGGCATTGGCTGGTAGGTACAGTATCTCAGTGGTCAAGGGCCCCATTGGCAAGGTTACTTCTGTGACATTTCAAGTGAGATTTTGGGCCTCTATGCATTTCCTGGGGATTGGTTGGGCAAGGAACGGTCGGGGTCTCAAGGGAAGGCAGAGCCAACATGAGAGGTTTGGTGAGGTTTCAGTCAGGGTCTGATAGGTGTCATTGAGGCTGGTGAAAATTTGGGATGAAAACTTTAGGGGTTTGATCACCTGATGAACCTGGTCTAGGAGTTTGTTGGGCTTACGGTGTGGATCAGAGGCTTCAGTTGCCAACTTTATGAGGTCCTCTTGGACCTTATGTTGGGTTTGTTTTCATCTCTGATCTTGGGCCCCCTTCCCATCTGTCATTCCGTAGTGAGTTTGCATGGTAAAACAGAGATCTTTGCACCTAACTTTATAGCAGTTAGAGACTGAACTTGATTTGGCAGTCCCAAGCCTCCTGGCCGTCCAGTACCATTTACCCCCATGGGTGGTTGAGGCATAACAGTCTCGGTGGACATAAGTGTAGGCTGTGAACCTGGTTCCTTAGCGGTCTCTTTCGGTGGAGCCCCGGGGGCAGGCCGTAGGTTGTCTTGCCCATGTTATCACGGCCAGGAGGAATAGTGGCAACAGCATGTTTAGATATGATATTAGAAGGAAGTGATAAAAGAGAAGTCAATTCGAAATTCTGTAAAAAGGAGGAAGGTCCCCTGAAAGTGTAAATCAGAAATTGCCTAAAAGAAAGAGTCACAGTCAATAATCGGGGTAGCCAGCCAAAGGTCCTGTAATAGGATCAGGATAAAGTCTTCGAGGCAGGCTAGGGTGAGAGACCTATGGCCAGGTCAGGCCGCCCCAAAGGAATAGCACCCCAGGAGTAGTGAACAGATAATAAGGTAAGCAAGTGGCAGTGAAAGTCGAAGTGTGAGCGGCCAGTCCCGGAGGGCCGTGACAGCCAGTCCAGTGGTGAAGAGTATGGCCAGAGTCGCGACTGGCAACAGCCACAGCGAATGAGGCCAGACAAGCATTGGATGAGGCATATCACTCACTGGCAGGAGGCAAGGGTGTCTTAGTAATGGTGATCTTGGTAGGTCCTGAGATTTTGGAGGTGTAAGTCTCTAAGGGTTTGGGAGAAGGCAGGCCGTGCAGTGGAGCCCGTTTGAGCTGTGTGATGTGGTACCATGGCTCATGTCCCCACAGTTTGGCTGCTGTAGGGGTGGTGAGGACCACCATGAAAGGCCCAGTCCACGGGGGCTGAAGGGGTTGAGTCGTCAGCGTTTTTAGGAGAACCTGATCTCCTGGTGCCAAAGTGGGGGATGGGATTGCCTGGGCGTGGTCTCTGACAGGTTGAGGGAGGACATGGTCAGCGTGTTTTCTAAGTAGGGACCTCAGGAGAGTGAAATAAGACAAGTAAGTCTCCAGAAGGGAGCTTGGGGGAACTGGAAGGTTAATCAGCAGATATGGCCTACCGTACAGCAGTTCAAAAATGTCAAACCCATCTTGACATGAGGAGTTGCCTGTGTGTGGGTCAGGGCTGCTGGCAGGAGATCGACTTAGGAGAGATGAAGTTCTGCCGTTAACCTGGTCAGATGAGCCTTGAGGATGCCGTTAGCCCATTTTATCTTGCCTGATGACCGAGGCCAGCATATACCAGAAGGTCTGATGTCTAGGCATGTGAGTAAAGTCTGTCTGCCAGTCTTGTCCCGGCAGGTGTCCCCTCAGCTGGTGAATTTCTTGTGGTGGCCTGAGTCCTCCTTGAGGAGAGGTCTTGGCACAGATTAGGCAGCAATGATGGACTGCCTGAATGGTAGGTCGGAGATGTAATGGGGAAAAGAGAGGGCTAAGGAAGGTAAAGAGTGCACGGGGCCCAATGTGTAAAGAGTCATGGATCTGGGTGATAATGGACATTGCCTGTTTTTCGGGTAGGACTAGTTTGTCGTGGAGCGTGATCCATCCCAAGGGGTGTTTGGAAGCGCCCTCCTGAGAGAGGAGGGCCTCCATTTCGGCCTTTGAGTAGTTAGGTGTAAGGGAGGTCTTAAGAAATAGTATAGGCAGAGGCCCCTGCTGTAAGGCTATCTGTTGGGCCACCTGGTCAGCCCTATTGTTGCCTAGGGAAACCGTGTCATGAGTCGCCTGATGGCCTTTGTAGTGTAGGATGGTTACCTGAGTGGGCTGTGAGATGGCCTCCAGGAGCTTGGTGATTAGAGGGGGCATTAGAGATGGGTGATCCCTTGGTGGTGAGGAATCCTCTCTCTCTCCAAATAGCTGAATGTGAATGTGCAATCAAAAAGGCATATTTGGAGTCAGTGTAGATGTTAACAGGGGCTTCCCCGGTGGCTCAGAGGTTAAAGCGTCTGCCTGCAATGCAGGAGACCTGGGTTCAATCCCTGAGTCGGGAAGATCCCCTGGAGAAGGAAATGGCAACCCACTCCAATATTCTTGCCTGGAGAATCCCATGGACGGAGGAGCCTGATAGGCTACAGTCCACAGGGTCGCAAAGAGCCGGACACGACTGAGGGACTTCACACACACACACACATTAACCCGTTTTCCCTTTGCCAGGTGTAAGGCTCTAGTGAGCACTATTAATTCTGCCTTTTGGGAGGTGGTTCCCTCTGGCAGCGGGAGAGCCTCGAGGATGTCATTAGTGGTCACAACTGCATATGCAGCGGCCCGGCATATGCATCTACATATCTGCCATCTACAAATAGCATGAGGTCTCGGTTTTGTAGCAGAGTAGCAAAAAGGTTTGGGGGCAGTTGGGTAAGAGTGTCCAGGACCTCTATGCATGAGTGAGGTCCTGTGTCTTCACCTGAAGGACAGGTCGGAAGTGAGGGGAGAGAAGATAAGGGGTTTAGCTGGGAGCTAACCTGGGGGTTATCCCGAAAGACCAGGTGGAATTGTTGGAGCCGAGAGTCGCTGAGGTTTGACAGGAATTTGGAAGCCAGGAGGTCGGGCAGGTGGTGTGGTGAGAATATAGTTAGGGGTTGATCTAGAATTAGCTTTTTTGTATCTGCATATAGAGAAGCTGCTGCTGCCAGGGCACGTAGGCAGGGGAACCATCCCCAGGTGGTGGGGTCTAACTGTTTGGAGATAAATGCCACTGGCAGCATTTTAGGGCCCACAAGCTGTATGAGGGCTCGAAAGGCTATGCCCCCTTTTTCATCAGTGTACAGGTGATAGGGGAGGTTGGGATTGGGCAGGAAGAGCGGGGAAGAGGACAGCAAAGCTGAGCGGAGGTTGTGGAAAGCCTTTCGTACCTCTGTTTCTGAAGAGAGCAGTCCAGTGGGGGTGTCTTTTGTGGCTGTGTGGAGGGGTTTAGCCAGTGAAACATAGTTGGGGACCCAGTGCCAGAAGAATCCTGTTAACCCCCAAAAGGACAAGATTTGTTCTCCAGTGGAAGAGGGGCAGAGGTCTCGGAGAAGACTGAGTCTGTCAGTAGTTAGAGCCTTAGTTGTTGGGGTAATCTTTAGACCTAGGTAAGTCACAGAGGACTGGATGAGTTGAGCCTTTTGTTGAGATGTTTGGTATCCTTTAGAGCTAAGGAAGTTAAGAAGAATAGTGGTGTGTGTCTGAGAGAGAGCTTGTGAGGGGCTGCAGAGCAGAAGGTCATCCACATACTGTAAGAGGACCCTAGGGGGCCAAACGGCATGTGGCCAGATCCCGGCCAAAAAAAATGGGGGCTGTCTCTAAACCCTTGGGGGAGGACTATCCATGTTAGTTGAGAGGACTGTCGGGTTTCTGGGTCAGTCCATGTGAAAGCAAAGAGGAATTGGCAGTCTGGGTGTAAGGGAATGGTGAAAAAGGCATTTTTGAGATCTATGACAGTAAAGTGAGTCGAAATGCTAGGGATGTCAGAAAGTAAGGTATAGGGATTGGGGACAATCGGATGGGCAGGGATCATGGCCTTATTTATCAGTCGAAGGTCCTGGACCAGTCGGTAGCCACCAGCAGCTTTCCATACCGGGAGAATGGGGGTATTGTAGGGCGAGGTCATGGGGAATAGGAGGCCCTGGCCTAAGAGATGGGCTATGATTGGTTTAAGACCACATAGGTGAGTCTGAGAGATAGGGAATTGAGGGCAGTTTGGGAAGTGGGAAGGATCACATAGTTTAATCAGGACAGGGGTATGATGGGTTGTTACCAGAGGGATTTCAGTGTCCTAGATGTTAGGGTCATCTTAGCTTCCGTCCGCAATGCTAGCCTTTTTCTTTTTCAAGGTTTCCCATGTAGGGCCTGACATCTCCCCCTTTTTTATTTTATTTAAGCCCCCGAGACATTTGTATTGATGCTCTGTAGAGCAAGGCGTAAAGCTGTAGGTGGCCAGCCTCCAGCCTCGCCAGCCCCTCTCGCGGCTGTGCCTGTCTTAGGTTGCCCTCCTCTGAGGGTCTTACCCGTCATTGGCTATCCAGCCACCTCTTGGGGGCTAGGCAGAATCTCTCTAGATGATGGGCATCTAGAACTCTTTTTATTTATATCTCGGTTAATCTCTTGAAGGGCTAAATAAATCCAGGGGTTTTTGTGGGTGACCAACGTGGGGCTCCTTTTCCATAACCTGGGCAAGCATAACTATCTTGTTCTAAGCGTCTCTTTTTACCTTTAACATTACAACAAGTAAAACAAAAACAATCAGATAGAAACCAGGTAAATGGACTTTGTATCCAGTCCCATAGATCCATTGCTCCCTTTTTCACTTGTTAATAGAGTCATTTACACTGGAAAAGCTGTCAGACAAAAGCTGGGGTA
>SJYQ01002396.1:978318-1042804 GCA_006410935.1 Redunca redunca | reverse complement strand
ATTGCCTTGGGCGATACTCCTCAAGGGGAGCTCCGTGCTGCGACCAGCCTGGGGTCCCTCGTCGCTCCTTCTTTCAGAGCCGCACGGTGTCACTACCTCCGTCCGTCCGCTTCGCGTGCCCCACGTTGGGTGCCAGTTTCTGCGGGGAGCGCTCCGCAGAAAGAGAGAGAGGCAGTGGAACTTCCCTCAGCAGAGGGGACGTGACAGAGGTTCCGTCTAGTGCGGTTCCACTTTATTGTTACAAACTCCCTGCTTATAAAGGCAAGCGGGGAGGGGTTTGCAAGGGACTTTCCATAGTTAAACCAATCACGTTAAGGGTCAAATCGTCATGTGCCATCATTATAAAGGGAGTCTATGGTGATCACGCGCTGTCTACGTGCACAGAAATCAAGAGAGCCAATCAGAAGTTTTGACAGACAACATAGACTACGCCCCCATCTCTTCCGCCAGGCGCCATTTTAGCTTCCGTCCGCAATGCTAGCCTTTTTCTTTTTCAAGGTTTCCCGTGTAGGGCCCGACAAGGAGGCAAGGAATAGCAAGCCTGGCAGCCGTGATTTACAGGAACCGGGACACCCTAGGCATAATTGCAACAGGAGCAACAACCCCCAGAGCCTGACCAATGGAACTTACCCCGTATCCTGCCAGACGGTTGAATGGTCCCGGAGGGGTGACGGTGTGACCTGGTCCAGCGCAGGCCAGACCCAAGGGGGCCGCAAATCCTGCTTGTCTCGGGATGGGCCCTCGCCTCGGGCCCCACGTTGGGCGCCAAATGTTAGGTAAAGAAGACCAGGACCCCGAAAAGAGTGTCTAACAGGCTTTTTAATGGTGAAGCGCTCCTGGGCGGGGTTCCCGGACCCGAACGAGGCAGGTCGAGGAAGTCCACGCCCAGACCGTGTTGCAGGTGGCTTTTATACGCTTGTTGTGAGGGATGGTCAGGCTAGATGGACAGGGGTTCGGATAGGTCGCCAGGCTGAGGTGTCTCGGGCTGACTGGTCCTTCTACATGGCTGGGGTGGGGTGGCTTTAGCTGGCGAAGTGTGCTGTCATTGGTCCCCGGGATCTGGGAGGTTCCTTCCATTAGAGACCTCCCCCATCGGCAGGGGAGAGAAAGGGCGGCCCATCATGGCCCCTGGGGTCCAATCTTCTACTCCTTCCTAATTTGATACCATTTAGTTCTTTCTATTTTCTAGTTGTTTTTAGAACCTTCTGGGAAATGTTAAATAATTTTATGAATTTGACATTTTTTATGAATTTAAAAATATTTTTGTTTCATCTCCAATTTATTTAGTTAAATAAATTGCTTCTTCCATTGAGCCTGATGTGGCTTTTGGATTAAAATATTTATAAATAAATATTGCATTCACACAGATATACACATGTAAGCACACAATTTGCCACTGGTAACTTCTTACCTCTTAGTTTCACTGAACATTTTCAGTCTTGAGCTTATTTACCCTTTGCATAAAATTCCCTAGTATCTTCCTTGTAAACTATGGCCATAAAATCTCCCTAGGTCTGATCAGATCTCTCTGACCATTCTTTATCATGTCATTTGTGGACTTTTTTTCTGTGATATATGGAGAGTTTCCCAGTCTGTCTAGGATTCATTGATCTTCTCATTCTGTTCCATCTCCTTGAGATAGGACATCCATTCTCATGGCTTCCACTCCAGCCTTTATTCTAATGCTACTCTACTTTATAGCTGGCCCATTTTCATATAGAGGTACTTATAATCAACTTTCCACCAGACTTTTCTACTTCAATAAATCATAGACACTCTAGACCTGCTCTTCTTTATCTGTTACCTATCACAATTGTTCAAAGTCAGCAAATGTTTTCTTAAGGAGTCAACAGGAAATATGCCAAATTTGTGAGCCATACAGTTTCTGTCCTAACTTTTAAAGTGTTCCACTGCAGTGTGAAAATAGCCATAGACAGTATGTAAATGAATGGGCCTGACTGTTCTAATAAAACTTTACTTACAAAATAGGATGCTGACACCAAGGATAGAACTGGTTGATATGTGCATTTTGATGTTACTCATGCCAGAAATTTAGGTTTTATCCTTGACTCCTTCTACATTCTTATAGCCAATATATCTCCAAATTTTGCAGATTCACATTCTCAATGTGTCCCAATACAGTGCCCTTCATCTTTTTTATACAAACACAATCTTGTACTCAGCCCATCTTTCTTCTGGATTCTGAAGGCTTGATAATTGCTCCCTGCCTTCTCTTTCTGCCAAAGCTGACTTCCCTGACTACTGGGGAAAAACCAAACAGGATTATGTCACTCTCATGTTTCAAACTCTTGATGACTCTCCATTGTCTGAAGGGGCATTTACAGAGTGAAAGCATCCTAACACAGCAGAGAAGGCTCCTCAGATCTGGCTGTTGCTCTCTTCACTAACTTTGTCTCCTTTTTTGTCCTTTCGGGTCCTTGGAGAAGCAAATCCCAAAACAGATGGGATTAGATGTGTAATAAAGGAATTGTCTGTGGAGGATTAGGTGGGAGAGAACCAGCAGAAATAGGCCAAGAGAGCTTTTTAACTGCTATGCAGGTCAACTACCTGTGAAATTAGCAGGAAAGAGGGGACAGTATAGGAAGAGCCTTGGCACAGTTTTGAGCTGGTGTCGCCCAGGCCAGTAAGGAGGCTAGAGCGAGAGCAGAGGTTGTCTGCCCAAGAAGTCCCCACTGGACAGGAAATGGCTCTGGGATTGACAGGGGCTGCTGGGGTCAAATGTGACTCCTTGTGAAACTGGTGGATCTATAGTTGCAGCAGGTGGATATGGTCAGTTAACTATGTTTACGAAAAAGTTTCTCTTAAAAGAGAGTTGCTTAGGGCCCCTTCATGGCACGCCACACCTGTGATTTCAGACTTAACACTTCAGCTTCAGTAAATTGCTTCTGATACACTTGGTATACTGTGGTACACTTTGTATGTTGTACATTTGTTCCCACTTCCTATTCTGTCTGCATTGCCTCTTTTGCCCCTAATTTTGCTTGGTCAACTGCTTGTCACTCTTTATGTCTCAACTAAGGAATAATCTCCTCCAGGAAGATCTCTGTGTCTACCTCCCACCTCAGAACTGTGCAGATTCCCATCACTCAGTCATTCCTTAACATTATGGGTATATTTTTCAAGTTACAGTTGGTTCAACATGTTTTTGTTTTTTAATGTTTGACTAGACAGTGAACCTCTTGAAATAAAGGATTCTTTGATCTGGGCCAAAGTAACTGGCACCTGTTTCTTGAATTAATGGCTATACTTTCAACTATCCATGGGAAGGGCAAGTTAACCCAATGCCATAAAAGAAGATAGTATGATGGATGATACTTATAACATTATATTTGGTTTCAAAGAACTTATTTTATCTATTTATTTTTCTCGTTTAGCTTTTTTAAATTATTATTTATTTTAAAATTTATTATTATTATTATTATTTTACTTTACAATATTGTATTGGTTTTGCCACACATCAGCATGAATCTGCCACAGGGTACATGTGTTCCTAATTCCGAACCCCCCTCCCACCTACCCCCTGACACCATCCCTCCGGGTCATCCCAGTGCACCAGCCCCAAGCATCAAGAAATATACTTTTATAATTATGACTTGTTAGACTCAATTTAACTGAATATGGGCAGTCTGAAACAGTAGAAGGATCACTAAACTTAAAGTCTAAAGCCCTGTGCTCAAAGCCAGGTGTCTGTTTCCTAGCTGGATGTCCGGGGAGAAATATATCTGTCCCCATCTTCCTCTTTAATAAGATGGAGGTAGTAATATCATGGGCGCAGAATTGTGGACCTATCAAACCATTTGAAATGCAGTCAGCTTCTTGCTTTGACAGAGGTCTCTCTGCTACACCCTATGGTGTCAGAGCTTGCAGCAGGTATAATTCAGCATCTGGGTATATTCCTGAAATTTTAGATCATGTGACTCCTTGTAAAGAGAATGGATGATAGGGGTGACTTAAAAACAGTGCTCCTGTAACAGCTGTATGTGGGTTGAGTACAGGTGAATGTATTATTCGGGGAAGTAGTTTCAAAATATATGGTTCCCTGAATTATTTCAAGTTAAAACTTTTATACAGTTCAACACTGGGAAAAAAATGGGAAATCAGTTATGTAGGATGAGAGAGACTATTACAGCACCACCTTGATGGTAGAAGAGGATCCTAGCCTCCTTTTCTTGGGAGTGAAATATCATGGCTTCTGTGTTTGTGATCATGTTTTCCAGTTACCACTCTATAAACTGTCAGAATGAAAACAGTGATTTTTAAAATAAAGATGTTAATCAAAATAAGTAAAAATCACAAAGCACAAAATATTATGCAAGATATGCAGTTCAATTATTATAAAGCGTCTGAAAATAGATAACATAAAAAGAAATTAAAGTAACCCTTATTTAAAAAAAAAGACAAAGTAAAAAAATGCAGTCCCACAATTTTAAAATGAACTAAAATGACAATATAAGATGAACTAAAATATCAAAAGGATAAAAAGATTAAATGAGCTTTAGGAATGCAAACAAGGGACTTAGATATTTAAAATGTAAAATCTCAGTGGAGTTAAAAAAAAATAAGACTGTACACTTGGAAACAGCATAAAATCCTCTTGTGGAAGCACATGTTTGTCATAAAGGGAGAGCCGGGAAGCCTTGGCCTTGCTCTTTCTCTGTTTGGTGCTTGCCGGTGAAATGTTCCCTCATTGACCAGGGAGCTGGGTTTGATCCTGGGTGCTGCTGCTGCTAAGCGCCTTCTGGCCAGTAGAGGGCAGCCGCATAGAGAGGTGAAGACCCGCTGAGCTGATGATCGAGAATAACATGTATATACTGATTTGAAATGACCCTCAAATGTGCTAGCAAAGAGAACTTGCCTGTTTCTTTTTAAAGTCATTCCCATTTAATTCAGAAGCAGCACTCCTGCTTCATTCATCTTAGACTTTCATTCTCTGAATTTCTTGCTCAGGATCCAGCTCTAGGAGTTTGTTTTTTTCCTATCACTTTAGCAACAGTAGATGGTCTTATCCTCTAGTCCTTAAGCCCCTGACTTCATCTGGTTCTTCTTTTTTTCATATTCTTTTCTGATTTCCTCAAGCCTGTTTGAGAGCTCTCCAGTTCTCTGAAAATAAACAGACGTGCACACACACACACACCAACAACCCATACCTTCTGCCCCCAGTTTATCCCATACCCATTACACACAACACGAACCCACCCCTCATAGATAGACATACACAGCCAACCCCTGTCCCCACACGCATGCACACAGATGCACACGCACATGTGTATTACCCTTTAGGCCTTTTCTTTCCCCTCAGAGGCTTCTCCCCTCTAGCTTTTCATATCCATCATGGTGCTCCCCATCTCCACCATGGATATAGATAGAAATACTGTAAATTTATTGTTTCTTCTCCAGGGAGATTTTTTTTTTAAAGCCTTTCCCCTGTGATCTATAAGTAATGAATAATTCCATTAGAAATATGATGAATAGTGTAACTTTTATGCAGAGTTTTTCAAGCTCAATGTTTCAGTGTGCATTTACTTTCATGACAGCCCCGGGCCATGGAGGTTTGAGCTCATTCCACTGCTGCTGTAAATTTTCTCTTGCTAAGATCCCCAAAGTGTGTTCCTTAGGTTCTCATAGATAATGCATGTATTTTAAAAGGGCACCCCCTCTAGGCTCAAATCGGTTTGAGGAATGCTGCAGCAAACTGACTTCTTTAATGCAGAATTCCCCAAAGCATTTCACATGTTAATGTATCTTGGGCCATGCAGTATTTCCAAAAAATATGTGGCCAGGAAAACTTAATTTTTCATCAAAACATTACATCTCTAGGCTCAGATTCCATGGAAAATACTTTAAGAAGTAATAGTATAATGACAATAGTACATTTTCCTTGTTCTGCAGAGAAACTTTTACAGTTGCCTTTATTGAGTTCAAATTTACCTCAGTATATTTCTATCAAGTTGGCATTTCTTTATATTTTTAGTCCAAAAATTTAGTAAAAATCTATCCTCAAGCCGATATATAACTCTGAAGAGTCTCCTGAAACCTCAAAGCAGAACAAATACTTTTCACTGTATTACATTAATAGGAATTTCTATAAAAGAGTACTTCAAAAATCAGTAATCCTTATAAAGGATAATAGCCTAATTATATTTTGATTAGTTATTTCTTTAATTAGAGTATCAGTACTTAATGCATGTTACATGGTAAAAAAAAAAAATTATAAATGCATCATCTGAAAAGCAGTAGCAAGGGAGAGAGAACACATATGGAGCCCATTGGGAAGAGTCCTTGCAGACACAGCTCTAGAACAGATGGCAAATGGGGCAGAACACCTCTAGCTGCAAAGCCATCCACTGTACTGAGGCTTCCATGTGATTTTTTGACACTGTTTGGGAGGCTACTTGGGCACAAGGGACAGGATTTGAGTAACACTATTCTGAGTTAAGTAAAGATTATCCTTTTTCTAAGACCTAAGAAAATGCAAAGGTGAAGGTAGTCTTTATGCCAAAACCTATCACAGAATAGCGTATCTCCTGTTCGTCCTCTAAACTGAAGAGAGAACTTTGACCAACGAGTAATTTCCTAGGAAATCCATGATTTCAGTGGACCTCAGACCTGGTCTGTATTTAGTGAGTGCTTCCTTCTAAGTCACCACTTGCTTCATTCGTTCCTCAAGATGTCATACTTTTGTGCTCAAAGGATTTCCCTGTTATGGAGTTTTGCATTTTAACAGGAATCAGAGAATCAGAGCCATGGATCATTTGAGCATGTGCATGCATGCGTGCTTAGTTGCTCAGTCATATCCAACTCTTTGGGACCCCATGGACTGTAGCCTGCCAGATTTCTCTATCCATTTAATTCTCTAGGCAAGAATACTGGAGTGGGTTGCCATTCCCTACTCCAGGGGATCGTCCTAATCCAGGAATCAAACCCAGGTGTCCTGCATTGCAGGCAGATTCTTTATTGGCTGAGCCACCAGGAAAGTGCCCCCCTCCTCAAATACCTTAGGATGTTTTGAAGAGTTAGGACAGGCTTTCCCAGAGTGCATACCTGAATCTATTTTGTAATAACTAAGTAGCTATTTTATATCCTATTAGGAAAAAATTCTACCCAAGTTTTTTTTATTATTATTATCTTCACCCTCTTTTTAGCACTAAGCAATCTAGTAGGCACATACTATGTACTCAGCAGGTGGCAGGTGGGCAATGATATAACTACCTACTCTCATTTGCTTTCTTTATTATATTTGTAGATATGATAAGTTGTGTTTTCTTAGATATATGTATATATGACATCAAAGGATGGCAAGGCAGTCCTACCAAAGGATCCTAGAGTTGGGAGACCATCTACCCCATCACCACCATGGTGGTCCTTGGATGTCTGAGTGTGTGCCTCCAGTGAAGATGAGCAAACCATTTCCTGCAGCAGGTCATTTCACTTTGATTAATGTTGCTGGAATGTCTTCCTTGTTCGGAGCAGAAAAGGGGTTCCCAGTAGAAACCAACCACTGGACAAAGTCAGTGCTATCTCTCTTGTTTCTTGCAGTTGGTTACCACACACTTCATCAGTGTTTCTGCTCCCTTGACTTGCTGGAATTATCAGATTCTGCTCTATCTGATTGTAGTTTCAGTCTTCTTTTTGATTCTTGTCTTTCTGTAAACCTTTGTAAGTTGGGATTAATTGGGCCTTCTTAGGTCTGCTCTTACTCTGTTCATTTTGCTAGTACACCATTCACTACCTTGCATTCTCATAGACCTGATGATTCTCAGATCTTCACACAGGCTGATATATCTGTTGAATTCTGGATGCATATTTCTGTGCATCTCAATCACACACAGATACATACACACACATTATGAATCCTTTTCTAGAAATCTAGTTTTTATACAACACATTGGTTCCTCAATTCAGTTCAGTTGTTCAGTCATGTCCAACTCTTTGTGGCCCCATGGACTGTAGCACACCAGGCTTCCCTGTCCATCAGTGACTCTGGAAGCTTGCTCAAACTCATGTCCATCGAGTCAGTGATGCCATCCAACCATCTCATCCTCTGAGGCCCCCTTCTCCTCCTGCCTTCAATCTTTCCCAGCATCAGGGTCTTTTCCAATGAGTCAGTTCTTTGCATCAGGTGGCCAAGTATTAGTTCCTAGTGGGAGGTATTGTAATGTATATCCCTGTTGGATGCTATTTACTCAGGTTTTAAACAGCATCCTGCCATGGGACCCTTTGCTTCTAATGAGGGGACACTGGGTACACAACTCACCACTAACGGATCCTCAAGTTGTATGTTCTAGTCTAGGGCTTTAAAATCTTCTCATAGCTTCCCAAATTGCTACACTGAAACGTGTATTTCTAGATGTCTACAAAAAAAAAAAAAAAAAAGTCAAGTGTCACAGTCTCTTTAGGAAACCCTTCCATTGATACAGCCTTTCCCAAGAACACATTCTAAAACAAAACGTGGCATGTTCTCCTTGAAGATTAGATTCAGGACAAAGTATCTTACAGAAAGTTGAGACTGTGTCAAGGCCACTTTAGCCTTTATTCTCCAGAGAGAGTCTAGTCCTGGTCTCAGAAATTCCTGTTTTTGAGATCAGGGTACAAAGGTAGCCGCCTCTTCTCTGCTGATTTCTTTGGCACTGCGCTCCTTTCAGAACAAGATCATCCTGGACCCCATGACGTTCAGCGAGGCCCGGTTCCGCCCGTCCCTGGAGGAGCGCCTGGAGAGCATCATTAGCGGCGCAGCGCTCATGGCTGACTCTTCATGCACCCGTGATGACCGGCGCGAGCGGATCGTGGCCGAGTGCAACGCAGTGCGCCAAGCGCTCCAGGACCTGCTCAGCGAGTACATGAACAACGTAAGTCCCAGGCTCTCGGGCCCGCGCCGACCGCTGCGGAAGATTCTGGTGTGCGATCAGGTGACTCCAGGACAGGAGATGCCCTGAGAGAGTCGGTCAGGTGAAATCCAAGAGCCGCTTTGGGAGAGCTCTGCCTTGATTTCTCAGAATGCGTTGGCAGAAGGAACGAGATTGGTGGAAGAGGTTTCAGAGGAATACTTTGGCTATTTACTTGAGTGATTTCTGGGTTGTTTTAGTGGTTTGCCTTTGATTGAGGAAAGTTTTCTGTTGGCAAAAGTAGATGGTGGTTGGAAATAACTGAGGATATACTGAAGTCCTTTGCAGAGTAATGTCAAAATCAAGGGCAGCTATGGATGGCTAATCTTCACCCCTAAGAGGCATGAGAAAATACAGGTTCTCAATGTTTGGACTGAGTTGGTTAAGGTGGAAACTTCTAACTGTGATAGAATTTGGGGGAACTTTTATTGATTCACTGTGCATTTAGAAATTGTTATGAGAATGAGTCTTCAAGTTTTCAAGTGGATTTTAGTAAAAACTAGTCATATGGCAGCAGCGACAACTGTTCTCTCCTACAGGTATAAAATGCGGTAGTTCCTATAGACTGGTAAACTAAATGAACGAGATGAAATCATATTCTTTGTTTTGAAAAACACTGAATTATGTATTCAGCAGAGGTGATGCTTTGATGCTCAGGGCTTGTAAGTGTGAATGGTCTGCATTCCTCATGTTCTGGACTCCTGTGTTGGGAAGAATTCAGCAAAGTGGGAAAATGTAGTGAGGCCTTGCCATTACATGTTGAAGGAATGGCCTGTGTAGTTGTCAGGTAGAGAATGGGGAGTCTGAAAATCTGCTCCCATCTGTTAAAACTCACCCTGGGCCCTGTTGGAACAACCCTAGGCAAGACTGAGACAGAGCAGCCAACCATGTCCCTCCCTCCTTACCACTCCCATCCCTAACCAACCTGTAGGCCCCTGAGTCAAGCCAGGAGTCAGTGATGACAGGCACAGAGCTACTTCTGCCAGACCCTCTGGAGAACTTTGATCTATAAAACAAAAAGGTGCCAAATGCCCTATGAAAACCCAAATCTGTTTCCTTTCCATACACCTTCAGATTCTTTGATATTGAAGACTTGCCATTTGCAGCACACAAAGAGTAAGATGTGGATGACTCACGTGGTACCCAGATGCTTATGAGGACTCCTCTGTTGGATCAGGATGGCCAACACTTTGGGGATTTGGGGCTATGGGTGCTATGTAGAGCACAGCTAGAAATGCTGATCAGGGTCTCCCATCCTGTGAGAATCTTGAATAACAAAAAAAAGAGGGCTTATAAAATTTGGGCTTATGTTTGTTTTTAACAGAATGGCAACAGGCTAATGATTTATATGTGGAATTTGATTTTATATGAAGGCATGCTGGTATTTCTAGCAATGGAGAATTACTGCCAGAGATGGAAGTAGAAACTGCAGAGATCAAGAGTGATGGTTAAGATCTCAATACAAATATATCAGAACAAGAAGTATGTTTCTGTGCTCTTTTAATCACAGACTGTGATTAAAGAAGAATTGCTCAAGATGTGACATGTAATTTTCAGTTTGTTGTCTAGAATCCTGTCAAGTACAATTTTGTTTGTTTTTTTTTTTCTTTTAGTATAAACTCACATAGTTCAGCAGAGTTGATGGACTTTTTTGTGTTTTATTGACTCCAGGTGCTTGTTTTTCTGTTCACAACCTTGTGATGAAGGAATGTTTTGTATTTTTATTGAACATTTGATTTCTACTTTGATACAGTTATAGATAATACATAGGTGGATATAGTACTTAAATTTTAAAGTGTGCAAATTCTATTCACTTTAAACCACCAGGATCAAAGGCTGAAATAAAACACCTACTATTGACTTTTATATAAAGTGCATAAAATTTACTTTGCCTTCATACTTCTTTGGTGATTTCAAAGTAAAATTGGATGTATCTAGACCAGCTTCATAATCCATGTCTAGTGCACTCATTTGTACTGCCACAATATCAATTTATATTTCTTTTGATATACCATATATAAATATAAAAACACTACATATCTATATGCCTTAGCTAAAAAGTCTGCTGTAGTTAATGGCAACCAAAAAATCAGTCAGTTGTGACTATGCTATTATATTTCTTTTGCAATTTTGTTAGCTCTGGAAATGAACGTATTATCATATTATCACTGCAGATTTTCATCTTAACATGCTAGGCAATATCATTAGGATGAAGAAATAATTATGTTGAGAAGAAGAGATTTTAAAACTGGCATAACTGACATTTCTGATGAAATTTGACATATTCAGGGTGGTATGGCTATAGACAGAACTGACACTTCTGGATTTTAAAAATCTCCTGGTCAGTTCTTGATGAAAATTTAACTCATCAAGGTGAAGGTGTTCTAAAATCATACACATACATGCCAAGTGGTATGAAATGGAGGGAGATGAACACTGAAGACAAGAGCTGTACACTAAATGATTAGGAGAAAGTCATCCACATGGGGCATGAGCCATGCTTAGCTATGTGGATACATTGAGTGCAAAAGGGTATCAGTTGTTTATTAAATGTTTCCTAAAGGTATATTCAAGTTAATGAATATGTGTGATTTGAAGATGTAACAAAATCATGCATGTAAAAGAAACAGTGCTTTGAAAAAGAAAAAAAAAAGGACTGAAAGTACAGATGCGTGTGTTAAAGTTTATGATCACAGAGTGTGACAATGTTAGAAAAGTCTATTGGAATGGTTTTAAGAAAGCCCTTGGTGGCCTTAATTATTTTTTGATTAAGTTTATGATGTAATCCCAAAAAGATTCTTAAAAATAGTGTCCCTTTAAATAGAACAACATTATTGTACATATGTGGAGACTAATGGGTAGAGAGACTCTTGTTCAGAAGGATGTGTGACCTTTGGATTATTGCCATCAGGGTGGTTGTTGCAGTATTATGCTAAGTACTATAAATAGATTCAAATTATAATGAATATATAATTTTGCATCTGGAACTTATAAATTTTATGCAGCTTTTTTTGGTGGCAGTAGAACTCCCTTTCATAAAAAAATCTAAGAAGTGGTCCCATGATAGGAAACAATTAAAGAGGGTATTTTATTGATAAGAATTTTGTGATGGATTTGAATTTAGAGTACTCTATTTATTTAATGAATATGTGCTGTGTGCCTGGTACTTTGTACCAGACACTGTTCTAGGATTCTGGGGTTATAGAAGGGAAAAGAGTAGACACAATTCTCAGCTTTCATGGAGTTTACAATCTAGGTGGGGGAGACAGGCCATCAGTCAGTCAGTCATTTGAGCAAGAGTTATCTCAGATGGTGATTAGTGAAACATGGAAATAAAACCTAGGAAGCAGCAGCATGGAGTGTAGTTGTAAGGATGACCTGGAAAAAGTTCACTAAGAAGATGAAACATGGTTAAATATCTTCCAGAGATGAGGGAACAGACTGCACTTGAGTTGGTAGGAGCAGCAAGGTCTAGTCCTCTTTGAACTTATGTGGGAAGGTGCCAAACTCTTTTTTTTTTTTTTGCTCTTGTTTTTTTAAATTTTTGAATTGCCAAAATTTTAATTGTGGGAGATTCCATTAAAAATCAGGACTTTCTGTTTCCCTTATACAATGAAACGGTCCAAAAATCTAGGACCCACATTCACACTTGGCATCAGTGGGGTGGAGATGAAGAGAGCTTGTGCCTTTGATGGACAGGCACGATCTGGTCACTTTCACTGGACTGGGCCCCAGGGGCATTTGAATCTATCTTCAGTTATAGGTCTGTCTGGGTGGAAAGCATAACAGTGTCCAGCTGCACCCACAAGAAGTTGCTTCTGGGCCTGTTAGTGTTGGAGGATCTCCCGTAGAGGCCTGGGTCACCAGTGGTTCAATGTGGGAATGGGGACACGGGTAGCAGCGGTCCTGGGGGATGCCCCTTCATGCCAGGCTCATGAGGAACCTTCCTGGGGTGGCTTGTGTGGCTGTTCTAAGTCAGTGAGGGGTAGCAGGAGATGGAGTCTTCCAGGGGACAAGGTGTCAGACTCTGAAGCACCTTGCAAACCATTATTCAGAATTTGGCTTTTATTTGAATGGAATGGGAGGCCTTTGGAACATATTGGGCAGAAAATGCCTTGAATTAGAGTTGAGGACAGGCCATAGAAGTTCAAAGGGTAACAAAGCAGGAGGACAGATGAGGAGCACTTGAGTCATTCAGGATGGTGGCTTGTGCCAAGAGGTATCGAAGTGCTCAGATTCTATTTATGGCCTTAGAATGGACATCAGGCAATGTGAATGACTGCTGCAGTTGTATAGCCACCCTAATATGATCTCTTCAGTTTTGATGTCTTGTTTTAGTTACACAGAAAATTCTGATTTTCTCAGATATAGCAAACTTTGTAAACAGCTCACTTTGTAATGTCTGGATACTCTGCTAGGACTGATTAAATTTGAAAAAGGAGTTCAATAGAAAGATTTCATTTCCAAGTTGTATCCAAATATGATTCACATTATTATAAATATAAAAGATATAATGCTTATTTTAAGTGCTAAAAAATGAATGCAGAAGTATATGGAGATGTGGCAATCCATTACTTCCTTGTACACTCTTCAGCTTTGGTGAGGAAATGTGGTAAGTAGCTATGTCTAGACCTTGTGCCTTGTGATGCTGAACTGACTGGTTCAATTACACAGACACAAACACTGTGTGTTGCTCTAGATTATTCATTGAAAATTAATCCACAGCTACAATTTTCTTAAACAATATTACAATTAAAGTTTTTTTGCATAATGATAGCAGAGACTCAGGTGGCATAAAGGAGTGACTTTCTGGTATCATCAGTATTAAAGTGTGGCGGGTAATTTTTTATTTTATTTTTATGAATAATTAAAGTTCTATATTTTTACAAACCATTTGAGTTAACTTTCTTCAAACTTCTTGAACCACCTAAGTGAATCCCTGGGGACAGTGTGTGAACCATTAACGTAATACATATATTAAAAGTACGTGTGGCCATATATACTTACTTTAAGTGCCTTATACTAAGGTCATTGTCATAGCTTTTGCTATAGAATGCCATTTAATGTAAAGGGAGTTCCAGATGGAACCTATCTGTGAAGGGGTGAGGTCTGACATGAGACCTCAAAATTGTCATTTCCAACCAACTTCTGGGATCCATACCCCACCAAGGCTTCAGCATACAGCAGAACATGAGGAATATATACAGTGATATCCAGGGCCTGGGGAGCTCTGAAAAGAGTGGGCTTTATACTGCTTTTTAATAGTGCAAAAGAAATATATGTTCATCAAAAAATAAAAAAGATGGAAGACAAAAATCTATTCACAATCTCACCCTCTAAAGATAATCATCATTGATAATTTTGTACATGTCTTTCCAATGTTTTAAAACTTACGTGAGTGATATATTTATACATACAGAGACATACATATGTTTTGCCTGGAGTTTTAAAAATGGACTCTTTGTAAATGGTGATTTGTAATTTATTTTCTTTACCTTAATATATCATGACTACATTACCATAACAATAAACATTCTCAAACCTTCTGTTGACTGACTGCATAGCATTTTATTATATAAATATGCAATAATTCATTTAGAAGCAATTCCTTTTAAGAGTGTTTTTACAGAAGAATGCTGGAAAAGATAAGCAGGCAAGGCTTCTGGGGCTGGCAGTAGAGACGAGTGATTGAGATCTCAAGCGTGCCTGAGGAGCAGAGTGAGAAGACAGGGAGGACATGGCTTCTCGGTTCTTGTGCTTAAGGGGTTCCCTGAAAATTTTGTGCAATTAACATTTTATAGCTAAAGAAAATTTAAATGCCTCTGAGGTTTAAAATTGTCTAGGAGTGCTTTTCTGTATTTGATTTTCTCTATAGATTTGATTTTTATTTATCAGAATTTCTGTAAGTTGGCAATGTCTAGGACAGCTATCGGGAAAGTTCCATAGTTAGATTTGACCCAGATCCAGAGAAGGCACTAAAAATCTTCTGAAAGAAACATCATAGAAAGATAATTTTGTCATAGAAATTGTTATAAAGTTAGATTTCTCCTGAATAGAAATCTAGGAGAAAGATGGAATAGTTGTTATTACGTAAGAATAAAAGTAATTGCTGATTAAACGTAAAATTTGTTTCCAGTATTGTCTAGGCATTCTCATTTCTCTCCCTTATGTAGTCATGTAAGAGAGAGGATGAAATTCATGAGTCAATTTGGCTGATTCTGAATTTTTCTACTAAAAGGTTTGGCTTAAAAATAGAGTAGAAAGTAATGTTTAAAAAACATTTGTGGGTCATATATGACCAAAAGTTGTCCATTTGCCCCATAATGGCCCTCCATTTTAAGGAGAAATTAAGAATTATCTTAATAAGACTAATATCTTCATTCAAGGGAAAGAGTCCTGATATCCTAAATTTGGTATCTTCAGTGAGAAGGTTTTCCTTGCCTTTTCCTTATTTGAAACTTTTCTTTTTCCTCCCTTTCTTCTTTCTGGGCATCTCTTGTGGCTTAGCTGGTAAAGAATACACCTGCAATGTGGGAGACCTGGGTTTGATCCCCAGGTTGGGAAGATGCCCTGGAGAAGGGACCGGCTACCCACTCCAGTATTCTAGCCTGGAGAATTCAGGCCAGAAAGAGACGGACATGACTGAGCGACTGTCATTTTCACTTTCTTTTCTTCTTTCTGCCTTCAAATATGTCCAGTGCCCACATCTTTATTAATTTTGAGGTTGAAATTCATCTGTGCTATTATGCTTTTCATGTAAAATCTGCTTCCATGGAGAGACAGTTTTAAAATTCCTTTTCAGCTGAAGGTTCTTGCTTAGACATTGAAAGAGTAAATCTAGTTTACCAGCCCTTTCTCTCAGGTCTAAAACTATCCTTTGAACCTACTCTTCCAATGAAATATGCTTGGGAAGGGGAGTCATCTGGATAGCTTATGAGGCTTCTGTCTTTGACTTATGGCATTTGCAATCCTATTTGCCTGTTTCCGAGCAGTTTTCAGTGTGACTCCTAGAGGTACACTGGGACTAGTACTGTGTCTTGCAATTTTTTATTCTTTTTCTGAGTCCTTCTTCATATATTTTATTGTATTCCTTTGCTGGAATGGGATCTCAGAAAACCAAGGAAATATTATGGGGGTCATGCTGGCCGGCACTCACTCAGGCACAGGTGGTGGGAGAATATCCAGCCTTGGTAACATATTCCTTAGAAGGAAATAATGCAGGTGAGAGTGAAAGAGATATTGTGCTGGATTCAGGCATCCCAGAGAGCATGACAGTGTTCCAGGAGGCCTCAGAAGGAGAGCGAGACTGGCAGGTTGCTGATTGACACTAGGGTGACCTGGGCACAGTCTCACTGTGGCTGTGGGGCACAGTTGCAGATAACATCCACGCTGTGGGGACATGGTGGGTCTCCTTGGTTTTAAAGGACTCATGGTAAGAGGCAGTTGTCATGGTAGGGAACTTAAACCTTTCGAAATGTACAGTATGCCATATATATTTTCTATTGTGTGTCATTAGCTCATACATACATTTAAATGGCTCACAGGATCCTAGGACAGATGGGTCTGACTAGCTCTGTTTTTACTTGAATCATTAAGGTCAATTCTCTGTGCAGTCTCACATACAATCTCCTTGGCCAGGAATAGTACTTCTTTCAGGAAACATTCCTTTGTTCTCTACTGTGGATAGTTTAGCAGAGTTTAAACAGGTAGCTTTGCCATCAAAATGAGGCTTCCAGTCTTAGTTCTATAATGAGTTAAGTCTGAGCAACAGAGGTCATAAGAACTCCAGCTTACTGGTGACTTCACTGTGGAGGAAGAGCAGTTCTGAGCAATCAGGCTCGCTCTCTCTCCTCCACCCCCTTCCCTTTCTTCCTTTTACACCTGTGTGCCCAGTGGTATAATTTCTTAAAAGTCTTTTCAATGCATGGATAAACTCACAAGAATATAAAAGAGTTACTAAGAGGTAAGAATTGACAAGAATACAATAGACTGGGGATAGGTTTGCAGATTCCTCATGGCCTAGACTTGTCAAGAACAGGAGGCAGAGTCAGCTGGACCCAGCTGGATGGCCAGGCAGATTAGGGACCTTAGTGTAAAGCCTGGGTTCTCAGATGGTGACACTTTGAGGGCATGGGCTAAGAAAATAAAACTTTCATGTAGAGAGAAACAATAGAAATATATGCTGTCTTGGCTTTTTCAAAGAAGGAAAGAAGAACCCCTCCTCTGCCACCAAGAATTTCTAACCGCAATCTCAAAATCACTCATTTTTGAGATCAGAACCTCTATTACTTTCTCAAAATTTTAAGTCATTCTAGGTGGTGAGTTGTCAGGTACCTTGCAGAAGCAAATACCAACTCTCTCTAGAGGAATACACTTTAAACACAGCCCTCAAAGAATTTCCACAGATAAAGTTACAAGGAACAGAAATTGGCATTCCAGAATCAATGAAAACAAAATGAAACATGCTGCTGTGATTGACAGTTGGCAAAAGCAGCCAGTAAGATCAGAACTACAAGGGTGAAGATGTGCAATCATTAGACACTTGTTATAAATCATCTTTGAAGAATTTAAAGAGAATAGTGCAAATGTGATCATGGAACAAGAGAGTGGACTGTGCAGCCTTGGAAGGCAGAACTAGGGGTTGTGTGGTGGAGAAACACAGCTTATTTGAAGGGCTCAGACAGGAGATTCCTACTTGTCACCAGTCTCAGATAATGAAGAAAGAGACATGGTCACTGAGAGTGTCTAGAGTGGTGCTGCTGATAAATTCTGGAGTCGTTTTATTGCCAACTCATGTCTGATTCTTTGTGACCCTAGCCTGCTAGGCTCACCTGTCCAAGAGATTTCCCAGACAAGAATACTGGAGTGAGTTGCCATTTCTTTCTCCAAGGGATCTTCCCAACCCAGGGATTGAACCCGGGTCTCCTGCATTGGCAGGTGGATTCTTTACCATTGTGCCACCTGGCAAGCCCTTCTGGAGTAGGAACAGGTTGTCTGTTGCAGCAGTCTCCCTGGATAGATTTCAGTCACCTTGTCTACCGTGGATTTCTATAAGGAGCTCCTCTTGGTGTCAGAAAGAATAGAAAATCTAAAATGAAACAGGAGGTGAAAACAAAAATTTGTGTTAACAGCAAAATTAAGTCCCATGCTTAGAATTCTAGCTAGCTTTTCTTCTTATCAAACATGCCCCTTCACTGAGCCCTTGAAAGTTGGTTCTGAATCTTACAAGGTCAATCAATATGATGAAGAAGACCAAGTAACATCATGAGACAGGAAGGGGCTGTCTCTGACTCAGTCAACGAGCAAAGATTGTTGACAGAGTTGCCTGCTGAGTCATCAGATTTGGCTTTCCCAGTTCAGACAGCCCGGACAGCACAATCCATCAATTGATCTTCTTGGGAGAGCCTTTTGGGTATTTCAAGGAAGACCTTACACAAGTGTCAGGAGAGCAGCAGGCTGTATATCTCCAAAAGCCTGGATAATAAGCCTTTCCTTTGTTTCCAAAAGATGTGGGAAACCTTCCAAAGATAAGCTCCCTGGGCCTCCATGCTTGGGCTTAATGCTGCCTTGAGCCCATGCTGAAAAGTTTCTCTTGATTCCTTTAGGAAACTGTTACACTCTAAGAACTAAGTGTTTCAAGCCTGTGATGCCTCCGTGTACTTCAGAGACACCAGACTTTGCTGCTTTGGCAACTTTGTACATACCACTCCCTGGAAAGTTCTTCCTCCAGCTTTGTGTATATGGCCCTTCTTTCAAATTTCAGGTACATTAGGTTATTTTTGGGCTTCCCTGGTGGATGAGAGGTAAAGAACTCGCCTGCCAATGCAGGAGATGAGGATTCAATCCCTGGGTTGAGAAGATCCCCTGGAGAAGGAAATGACAACCCACTCCACTATTCTTGCCTGGGAAATCCCATGGACAGAGGAGGCTGGCAGGCAATGTCCATGGGGTCACAAACAGTCATACATGACTTAGGGACTAAACAACAATGACAAATATTGTTATTAGTCATCTCAGTTATTAATTTCTGTTATAGCACCTGCCGGCCTCTGAAATTACAGCATCTCTTTGTATGGTTACTGTCTGCTCTTCCACTGGAATTTTTAAGCTCCTGTAAGAGGAGTGTTGTTTTATTCACAATCCTGAGGCTCTAGAGAATCTTGCCTAGAATAGTGAATAAATATTTTTGGAATGGGTAAATGACATCCCTGTATCCTCTTTGTGATAATCATAGTCACAATCATAATTCTGGTCAGAGGAAGAAAGAGAATAAGGAGGAGGAGGAGGAGGATTGGGGGCAGAGAGGGAGAAGCAGCAGAGGATTAGCAACAGATTGCAACCTTCTGAGTCTTTTGAATCCCCTGTTTCAGAACAAAATTATTCACCTGTTTTCTCTGCTCTACCCCCTGTATAAACCTATAAGTAAATGAGCTAAGGGTAACTAGTCTTGGCTTCTTCATGACTCACTTTAAGATGCTCAGACATTTCCCTATAGTCAGAGCTCTACTTAGGGCCCCCATCAGTTCTTTCTAGAAAGGCCTAAAGATGTTCCTGATGACTATTACGAGAGACAAAAATGATAGAAAGCGTGTCACTTGCTTCTCAAAGAGCTTCCCCAAGGAACTCACTCTTAATTTTGTGATCTTAAGTGTGTTCTCCAGGGTGACCTTTTTGGGCATAAGTTGTTGGATATGAATGTGAGGAGCTGGGTGGAGCTGGGTTGTTTTCAGTTCTGCAGAATTCCACAGGCTGGACTAGGAACTTTGGAAATTACTGAACTCGTCACCACCTAACAGGCACAGGGAGTTTGTATATGTAGCTAAGAGAGAAATCGACAGAAAATAAAGCATCATAACTCAGCTATTAAAAATGAGACACTCTTGTCTCCAGATGCCCAGCCCAGACTTACAGAATCACAGTTTCCTATAGAGAAGGTTGATAATCTCTACCTCGAGCAAGTACCCCAAGTGATTTCTATGAACAGGCAAGTTAGGGAAGCCCTGATGTAGTAAGTTAGTGGATTAAGTCAAGAGTCAATTTAATACAGTGTGGGTTTAAAATGGGCTTTCTTTTTGTGAATGAGGATAAATACTTTTGTAAGAAAGCGGCAAGTGAAAAATATCTCCTGGGCAGTCTTAGGGAGCTATATACTATTCAGCCTGAACATTGAGGATCTCAGAGGAGACTTGAGAATCTGGGTGATTAATCTTCTGTGAATTCCTTAGGAACAGACAGGCAAAGCTGAGCCTGCCTCTCACCTGTGAGCTATTGATTGAAGGATAGCTGTTTTGTTTTTTTATCCCAAAGTACACCTCTCTCAAACATACCTCTTCCAACACATTTACTCCCCTATTTGTAAAAAAGATAAATTTATCATCCTTGGAAAGACTCGGCTCTCAGTAACAGCCAGAAGTAAAATCTGCAGTCTCACAGATTATTCAGTCTTCTTTCTTACTGACTTAATCGCTGACCTGTTTCTAGTATCTCTCAGGTTGGGCTGCAGCTGACAGATGTATAGCGTCAGCTCTGAGCTTTGCCTCTGCCAGTTCAGTTCACACATTGGATTGGACTTTTGCTCCGGGTTGTTTCAGTGACTTTTCTAGGGCACTGTTTCGAAGAGTGAAGCCACATTTTCCCCTGACTGCTCTAGCAATCCTTCTATCTACATATCAAACCACATTGGGAGATTTTGAAAAACACATATTCCAGGGCCCTACCAGTTTGAAAACAATAGAATCTCTAGGGATGGAGCTTGAGACTATATATTAGCAAATTTTCCAGGGAATTCTCATGCCTCTAGCCCTTGGACTAGGCCAGCATGGTGGAATCATCCAACTTAATCAGCATCATTAGATTCAGAGAGAGATACCCAGAGATGGATACCATAATTTTCCTTTTGTTGGTTTTCTCAATGATGGTTTCAAAGTTTTACTTATTATTATTAATCTTCACTGCTCCCACCCCAAATTCTTCCCCTCCCCTGCCTTGGGACTGGTGCACAACTTTGCAAACATCTGCATTTCCTCACTCTTCTCCCCCTAGAGTGCCTCAAGAACAACATTGGCGTGTTACGAGGATTTCATTGCAATGGAAAGAAGACAGCACTGGTCTTTTTATCATTCAGTCTGCATACTTGAGGGTTAGGAGGAATCAGTTAAGTGTCCTGCAGTCTGGTGGCTGATTTCACACTTCTGATCCCTGCAAAATAGACACACAAATCCTATGGGAAAGGTGTTTCTTCTTCTCTGTATTCGTGAGACATTTACAAGTAAAACAATTCTCCATACTTCATCTTATCATATATATTGCATCTTTTCTCATTATTGGCCTAATTTTATGCTTGTTATCTTTTCTGTGTGCTTTCATTCCTTCCTCTATTAGTTTTCCTTCCACCACTTGTAAAATGTATAAAATCACATCCTTCCTTACTTTTTCTTAGTCTTTTTAAAGGAATCTCAGAGGATTCCCATCCACTTTCTTAAAGCTCCTGTTTCTGATTTCAGGCCATTTAGATGAAAATAAGCAACAAAATATATGCAAAATATCAAATGGTTAGGGACATTTTCAAGGAAACAGAACTGAAATTGGAATTCAAGTCTTCTGGCTTCTTTTTGCCCATTCTTTGATTCATTATTTCATGTTTTATATACTAGTCAACATAGATATAACACTGGATTTTTAAGTCTTCTTTTCTCCATTTAAAGTCCCATACCATGTTTGACTCATCATTTTCCTAACACTCCCTTTGATTTCTCAGGGTTAGTTGGACAGCAGACTCTAAGCAAATCTTCCTTTTCCAGGCATCTATAGATCCTACCAGAACCCTATCAGAACCCCAGATAGAAAACAGACAACATCAGCTTTGTGGGATAGCCACAGAATTCCTCAAAGAAGAGCAACAAGCAGCTTTTGTTGGTAGGAATAAGTTTTTAATGGAATAAACGGTTGAATCTGATTTTTTTAAACAGGACAACTTCTCCTGGCTTCAGTCTCTAGACAGAGGTTGTGAACTTTGTTTGAGACAACAGTAGAGGCAATGACCAGACAAGCCAGCATTGGCAAGTCCATTTGCCCCTAAGTGCCCAGGTGGTCAGTATGATGGCTCTGTTCTTGATTAGCTATGTCTGTCCTAAATTCTGCCTTTTACCTTTTCCTGAAAATAAACTTCTAGTTACCTGCAGCTTAGATTAGGAGAGAATCCAAGGCTCTAACTGCTTTTGTTTTTTAATTTTTTTTTAATGTGGATCATTTTAAAGTCTTTATTGAATTTGTTACAGTATTGCTTCTGTTTTAGGTTTTCTTTCTTATTTATTTATTTTTGGCCAGGAGGCATGCGGGATCTCAGCTCCCTGATCAGGAATTGAATCTGTACCCCCTGCACTGGAAGGTGGAGTTTTAACCACTAGACTGCCAGGGAAGTTCCTCTAGCTGCTTTTTAAGTGGAGTTTCAAGCAATCGTCTTATTCTTCACCTCACCAGTTTCACTCCTTTCCTCCAAAAGAAGCTAAGGCCTCAAATAATCTGTCTTTGAGGGGTTTGCAGCACAGACTGGTTGTTTTGAGCTTTCCCTATTTGCTGGCTTATGATTCAGCTCTCTCAGACCTGTTGAGTGAGTTAGCAGACCCGCTGAGAGAAGTTAGCACTTCAGTCCAATATCCACTGTTAGAATATGGCTGTGTCTATTTTCTCCTGTTGTCTTTGTCCTTCAGGTTGATGCCTTTCAAAGAAAATTGCTCTATGGTCATTGTAATGGAGTTTCAGAAAAGAGCAGTGATAAATGTGTGTATTACATCTTCTATCTTCAGCCATACCTTACTTTTACATTAAGGAAGATTACAGGTTTCTTCCATACCTATATCCAGAGTCCATGTTATTTTGCACCCTAACTTGACCAAGGAGGTGAATGGAGCTAAGATGGTCATAGCACATTTTCAAGGTGAGCTGAGAGTTTTGAATAAAAGTAGATGCGAGATATAATGTTTGAAATAAAGCTTAGGTAGAGGAATCTATTTCATCCAGGCCCCCCTGCTATATCTCAGTTTCATACTGTTCCTAACAAAAGCATTATAGATATTGGTTTCAATTTAGACTTTGAAGAGAATGTGGTTGTGAATACCTGTCTTTGTAGTAAATGTAGAGTAATTATGGAAGCAGAGCATTTATCACATGATGATGAACAATTCTTCAGAAACTTTCATTGTTTTATGTCTGCTTGATGATACATTCCTCTTAGTTACTGAGTGATAGCAGTTGCACAAATGATACCATAATATGGTCCACAGCATCATATCAAGGGAGAATGAAGACCAGTGTTATTATCTCGGTCATTTTTAGAATTGATTACTTTTGAATCTCCCGAAATATTTAGTCACAAACTTTATTCATTGAAATGTGTTTGTAAATGGAGTATCGTCATAAATTCCTTTGTTTTCTGAATAACTTTGTCACTTAAGTGTATCTTTTGTATTATTAGCTTTTTCCCTCTATGGTGTTATTGTATGCATGATTCTGGCACATTTTCATATCTTTAGAACTTTGAATAGGCATGCAACTTAATGATTCAGTTTTTAAGTAGCCACATGGATATTTTTATCGATCCATGTTATTATATAAAAATCCATATCCAACCGCTAAAGACAATAGTACGAGAAAGAAACATAGGATATTTAACATTCCAAGACAGTCATTGGAGTTCTTATGATTTATCCCTAATATATTGTGATTATTAACGTGGCACCTGATTAAATTATACCTGCAAGATAAATACATCCACCAAAGGATTCTCACTAAACCAAAGATTATTGACTAACAAATTATATGTAGTTTGATATATGTATTCTTGCCAGGAGAATTCCATGGACAGAGGTGCCTGGTGGTCTATAGTCTGTGGGGTCACAAAGAGTCATACATGACTGAGCAACTAACACTTTATATCTTTAAAGAGTAAGAAAAAGCAAAAGTTGGTTTATTAGTTCTGAGAATGCGTTTCCTAGAGCCCTAGATGGTTCAGGATCAGGTGTGCTAGGAATGAGAATGACTGAGTTACCTCCAATCTACCTGCTCCCATACCTAGTTCTTCCTGAGAAGCCCTGATATTAATTGAGTTCAATATTTGGTTTTCATATAAAGTTTAATTTGGGAAAAAAAAGCAAATCTCATTGGTGAGACAGATTTTGAAGAATAATGATGTACTTTATTTATACCCATAAGATTTTTTGTCTGAAGTAACCCATATAATTGACAGGAAAGTTCATTGTAAGACATGAATTATTTAGGTATCTGACCAATTTGTGATTATACTCATGGATCTAAAGGTAATAATGAAATAGGTAAGCCCAGCTCTTTGCAGATAGGTAGACATATCCTGAAACATTCAGATGACTTGAAATTCTGAGCTTTGTCACATTCTGGCTGTTAGTTTATATGAGCAGTATAAAGTTTACCCAAACAGGTGTGAATGGGTTGAGCCACCTCTCTCTCTCAGCCCTGAGTTTCTCAGCAGCCCCTGGTCTAATCTGCCACTCCATGGAGCTTCCCTCAAGACTCAGCAGACTCTGTGGCATGCCCTTTAAGCCAAGAACAACAAGCAGATTACAAGGTATAATACCAAAACTCTTGGCCCTCACCATTTTTATCATTTTCTTTAGAGACTGTCATGATTTTCAGGTTTTAGATTAGCATAAACAAAATTTCTGCAGCAGAAATAAGTTATAATGTTCTAAAACATCTCCATAAAACATTTTATTTATTTTCATTATAGTGTGTTATTTTCTTCCATAATAGCTACAGATGAATTGGAGGCTGATTCTTACACTGTAATGATAAATTGAATTATACCAATTCAGTTTAGCAGAACTAATGCTTACTCACTTGCTGGATAAATCAATCTGTTTATTCCCTTAACACAGAAAGGAAACAGTAATTAATAAACATGAGGATAATATTTTAAATTTATAGAAAGTTATTATAATAACAGAAAATTTTGCTGTAGAGCTGCTTACTGGCAAGCATGAGGGAGATTTTACTCCTTTAAAAAGAAAATTTAGATTGTGCATCTAAGTTGGAAACAAATTGTTAAGAATTTATTGAGTATTTGTTATGTTTTAAGAGTTATCTTAGGATACAGGAGCATAGAGTCACGTGCAGGAGGACTAGTAACTGTTTGGGGAGCTCTTTAGTGTTGTAAGGATATTAAGTCACTTCCAAATAATAATAAAAATGGATTGCAAGATATACATAGGTAGATATGAATCAGGTTTAAAGAGAGACAGCTGGATGGAGAAACTGAATTATTCGTGATACTGATGACACCTGAACTTGAAGGTGTATGGGAAGAGAAGTCAAAGATAGAGAAGCTCCTCTATGTGAAGAATGTGTGAAGAATGATATTATGTAAAATGTATTATACAGATATGTATGGCACACTCTAAATATGATGAGTAGCCTAGCTTGATTAAAGAAAAGTGAAGGTGAAAGTTGCTCAGTTGTGTCTGACTCTTTGGGACCCCATGGAATTCTCCAGGTCAGAATACTGCAGTGAGTAGCTGTTCCCTTCTCCAGGGGATCTTCCCAGGCCAGGGATTGAACCCAGGTCTCCCACATTATAGGTGGGTTCTTTACCAGCTGAGCCACCAGGGAAGCCCAGAAATACTGGAGTGGGTAGCCTATCCCTTCTCCAGCAGATCTTCCTGACCCAGGAATCGAACTGGGGTCTCCTGCATTGCAGGCGGATTCATTACCAACTGCGCTATCAGGGAAGAAGATGATTAAAGAAATGATTTTAAATAGAGAAAAAAAATGTTTGGGCAGAAAAAATTGAGATTAGATTACAGAGGACTGGAATTCCAGGTTAAGATGTGCATCCTTTGTTTTGGTAAGGAATTGCTTACTTGGGTTTGGTTATTTGATTTGGTTATTTGGGTTTGGTTTGGTTTGGTTTGATTTTACTGTGTGAGAGAGTGTGAGTGATATCGGGTAAGCCATGCAGTGTTTGGGCACCAAACAGTGCAGAATGGTTTTTGAGAGTGTACACTGGGGTTTGGAGGCATGGAAACAGAGAAATGTTTGTAGATTCTTAATAAAGTCAGAGTGAAAATGATACTCTGCATCAGGGAGAAGATGGAGGGAATGAAAAAGAGAAAAACAGATTCTGAAAGAAAGATTGTAAAGAATTTGATGGCTATTTTTATTTGTTTGCATTGGAAGAGAGGATGGGGGAGGAAACAAAAAGATTGCCTCTATGTTCACATGAGACATATTTATTAATTTTTCATTGGACTAACCTGTCTCTAAGTTGGAGATGATCAGAATCACTGACATTATTTACTCCCTCCCAAGAAAAGCACATTTAACAGTGTTTAAAAGTTGGCTATGTATTGGTTTTGCTCCTAAGATGTTGCTAGGTAAATATTGGTCTTTACCTACTCCTTTCCATATTCACATGGTAAGCTTAGAGTCTTTGACTTAACATTTACAACTGCCAAAAGTTTATGATGTGAAGCATGTTGTGGTTCTGGTGAGTCTTGGGTTTGAATCTCACATCCCAGGGTTCATTTGCAGATCTATTATTGGCCAATGACTGGCCTCCTGAGCCAAATAGCAAACTACCCAGCATCTGCCACTCAGCGGGTCGTTCTCGGCGCAATGAAAAGCATCATTTCTTTGTTTAAAAACAAAAGTGGCCTTAAAAGAATATACTTATGTTTGTCTTGGGATTTATTGAATCTGAAGGGGTCATTTAACTTTCTTAGATATATTTTAATTGTATGTCTAAAATTGTATGTCGGGGAAGGATTTTGTGGATGGGATTTCACAAAGGTCTCAGGATACACCTCTTAGAAACTCAAGGATCTCCTCTAAGGGTGGTCTGCTACCTGAAGTCGTCCTTAAGATAGTCCTCTGCCATGTGACAACTGTGGTTTTAATCACCATGCAGTTTGTTGAATTAAACAAATGATTATTTTTGTTAGTCAACAGTGCTCAAATATTTATTTGGTACCCATTATGAACAGATCACTCTTCTTCTTTGTATTCAGGAGGAATACAAAGGTGAATAGGAGAGTCACTGTGTGGAAAATCTTCAAGGAAATAGTACCTTATAATGTCTAGGAATATACTACTCTATTCATTATCTTTGATTTCAAAGGGCTACATCTTGAACATTGTTTTTATTCATGACATGATGGAAATAAAGTATTGTGTTGATTAAAATGCATCTGATTCAGATGAAATTTGTTAAATTATTATCCAAAAAAGGGACTATTTCCTCTCATAGGAAAACTGATGTATCTGCCAATTTCCAATCAGCCTAAGGTCAATTTCATTTTGCATAGGTGAAATAGTTTGATAGAGATGGGTCCTATGAAGCAGCGTCATGTATTTGCAGGCTTACTTGATAGGGTCAACCTCTCTTGGCATGATTTTCAGTCTCACTGGGAAGTGCACTTTTTCCCTCGATACATTATCAGATGATACAGTCCAGCAACTGCTGAAAAAACAGCAACAACAACAACAACAACACAGTAGTAGTTACCATATCCCTGGATTGGCTAAATACAGCTCATCTAAAGATAGCTTCATTTCTTCCTTTGGCAGGAAAATATTGGTGAGTATTGGTGTAGGTATTGACATGTCAGCAAAACCTTTAGAGCATTTTTAATGTCTTTCTGAGGAGCTTCCTAGGCATCTTGGTAGATTAGCAACTGATAAAATCATTGAACTGAAAAGTGGCTAGTAAACTAGAGGAAGATTTATAGCAGTAATCTTCAAAAAGTAACCAGTGATAGAGACTCAAATACTGAGATGGAGAATATTTTGATTAGGAAAGACAGTGAAAAAGGCTAGCTGTCTTCAAATATATGAAGAATTAGTACGTAAAAGAAAGACTTACTCTGTATCAGTCCAAAAGTATGTATAAGACAACAAAGAAATATTCAGGTAAAATGTAAGACAAAAGCTTCTGAGTAGCGAGAGCTTACCAACCAATTCTGCATGGGACCACATCGAATTGGCTGTCTCAAAGACTAGTGATTGTCCCTTGAACTAGAACATGTGACTGACCAATTTAGCAGTGATACTGTAACAAGAGATTCAAATGTGAGGTTGACCTTCAGAGTTTCCTCCAACTCTGAAGTTTTCACTTTTGTAATTTTGTAGAAATGCATCTGTGGGACTTAGGTTGTTCCCACCATCCCCAAGGCAAATAGCTGTCCCTTGAATGCCACTTGTCTAGTTTTTCTTGCACAGGAGACTAGTTTAAAAAATGTAAGAGGACTTTGGGCTATGAAATGATCAGAATGGAAATGATATTCAGCTCTATGTTCCTTTTCCATCAGTTCCTGACAGAAAAAAAAAAAATGTTCCTTCTCTAGTGTCTGACTGAGTTAGGGGCTTAGGGAACGGAAACTTGACTAGGATTTAGCAAAGACCAGGCTTATTCTCCATTGGTATAAGAAATAATATGGATGCTAGCCACATCCTCCTTCACTGGGAAAGACTGGCTTCACCTTTGGTGATATAACCTTGTATTCTCCTAGATTTGCATTTGTTCCTGAAAACAGTAAAAACTGCTAGGTGTTGGTGGAACGTGGGACTTTTGTCATTTTGTTATTGTGAAACCCTCATTCCTGGACATCCTTTTTGGATTTCTGTCATGTACTTGTTTGGCCATGATTGCAGACTTCTTGAGATGAAAGGTCATTTGATTGTCAGTGAGTGAAACTGATCCTGGACAAGTTTTCTCCAGAGGTTTCACTGGCAGTTATATTTTCTGAAGTTGCCACCAGTAAAATCAATTCTTACTATAAAGACCATCCTCATGTGGGTCTGTTCTTCTATGGAGGTCAACTCTGATATGACTCTTTATCAAGCATCAAATAACCTAGTAGTTCACTTAAAAATATATATGAAGTATGTTCCTTTTGAAGGTAGAACTAGACAGGTCTTTGGAACATCCCTGACCTGTTTAGATTCCCTCAGCAGTAAATATCACTTAACAGTGTAAAGCAAGTCTCAGCTCGTGCTTTGTGAAAGAGCAATTAGACTTGGAATTTGTCTTATTTTTCAACATTTGACTTAATATGATTTGACTTAATAACCACAAAAATAATATATGATTTTTTTAATCTGATGATTTTGATCACATAATCTTTAAATATTTTTTTTCTTTTGATGCAGACCATTTTAAAAGTCTTTATTGAATTTGCTACTGTATTGCTTCTGTTTCATGTTTTGGTTTTTTGGCCATGAGGCTTGTGGGATCCCAGCTCCTCTACCAGGGGTCGAACTCATACCCCATGCATTGAAAGGTGAAGTCCCAACTGCTGGACTGCCAGGGAAGTCCCCTGATTACACACCTTTTTAAATTATGAAATTCAGTAGATAATTTCATTATTATCTGTATTGTGTACAGAAGTCATCAATACACAATGTATAATAGGAATGGAAAGAGGTTTTATCTGAAAGACTAGGAGACAGCCTCTCAGATAGCTCTGAGGAACCCTGGTCCAGAAAAGTGTGTTTTTTAGTGTAATTTCATACGTTGTCAGAACAGAGAAATATCAAACAAGTCAGGGACATATTCTTTCCAGGTTTCAAAATAAGATGTTGTACTTGCAAGCTAGGAAGACATTTATATGCCTGCCTATCTTGGGAAGAGGGTCAATTGCCATATCATATATGAAGACAAAGCTAGGGGGAGCACAAAGTGATACCTCCCTGAGTGTGCTGCTCATTGATGATCTCATTAGTTGGAATTTTTGTCAACATGGTATAAACAATGGGTCACTTCTCTGGTAGTCTTTCCAAAAGTCATTGTCATGGTATTTATCATATGGGAGTTGCTGGCATAAGGTACTTGTGTTTTTCTCTTTAAGACATTTTTTCAATTTCATAAGGGACAGAGCAAGGGAGTTCTAGGGTGAGCTGTGCTGGACCTCTAAGGACTGAAGATAGTATCAGGCGAAAGATGGCCGTATTAATATACTGAAGAGCTTGAACCTGAAAGTTAGACCAGAGGGAGGGAGCTCTGAGTGAGTGCTAATGCTGCTGCTGCTGCTGCTGCTAAGTTGCTTCAGTTGTGTCTGACTCTGTGAGACCCCAGAGATGGCAGCCCACCAGGCTCCCCCGTCCCTGGGATTCTCCAGGCAGAACATGCTAGGGACATCTAAAAAGTCAGTATTGGGTAGAATGAGGGCCTATCCTAAGAGTTATGCTTTGTAACATTTTTATTAAGAATTCTCTTTCCATCTTGAATATTGGGGGAAAAGTATAGCTAGAAGTAAAAGAGTAACTTTCAATTTTGATAGGGAGACAAACATTTGTTAAACTAGTTCAGTTGAACTAGTAGGATGGGTCCTACAGGCATGGTCAGCTGTCTGCCGCTGTTGTCTTCTTCTAGTCCTGGGTTGATGGTTGTTTTAAAGTGAGTTTGAGGTTCGTGGTTCTCTATATAGACCAGTCTGATGCAGAGGCTCTTTTTTAGTTAGAAATAAAAATTTAAGAGTCAGTTTCTTTCAGTTTCACAGTGCATGAGCTGCTTAAGAATACCTGATAAGGGTCCATCCATCTATGTTGAAGAGAGAGTCCTTTAAGTGTGATGTCTTTCTCAGTATTCATAATCTGGGTGCAAGTTATGGGACATCTGACCTTTATCCAAAGATAGATTCTGTGATGAGCTTCAGAAACAAACTTAGAATACCCTTTTGATATTTAAATTAAAATTTACAATAATATAGCATAGTAACAGAGAGTCATCTTGAGAGTAGATAGTAAATACAAGACATCACTATATATAAAACCTCAGATATCAATAAAAGCTATCTTACCGAAACATATTTTTTCTTTCTAAAATATCCTCACTTTCAACAAATATTGTCAAGTTAAGACTCATTTGTTTGTGAAATATGTCTGGTCTCAATAAACGTGTCCTGATTATTTACATATGTGTGATTGATCATAAAGGCTCTTAAATTTGGCATTGTTGGGACTTTTCATAGAGAATCTCAAATTAAAATTTTAAAAAGTCTCTCAAGGCCTAGAAGGTCATGCCAAGGATTTGCCTTTATATTCTGCCTGCAGTAGCTGCAGGTTTAGGTGGAGTTTCACTTCTAGAGGTCCAAAATATCTTGAGGTCCTTGCCCTGTCAGAAATTGTCCCTCCTTATTCATCTGGAAAGGTTACTGGGATCTCTAATTTCCAAATTCTGGAATTTTCAGGTAGAGAGAAAAGATAAATGCTTCAGTTTCGCTTACCAAAGTATAATTTATCAAATTACTATGTCATAATTAGTTTAACAAGAAAGGTTCCCTTATATCCAGAAAATGAAGGTTAAAAGCCAGAAATATTTCACACAAACATAATAAAAATTACACTCATATTTATCAGTTTATTGAATCCCATATACTTAATTCTTGTTTTGCTTGAGTCCAGTTTTTCTATTAGTTATCTTGACCTTGCTTGACAATTGATGGTGATAGTGACACTGATAATTTTAGGCAATTTGTAAGGTTTTTGTTAAAGTGTATATGATTTGCCTAGGAGAATGAGTGCCTTGATTACTGGAGATTGTCGAAAGTATACCCCAAGTGAGTATACTTTTCTAACAGGTTTTTTGTCATTGAGAGAGCATAAGCCTTATAGCAAGAGAAAGCTTCAAACCATAAAACCAAAAAAAAGAAAGGGGTGGGGGGGCTTGGTAAGGAGTCAGGAAGAGACAAGTGCCCATCTTGGATTTCTCATAGTTCTGACTGTTGAATTTATAGCTATTGTTTTTGTTATTGTTCAGTCACTAAGTTATGTCTGACTCTTTGCAACCCCGTGGACTGCAGCACGCCAGGCCCCCCGTCCTCCACTGTCTCCTGGAGTTTGCTCAAATTCACATCCACTGAGTCAGTGATTCTATCAAACCACCTTATCCTCTGCCACCCCTTTCTCCTTTTGCCTTCCATCTTTCCCAGCATAAGAGACTTTTCTAATGAGTTAGCTCTTCACATCAGATGGCCAAAGTTTTGGAGCTTCAGCTTCAGCATCAGTCCTTCCAAAGAATATTCAGGACTGATTTCCTTTCAAATTGACTGGTTTGATCTCCTTGCAGTCCAAGGGACTCTCAAGAATCTTTTTCAGCACCACAATTCAAAAGCTTCAATTTTTAAAAACATTTTTTTGAATTGTGGCATCAGTAGAAAATGAAAGCTATTGTCTACCCATCTTAATTTCTCTGATTTAGGAGTCTACAAGGACATCAAGATGGTAAAAGTCTGACAGTGAGGGGTTGATTTTTGCAGTAGTAGAATAGACTTTATCTGCATTTGCCATAATCCTTAGAGATTCTGTTACTGCCTTTGCATGAAAGTCAGCTAGGGTGTTTTTGTACTGCTTGAGTTCAGTGTAGTGCACTTAATGTGTGCCTCAATTTTGATAACAGATAATATTTTATATCAGGATATATAAGATTTCCAGGAATTTTACCTATTTTCTGGAACATTTATATTATATATTTATATAGACATAAAGATGGCTTAATGTTACCTTTTATTTGATAATGCTTCCCAGATAATTTAACATACCAAATAAGCCTGATTAGTTTAATATCTCTCTTGAGATGCTTCAGGACAAAATTACTCTCTTTTCCCTTAACAAAATACATTTCCATTATTCATACATTCTTTATTGGAAAATCCCTATCTTATTTTACTTGTATACCAAAATGTTTTCCTTAATATTTCTAGTAACTTTAATTATATATATTCGTATCTATATATGTAACAATAATTTTTAACCTGTAAAAAGCCTTGAAAGTATATATATGTATACATATGTGTGTATATATATATGTTATAATAATTTTTAACCCATAAAAAAGACTGATCTCTAGCAAAAACCAAGAAGCAGACAGTTGTGAAGTGTTTGTCATACCAGCATTTCCTGATTGACAAATTTATGAACTTATCCCATAACCTCTAGAAACATACCTTTTCTCAGCATAATTTTTCCTTAAATGTGGTACAGGATGTGTACCCATTAAACCCATGTTTTTTAGTTTTTCCTAATAAGACAAAGTAGATAAGCTTACTTAACAATGAATGTTTCAACTTTTTATCTTCGTTGAAAGTTATTTGGATATTCAATGAATTCCAAAGTTTCGAGCTACCAATAGTTTGGACAAAATGTTTTTAAGTAGATGTACAATAAAACATCAGACATGAATTTGAGCAAACTCCAGGATATAGTGGAGGACAGAGGAGCCTGGCATGCTACAGTTCATGATTTACAAAGGGTTGAACACAACTTAGTGACTAACAGCAACCGTAAAACATAATCATTCTTAAAGAGTCCACGAAAAACTTTTATTCCTTTTACCTCTGTTTCATTACTTATGAAAATATTGTCATGCCAAGTTAATGTTCTCATTGCCAAATTTTGTAACAGAGATCAAATGACATCCACTTTTAGTTAACCTAGATAAAAGTATTATGCTTAGTGCTGATGATTCTAAAGACATTGTCTGTATTTATAACATACTCTCAGAGTCAGAATTTTGAAAAATATGATTTTATTAAGTGAAATTTCTTTAATTGAATATGCAAAAATAAAATCAGTTTGGGACTATCAAGAGAGATCAATCCTGGCCATTTTAGGGTTAGATAAGTAGTTGCAGCATTGCCTCTGTACCAATTATATATGAAGCCAGCTGAAGCTCTAGTGGCTTGCTGCCTGTCCAAAAACTTCTCACTTACTTTTAGTTTTGCTTTATTATAAAATTTTGCCAATTTTAATCCACTTTTAAAAAAAGAGGTCAGCCAACCCAGTTCAGTCCAAAATTCCTTCTAGGCCTTCCTGCCTAGAAATTCTTCCTGATCCCTTGCTTGGAAATTCCTTTTAGGTCTTCAGCCTAGGAACTCCCCCCAGGTCCCTTTCGCTTAGGAAATGTACCAGTGTGCCTCACACACCCCACCCCACCCCACCCCACCTTTAAGACTCCAAGTCTTAAGATAACAGCTCAAATAAAATTCATGGACCATCACTTAATACAAAGAGATCCAGATATCAGGAAAATCTCACTTAAGCCCCTGAAGGCTGCCATGAAGCTGGGGGGTGAGGGTGGGGTCTCAAGTGACCCCTGCTTCCTACCAAACACCAGTCCACAGAAGATTCCCGGTGACCTCAGCTGGGTTTTTCTATATCCTTTTTGCTATGTTAAGCAATGCCAATGGAAATAATAAACAGCCTTTAATAAGGATAGAGACATGTTTCATTTGAGCCAAGAACCCACTTGCCAATGCAGGAGATGCAAGAGACCTTGGGTTTGATGCCTAGGTTGGGAAGACCCCCTGGAGAAGGAAATGGCAACCTGCTCCAATATTCTTGCCTAGAAAATTCCATGGACAGAGAAACCTAGAAGGCTATGGAGTCTCAAAGAGTTGCACACAGCTGAGTGTGGACGCATACACTCAGAAGACTATGGCCCAGGAGACAGCCTTTCAGATAACTCTGAGGAACTTCTACAAAGAAGCATGGTTTTCAGCAGTTGTATGTCTTCTCAGAACAAAGTGTATTAGACAAGTCAGGGACATATTCCTTCAAGGTTAAAAAAAGCAAAAAAGATCAGCATGTACACAGCAAGTCCCTGGGAAGGGAGTTTTATCATTGAAGAAATACTAGCATTGGCATCCTAGTCAGGGAGGCATTGAATCTTTACTTTTAACATGAATATTCTCTATTTCTAGTCAGCACACCCTTTTCTTTAATAATTAAAGGAGATGTACAGTGTATGCTTGATAGGTGACAAATGATCTATTTTAGTTAATATCAAATTCATGTGTAAATCAGAATGACTTCCCCATACCTCAGTATATGAAAATTTCTCTCATTAACAGTGTCATAGGTTTAGTAGTAGTTAAATCTTTAACCAAGTCTCCAAAAAGTGATGATTTTATGTAATTTAAATATACTTTGTCTCATTATTAATTTTATTTGCATCTTAAATATATTGGCTACCATTTAAAATATAAAATTTAATTATGACAAATGTGTGTGTGTGTGTGTGTGTGTGTGTGTGTGTGTTTAATTGGTATGTACCAGTGCTCCTCAAAGTGTGATCTGAGGGCCAATACTAGTCTGTAAACTATTTATTACAGGTTCATTCTTCCCTGATAACTCAGTTGGTAAAGAACCTGCCTGCAATGCAGGAGACCCCGGTTCCATTCCTGGGTTGGGAAGATCCCCTGGAGAAGGGAAAGGCTGCCTACTTCATTATTCTTGGGCTTCCCTTGTGGCTCAGCTGGTAAAGAATCTGCCTGCAATGTGGGAGACCTGGGTTTGATCCCTGGGTTGGGAAGGTCCCCTGGAGAAGGGAAAGGCTACCCACTCCAGTATTCTGGCTTGGAGAATTCCATGGTCTGTATAGTCCTTGGGGTTGCAAAGAGTTGAGCATAACTGAACAACTTTCACTTCACTTTACTGGTTCATAATAAGACCAATGCAAAGCTTGTTAACATTTAGAAGCTTTTGTGGGAGTTTTTCATCACCATACCAATTTCATTGAATTTTTTAAAGGTTTTTTTATGTGGATTATTTTAAAAATCTTTATTGAATTTGTTACAGTATGATTTATGTTTTATATTTCTGTGTTTTGGCCACAAGGCATGTGGAAATCTTAGCTCTCTGACCAGGAATTGAACTCGTACCCCCTGCATTAGAAGGAGAAATCTTAAACACTGGACTGCCAGGAAAGTCCTTCTTGACTTCTTTTTAAAAAGGTGATCTATCTACAATGGATTGGAATTAAAAAACATTTTTTTTAAGTTCTCAGAGTTTGAGAAGTACCAATTATTTCTTTCAGATGACAGTACTGAAAGAAGAGAGGGAGGCAGACCACTATGAAACGGTAAACAGCTGTTACCAAAGCCCACATTGATAAGCAAGACCAGCTTAATGCTTTACAAAGTTTTTAATCCAAATATGATGTGAGGACCTTGTATAGATCATCTGCCTTCAGAGTCCCTTTCTTTTTACCCTATCAGATGGCACCCAGACTCATCAGTGCTAGTTTTTCAGATTAGAACAGCCATCTCTAGAAGGCACTGTGTAATATGCATGCTGTCTAGAATTGCCTCCCTCACTCATCTGATTCTTTCCTGAGGTTAGCTTACAGAGCTCAGGCCCCTGAGGTGCGTTTGGATCCAGAGGTCCCTGGGATGATGAGCCCCATCTGATTAGGGTCAAGAAGGAGTAAGTCTTATCACTGCACACCCAGATAGCAAAGTGAGGGGATGTAGAATTCTGGAACTGCCTTCTTTCTCCACTGTCTACCTTCAAAAATCCCCCTTGCTCTGGAAAGGTACTGCCTTATGAGAGGTTTTAGTTTTCTTTAAAAAAATATTGAAATACNTATATATATATATATATATATATATATATATATATATATATACCCCAGGTGGTGCTAGTGGTAAAGAACTGGGGTTGGATACAGGTTGGATCCCTGGGTCAGGAAGATCCCTCGGAGTGGGGCATAGCAACCCATTCCAGTATTCTTGCTTGCCTGGAGAATCCCATGAACAGGAGTCTGGTGGGCTACAGTCCATAGGGTCACAAAGAGACACTTCTGAAGCAACTTAGCATGTATTACACACATACATGGTTGATTTATAGTGTTGTGATAGTTTCAATTGTACAATAAAATGATTCAGTTTACATATATAAACACACACATACATATGTGGTCTTTTTTTTTTTGCATTCTCTTCCATTATAGGTTATTGCAAGTTATTGCATAGAGTCCCCTGTGCTATACAGTAGGTCATTGCTGGTTATCTGTCTTATATATGAAAGTGAAGTCGCTCAGTCGTGTCCGACTCTTTGCGACCCGTGGACTATAGCCCACCAAGCTCCTCCATCCATGGGATTCTCCAGGCAAGAATACTGGAGTGGGTTGCCATTTCCTTCTCCAGGGGATCTTCCCGACCCAGGGATCGAACCCAGGTCTCCCACATTGCAGGCAGACGCTTTTAACCTCTGCACCACCAAGGAAGCCCTGTCTTATATATAGCAGTGTATATATTTTAATCCCAAATTCCCAATTTATAACTCCTACCCCTCCCCTTTGGTAATGTATAGGTTTGTTTTCTATGTCTGTGAGTCTGTTTCTGTTTTGTAAATACATTCACTTGTATCATTTATTCAAGATTCTGCATATAAATGATATCATATATTTGTCTCTGTCTGACTTCATTTAGTCTGATTATCTGTAGGTCCATCTATGTTGGGGCAAATGGCATTATTTCATTCTTTTTTATGGCTGGGTAATATTCCATTGCATATATGTGCCACATCTTCATCTCCATTCATTCTTTAATGGACATTTAGATTGCTTCTGTGTCTTGGCTGTTGTAAACAGTGCTACAGTGAACATTGGGGTGCACACATCTTTTAAAATTATATTTTCCCCTGGATATATGCCCAGAGTGTGATTGGTGGATCATGTGGTAGTTCTACATTTAGTTTTTAAAGAAACCTCCATACTGTTCTCCACAGTGGCTGTACCAATTTACAAATTAGTTTTGCAGTGAAAAAAAACTCTTGTGGCTCAGCTGGTAAAGAATCCCCCTGCAACGTGGGAGACCTGGGTTTGATCCCAGGTTGGGAAGATCTCCTGGAGAAAGGAAGGGGCTACCCATTCCAGTATTCTGGCCTGGAGAGCTCCATGAACTGTATAATCCACAGGGTCACAAAGAGTCAGACATGACTGAGCGACTTTCACTCACTCATAGTTTTGCAGTGAAGGAAAAGGAACATGACTGAAGAAAAGAGAAAAAACAAAAACAGATGAAAGGAAAGGGAACAGAGGAAAATCAAACTGTATACTATGGAAAAGAAAACAAGTGAAATTTGAATTCAGAATGTCCACACCATAGCTTAAAACCTTAAAGATACTGCCTCTAACCATGGTCACCTCTCAGCCACTGGTGTTGAATCCTATGTGTGTGAGATTCTTTCCTTCCTTTTTCATGTTTTATTCATTCTAGACCAATTGAGTCAAACCTTTAATTCCGATATTTATTTCAAAAATAGCATTCCAACTTGAATTGTTGGTATAAATGGGCCACATATTGAAGTATACTCTGCTAAGTCACTTCAATCATGTCCGACTCTGTGTGACGCCAGAGATGGCAGCCCACCAGGCTCCCCCGTCCCTGGGATTCTCCAGGCAAGAACACTGGAGTTGGTTGCCATTTCCTTCTCCAATGCATGAAAGTGAAAAGTGAAAGTGAAGTTGCTCAGTTGTGTCTAACTCTTAGTGACCCCATGGACTGCAGCCTACCAGGCTCCTCCATCCATGGGATTTTCCAGGCAAGAGTACTGGAGGGGGGTGTCATTGCCTTCTCCAACACTCTATCTATGGACATTATGAACCATTCAACTTAAAATATTAATGAAAATCATTCTCAATATTGAGTAAATAAAGTGAGTTACCTGCATTTCATGTTAATCGCTGATTTGAGAATACTCAAATCCATGCCCATTTTTCTTTGATAGTTGAAATGCTAAGTTGTCAGAATTTTCATAGATAAAAAATTTTTGTTAGTGTTATAAACTTGATAAGTCACTGTATCTTTGACTTATTGTTTTTACCATCTTGCCTCATATTTAATTTGTGGACCTTGACTGTGTCCACTGTATTAGTGTGCACTGGTCCCCATGATCTCTGAGGAGTGTATATTTCATGGGTCATTGATTTGTTATTTTTATGTATACATGTCATTTCAGGTTAGTTCTCTGCTGCCAAAGAGATTTTCATGCATATGTTTGATTAGCTCTAATTGGAGATTCTTTCTTATGGATATCTTTACTATAAATATTATTATATTTATTATGTAATTAGCTGTTTTTCTCTCCCTTAACAGGGCTTTTGGTTTCCATGTTAGCATCATGCCCAACATCACCATCACCACATTAGTATTTATAAAACAACCTCTGTGTAAAAATCCATAGGCAAGATAGAAAAAAAGGAGTGGGGTGTGTGCAGAGAATGTTACGTGTTATCACATTCTACCTGCCTGAGAGCACTTTAGACTGGGATTTTTATCTTCATTTCTAAATGGAAAAAGTTGAATTGCATGGAAGTTAAGCCACTAGCCTAAATGATAATAAACTGAAATTCAAACCCAAGTTTTGGGATTCTGGAGTACCTATTCTTTACATGTGCCCCCATCCCACTGACTTTTAAGCATGTTTACAATGTTTTTGTACTTCATTTATCTGTATTAATGCTTTATGTGGTTTTAGATCTTTAATGTCTTATGAGAATTATGGCAGCTCAAATCCATCTCCAGATAACATTATATAAGAAGCATTTAAAGATCAGTAATAAATACAAACTAAAATTTAAGGAAGTCACATAAAGTAGGAAAAAGCACACTACAATGAAAAAAGAGGTTTGCCATTTTAGGTTCACAAGTGAAACTGACTGTAAATATTTTATTTAATCTATAAAATGAGAAAGCAGGGCTATGTAAATTCTAAGATCTAACTTTAAAATTACATAAATCTATACCCCAAACCTAAAAAGCATTCTTGAGCTGTTTTTATTTTGCCTATTATAAAAAAAAAAAAACAAACCTTGTTTAAAGAAAATCTACTTTTCTCACTTTGAATTAAGAAGATATTTGAATTACGAAGATAAAAATAAACATGGCCTGATTACATGATTTTGTGATAATATAAACAGCAAAAATACACTAATGACAGTTTCACTAGGCTGACTTTAGAAAGCACATGTTATCTTTAACCCTGCATCTCTGCCAAATTACTGAGCTTCTTGGATGAGGAAATGGCAACCCACTCCAGTATTCTTGGCTGGATAATCCCATGGATAGAGGAACCTGGTAGGTTCATGGAGTTGCAAAGAGTGGGACACCACTGAATGTCTGGACATCCATGTGCTGTTATGGAATGAATATTGGTGACCCCTCAAATTCATATGTTGAAACTTTTCTTCCTAATGTGATCATATTTGGAAATGAGGACTTTGGGAGTTAGTTAGGATTAGATAAGGTTCTGAGTATGGAGCCTGCAAGAGTAGAATTAGTGCCCTTGTAGAGACAGGAGAGCGTTTGTTTCCTCTGTCTGCTCTCTGCCGTTTGAGGACACGAGAAGGCCACAATCTACAGCCCAGAAGAGGGTCCTCCCTAGGGCTTGGCCATGCTGTCACCCTGATCTCAGACTTCTTGCCTTCAGAGCTGTGAGAAATAAAGGTCTTTGGTTTCCAAGCCATCCTGTTAAAGCAGCCCAAATAAACTAAGACATCGTCCCACTTTACAGAGGAGGAAACTGATGCTCAAGTAAGTTCATTTGATTGGGGTAACAAGATATGTTGGGCTTCCCCGGTGGCTCAGATAGTAAAGTATCCACCTGCAATGAGGGAGACCTGGGTTTGATCCGTGGGTTGGGAAGATCCCCTGGAGAAAGGAATGGCTATCCATTCCAGTATTTTGGTATGAGAATTCCATGAACAGAAGGAGTGTGGCAGGCTATAGTCCATGGGGTCACAAAGAGCCAGGCACAACTGACCGACTTTTACTTTCACAAGATATGTTACAGGTGGGACTTGTAACCCAGATATTCTGGAATTCTAAACCATTCTCCTTATATCATTTTAGAGGAAGGCCCTATTGCTCAGTTCCTTGAGCTTCCCACATAGGAGGTCACGTGCTTCAGGGGCTGAATGCTGCTTCGCTGGTGAAAGCCTTGGTCAATCTCTGCAGCTCTGATATAGACGCCAAGAGATGTGATCCTACAGAGAGGAGCAAGGAGAGCTCTTCCTCATTCCCCTAAGGGAAACACAGGACCCTTGGTGGAATGGAAGGATCCAGCCCAGTGGTTTAAATCCTATCCTATATTTCAAATTTTACATACAGGTACAGAAAAGAGATAGATTTAGGATATATGAAGCAACATTTCACATTAGACGATGAGTGGAAAATTTGGAGTTGTTTTCCTAAGACATGTTTTGAGATGAATGCCTACAAAGTCTCCAGCATTACTGGGTGAGAGTATGGGTTTGTATATATGCATAACAGGACATGAATTGATGCTTTCTGTATTTGTTTAATGTTTGCCAGAGACTGGAAGCTGAGTTACCACATCTCCTTGATGGAAAGTAATCTTCCCCAACTCGTAATAACAATAAACAACGATAACAACCATTGTATTATTGACAGGCTCCTCTGTGCCAGCCATAGTGTCAGGTGCTTGACACCTTTTGCTTCTTTTAACTTTGCTAGCAGCTCTATTAGGCAAAGCCTTTATTGTCTTTGTTTTAGAGATGAGAAAGCCCAAGTCCAGAAAAGTTAAAGGGCTTGCCTAAAGTAACATGGAAGTTGGAACTACAGTTCAGACTTTGGTTTGCTCCCAAGTCTGTATTATCTCTTTTTGGTTTCTCCAGTGGCTCAGACCGTGAAGAATCTGCTTATAATGCAGGAGACCTGGGTTTGATCCTTGGGTCAGGAAGATCCCCTGGGGAAGGGAATGGCTACCCACTCCCATATTCCTGCCTAGAGAATCCCATGGACAGAGGAGCCCATCCTTGGGGTTGCAGAGTCTGAAAAGACTGAGTGACTGACACTTTCACTTTCATTTTCCCCCAGAGTCTGTACTATCTTATTTGTTTACTTTCTGTGGCAAATAATTTCAAATGTACACAGTGTTGCCAAAAAAGAACAACAACAACAAAAAGTACAAAGAACGACTCTGTATACTCAGATTTACCTGTTACCATTTTATCCCATTTCAGAGCTCACACACTCTTAGACTGGCTTCTCACAGATAGAGTCCATCATTTATTTTTAGAGTCCTGGGTTTAGCCGGTCTTCTGTTCAGCCCAGTATGGTCCTCGTTGTTCAATACTCTATATACCTTTAAGACTGAAGACTCTGTGTCCCTACTAGTTATCCAAAACCGTACATGAGACTAATATGTCAGTTGTTCTGGAGTGGGAAATGACCACTTTTTGAAAATTGCACTTCTAAAATGTTTTTGGTTTTGCTGATTATTTTTCAGATGATACTGAAAATGACTGACTGTTATAAATAAGGCATCTTGGGTTCTTTTGCCTTACAGAGATTTCCTTTCAGAATAGCATTTTTTTTTTCTTTTTAGGTTTGTTTAAATACAGAATTGTTGAAGTAAAAATGAATGCAAGTCACTGTTCTTTAGGCTTTCTAAGGAAATGTCCAGAAGAGGGCAGACTTGCATGCTGTAACTGTGCCCTGCATAATTAAGGGATCTGCATGCTGATGCTGTATAGTGGCAATGGAGAGAGATTTAATAATAAATAAAATGGAAGGCTTATTTTTATTTGGTACAGGATTTTTAATAAGACACCAGATTCAAAAGGTTTACAAAAACAATACACTCTATTCATTGTATTCTAAATGCAAAGAGCATATTTGGTAGATTTTTTTTTCCTTCCCAAGGCAGCACTAGTTTCCTCAGTATTTCTGAAAGTTTTTTTTTTTTTTTTTTTAATATTCACCGTGCTGGGGTATTTTTCCCTCTGTTGGATAGACCATAAAGCGATTTCAGCAGTGAATACTTTTGAAGAGAGAACTTGCAAAGTTTATCTGGAGTTTGCAATATTATTTAATTATCTTTGCGGCTAAAAGGAGGAATAATGAAAACCAACCAGTTATGATACTAGCTGGGGACTTCCCTGATAGCTCAGTTGGTAAAGAATCCACCTGCAATGCAGGAGACCCCAGTTCGATTCCTGGGTCATAAACATCCGCTGGAGGAGGGATAGGCTACCCACTCCAGTATTCTTGGGCTTCCCTTGTGGCTCAGCTGGTAAAGAATCTGCCTGAATGTGGGAGACCTGGGTTTGACTCCTGGGTTGAGAAGATCCCCTGGAGTAGGGAACAAGTGCCCACTCCAGTATTCTGGCCTCATGGACTGTGTATAGTCCATAGGGTTGCAAAGAGTCAGACACTATTGAGTGACTTTCACTCACTTCACCAGTTATGAACCCACTTCCCAAATGAACTATATCAGAACAGAATGATACAGCACCCACTCCCTCTCCCTCCCCCTGCCTTCTGCACCACTGTCTGCTGCATCCCTCTGCCCGCCCACCTCATACTGTTGCTGACCCTGCTAACTGGCTCCACCTGGTGGTCATCTCAGGAACTCCAAAACACCATCTCCCAGCATCTTTTCATACTTACTTTTCAACATCCTTCATTAATTTTGTTTAGGGAAACATTATATTGTGATATATAATACCAAATACATATTCTTCATCCATGTTTCTAACAAAAAGCCCCTAAAATCCTTGGAATTTCCTAAGCGATCCCTCAAAGGTGTCTTTTGTCATGTTAATGAGGTAATTTTGAAAACTCACCTAGGATGAAGGATGGTTGTCTGAGGAGCCAGCACATTATTGAAGGGGTGGAATTTTCTGCCCCCACTCCCTCACCTATATTTTAGGGAAAGGTCCTGGAGATTGAGTTTAATCACCTTCATGCATGCTTAGTTGCTCAGTCGTGTCTGACTCTTTGCAACCCCATGGGCCTAGCCTGCCAGGCTCCTCTGTCCATGGGAATTCCCAGGCAAGAACACTGGAGTGGGTTGCCATTTCATTCTCCAAGGGATTTCCCAACCCATGGATCAACCCCCCCACCTCCTCCCAAAAAAATAATGAAAGCCGAAAACCCCAAAAGGATAGGGGGGTTTGGAGAGCTTCTGGGTTGGTGAACATGTGGAGTTGCTAGGACGGTGACGCACTCAGAGAGGAAATGGAAGCTCCCCGCACATTCTCCCCACCTCCGCCCTATGTACCTCTTCCATCTGGTTGTTCCTGAGTTAAATTCTTTCATAATAAAACTGACAATCTATTTCTTTGAGTCACTCTAGAAAGTTAATTCGGAGAAGGCATTGGCACCCCATTCCAGTACTCTTGCCTGGAAAATCCCATGGACGGAGGAGCCTGGTAGGCTACAGTCCATGAGGTCGAAAAGAGTCGGATACGACTGAGGGACTTCAGTTTCACTTTTTTCTTTCATGCATTGGAGAAGGAAATGGCAACCTACTCCAGTGTTCTTGCCTGGGGAATCCCAGGGATAGCAGAGCCTGGTAGGCTGCTGTCTATGGGGTCACACAGAGTCGGACACGACTGAAGTGACTTAGCAGTAGCCGCAAGTTAATTGAACTCAAGGGAGTGGTTTTGGAACCTCCATCTACAGCCAGTTGGTCAGAAGCCCAGCTGGCACCCTGGCCTTGGAACTGGCATCAGCAGTGTATGTGTCGAGGGGAGATGACAGTCTTGCAAGACTCAACCCTTAACCTGTGGGATCTAATGCTGTCTCTGGGCAGAGAGTGTCAGAATTAGGTTGAATGATAGGATGTCCAGATGGTGTTCGGAATGTTTTTGTTTCTTGGTGTGTGACTCTCCCACCATTCACCACCATACACACAGTAGGATTAAGTCCCAGGACCATCCTTTAGGAAACATTTCTTATGGACACTGACATAGCTGTTTCATCTTCATTCATTTCCATACCCCTGGCTTACTGTGTTGGAAGTCTCACAGTATCTCCAAAGGTAGATACTGGGAGTTCATACAGTTTGGAGGCATCAAGTGGCAAAAGTAAAGCAATTTAGTAGTGAGCTTGATGTCCTTTATTCAAGGGAGAATGATATATGAACTGGCAGAGTATAGGGCCTTATTAGCAGTGAAGTCTCTTCTCTGGGAAGCGCAAGAGAGAGTTTTAAGAGGTTAGACCCGGCAACAGGAAACAGGACATGATCAGTTAGAAGGGTGGGGTGGGGATTTCCTTGAAGGTGAGCAGGTTCTGCTTTCTAGAGTAAGGGGAACTTGAGAAAGATGAGCTGGAGGATTGAGATCGGTGCCTGTTAGGTTTCCTTGATGGATGTTTCCTGTAAGTGCAACTAACTCAGGTTTAAATTTGTGATGTGGACCACAGGGGCAGCCTCCGTTTTGTAGTTCTCAGTACAGAAAATGGGTTGACAGGTGGCACTAGTGGTAAAGAACCCAACTGCCAATGCAAGAGACTTAAGAGACGTGGGTTCTATCCCTGGGTTGGGAAGAACCCCTGGAGAAGGAAGTGGCAACCCAATATTCTTGCCTGGGAAATCCCATGGACAGAGGAGCCTGGTGGACTATGGTCTATAAGGTCACAATGAATCAGACACAACAAAAGCCACATAGCATACACACAATATAGAAGTTAACTTTAGCAGTGGTCGTTGTTTAAAGAAAGAATACAGGTGAATAAATATTAGGTACAGAGTTTTGAAGGGGGCTGTGCAGGTGAAGAGGACTGAAGCTTAAAATTCATTAGTTTTTTTTTTTTTTAATATTTATTTATCTGGCCATACCAGGTCTTAGCTGTGGCTGTAGGCTCTTTAGTTGTGGCATGCAGACTCTTAGTTGGGGCATCTAGTTCCCTGACCAGGGCTTGAACCCTAGCCTCCTGCTTTGGGAGCAGAGAGTCTTAGCCACTCAGCCACCAGGGAAGTTCCTCCATTAACTTTTCTTTATCTGTTTCTTACCCTTATAACACTCACATTTTTCCCTCTTCTGTCATATTATGCACCCATTTGTTCCTTATATAAGAGAAGGAAAAGCCACTAAAAAGACACACTGATTATATTAATTGTTAAATCTTGGCCTGAAAGTATTATTTTGAGGTGAAATGAGACAAAGCAAATCATGCCCCTGACCTCTAGAGGTGTTTTCATGATCTCTGTCTCTCTCCTCTTCCCCCATTAAATTGGATCTCGACCCCCCCGCACATACATTCAGAATGAGTATAAAGATATTTTTTATTTATTTTGTTATCAGTTCTGCCTAATTATCAGCATCATCATAGTATTAGGTTGCATTTTACTTTAAAAATCAATTTTTATTTCATGTATATACCAGTTAAACTCTGCTCTGTTAGAGCTTTCTGGCCTGGCTTCAAAAATTCTCGACCACATATAGCACTGTTATAAAGGAAGCCACTACCAGTGTTCCAAATAACAAGCTCAGAAATGAAATTTGAGGAAACAGGCTGCTTTGAAGCTTGGGCCTGCGACTGTGGCCTGGGAGGCAATCTGGTGTCACAGAGTTTTCTGTGTGCTGCCCTGTGTTTTCACTCTGATAATGTCTTGCCCTGTCTGCACACACCTCCCATTATTTGATATTTCTCCAAAGTTCTCCACTTTTAAGATCATAAGTGATTACAAGGTTAATGGCTTATTACTATGCTTTCAAAAGGACATCAGCGTCATTTGTCATCAAGTGCAAGGTAACCACAAAAATAAATACAATGGAGTTAAATACTAAGCAGATGCTGAAGCCTGACTGAGGCCTGCTCTCTCTGTTAAAAAAGAAGAATAGCAAAGTTCAGAGAGGCTTCAAGTAACCAGTCAGAAGCTAAGGCTTTGTGTGTGTGTGCAGTTACTCAGTCGTGTCTGACTCTGCTGCCCTATGGACTGTTGCCCACCAGGCAAGCTTGCTGAACCAGGTTGGCATTTCCCTCTCCAGGATATCTTCCCAACCCAAGAATGGAACCTGTGTCTCTTGCGTTGCTGATGGATTCTTTACCACTGAGCCAGCTGGGAAGCCCAGCTAAGACTTTATGTATGTATGAAGTATGAAAGTCGCTCAGTTGTGTCCAACTCTTTGCGACTCCATGGACTGTAGTCTGTGGAATTCTCCAGGCCAGAATACTGGAGTGGGTACTTGTTCCCAACTTGTTCCCTGGATCTTCCCAACCCAGGAATCAAACCCAGGTCTCCCGTATTGCAGGCAGATTCTTTACTAACTGAGTCACAAGGGAAGCCCCCAAAATACTGGAGTGGGTAGCCTATCCCTTCTCTAGCAGATCTTCCTGACCCAGGAAATGAACCGGGGTCTCCTACATTACAGGCAGACTTTTTACCAACTTAGCTATCAGGAAAGCTAAGACTTTATTCATGATCTCATTGGGAAGCTTCAAAGAGAATTAAAAGGGGACTGCATTTTCCTCTGAGTGAATCGGGGTACTTACTGACCCATCCAGATTCCAGCTGAAATCACCTTTGACGAACTGATGAGAAGGTCCTTGCATTTTCTTCTGTGGGCATTGCTCGTGACTTGTGAGATTCATGCAGTAGCTTATTACCAGATGGAGTTATAAGTCATAAGACATTGAGCATGCCTCAGTGCCTTGTCTTTAATCATATGTTCAATGCTCTGTCTTCAAGTCATGTGTTCTCATGTTTTTTACTCAGATTTTACTGGTATAAAATACAACGGATTTCTATTGGTATAGCATCCCCAGGATTATTGTGTTGAATAAGATCAATGTTTGGGCAGTAATGCCTGGAATCGTGTGTCTGGCTCTCATGAATGGCCATGGCTTCATTATGTTTCCTCTTCCCAACCAACGCGGAACTGGGAAGTAAGAGGGGGTGGGAAGTTGTCTCACTGTCGTCTGTTTCCCTGTGCATATTCACTAGAATATATCATCTGTTTCACTGTGTATGTTCACTGTATATATTCATTATATATGCATTTAAGTGTATGTATATATCTCTATTTTCCTGTGTACATTCACTATATATATATCATCTATTTCATTATATATAGTACTTAAATAATAGAAGCTGTCTGTTCTTATACATTTTATTATTTATTCAATGAGATGAATAAAAGTATTATTTTATAGCTGGATTTTACAGAACTGAATTAGTATCAACATTATATGATTTTTTTTTTCACAGCTTAAGAAAATGGAGTATAGAAACACAGTAGTGTGGATTTTTCTGGACATTCTAAATAAAGCGTTTCTTCTGTGTAACATTTATACATATGAGTATATCCACAGTTTGGAAGATTTTAAAACACTTCTGTGTGTGTGTGTGTGTGTGTGTGTTGTGTGTATGTGTTGAAGGAATTTTTAGCTGTCAGAAGATTTTGTTATCTGACATTTTATACAAGTGAGTCAAAATTTAAGAAAAGCAATAATTTATTCCCATTTATGCACATGAATTATAAGTAAAGTCACAGGTATAAGCCATACTATGTACTTTTTGCAGAAGGACAAAGCATCTGTTCTTCAAATGAGATGGAGGCAGCCTCCGGGAGATTGTTGAGGCTTCAAAGGCACTTGCCGATTTTTGAAAGTATTATCTAGAACACCTTAAGGTACAATGTTTATAATGTAGTTACTATGAGGCTGTTAGGTTCATTGCCAAATAGTGTTCAGCATCCAAAAATCAGATAAATTAGATTTTAATTGGGTTTTAAAGCTGAGGTGAATAAGTAGATAAGGCTGAATTAGTCAGAAACATATTAATGTAATAAAGCCTTTGGTTCTGTTAGGCTTTTGCACTAAATACCAAGAGTCTCTCACTGATAAAGGATGTTATGGAGCAGTTCAAGAAGATTGACATTGATAGGTGGAGAGGACTAAGGTCCGACATAATCATATTACCTGGAGCAGTGAAAAGCCAGAGGCCCAGCCTGAGCTATTAGTTATATCAAAGGATTTTGAACACAGAATGAAATGGAGTTTTAGCAAGCTGATGAGACTTCTTAAACATAGAATTTGTTATTTCTGTTAGTATTTTTTAAAACAAAATTTCAAGGCACAGAACCAAGTTGTTTGTGTCTGAATTTGTTGAGCGACTGATGAATGCAGAATCCAAATAGTTGAAGTACTTAGAACATCTGATTCCAATCTAGCCTTATGCCTTTTTAAGGTTTAACTTTCTATGAAAATCTGGTCTTTTTCAGTCCCTTTCTCTTTCTTCTATCTGTTTGCTTTGGAATAAATATACTCAAATGATTGTTCTCTTAATGTGGTTATAAAATACATCCACTGAAATTGTTTTGTTTTCTATGGTTTTTAAAAAAATATACCTTCTTAATATTTATAGAACCTTCTTTTGAGTACTTTAATAACCTTCCCCCTAAAATATGCTCATTGCTTTGGGAGTTTTATTTTTATTATGCTTGTTTGCATTGCTTATTTTTTAATATTTTAATTATCTCTTCTATGATTAATCATTTGTCAAACTCAATTAGGAAACTGCTAGAATGAAAAGTTTAGTAACACGTCTGAGTATAGGTATAGAGAAATGAATGATTATATGTGAGAAATGATCAGTTATAAAATATATAGAAAGATAATTTCTAGTTACATAATTTTAAAGGCATGATTTTATTACAAATGCATGCACATATTGAATTGTATAATACATTTCAACAAAGGTTAATATTAAGACTTTTTCTTCTCTTTAAATTAGAAATTACATCATGTCTTAGTATTTAGGAACATGAGCTTATAGTACAGTTCAGTTCAGTCGCTCAGTCATGTCCGACTCTTTGCAACCCCATGAATCGCAGCACGCCAGGCCTCCCTGTCCATCACTAACTCCCGGAGTTCACTCAGACTCACGTCCATCGAGTCAGTAATGCCATCCAGCCATCTCATCCTCTGTCGTCCCCTTCTTCTCCTGCCCCCAGTCCCTCCGAGCATCAGAGTCTTTTCCAGTGAGTCAACTCTTCGCATGAGGTGGCCAAAGTACTGGCATCATTCCTTCCAAAGAACCCCCAGGACTGATCTCCTTCAGAATGGACTGGTTGGATCTCCTTGCAGTCCAAGGGACTCTCAAGAGTCTTCTCCAACACCACAATTCAAAAGCATCAATTCTTTGGCGCTCAGCTTTCTTCATAGTCCAACTCTCACATCCATACATGACTACTGGAAAAACCATAGCCTTGACTAGAAGGACCTTCGGACCTTTGCTGGCAAAGTAATGTCTCTGCTTTTTAATATGCTAGCTAGGTTGGTCATAACTTTCCTTCCAAGGAGTAAGCATCTTTTAATTTCATGGCTGCAATCACCATCTGCAGTGATTTTGGAGCCCCCAAAAATAAAGTCTGACACTGTTTCCACTGTTTCCCCATCTATTTCCCATGAAGTGATGGGACCAGATGCCATGATCTTCGTTTTCTGAATGTTGAGCTTTAAGCCAACTTTTTCACTCTCCTGTTTCACTTTCATAGTATCTAAGAGCAAATATATATGCAAAAATTTTAATGAAAATAGCAACCTTTTCTGGAAAACAATCTAGAATATTTCTATAACTTTCTGACAGATTTTTTAAAAAAAGATAATTGAGAAAGTCTCCCTGGTGGCTCAGAGGGTAAAGCATCTACCTGCAATGCGGGAGACTGGGTTCAGTCCCTGGGTCGGGGAGATCCCCTGGAGAAGGAAATGGCAACCCACTCTAGTACTCTTGCCTGGAAAATCCCATGGACGGAGAAGCCTGTTAGGCTACAGTCCATGGGGCTGCAAAGAGTCGGACATGACTGAGCAACTTCACTTTCACTTTTCACTTTCTTATTATGTATGTAAAAGTGCGAGTAAATACCCATTTGATCATGTAGAAATAACTTTTGCCTGGGAATAGTCATTATTCCTGTTATAATGCATCACCCATCGCCAACTCCTTTCTTCAAGTTCTTCCTTAGTCTAGCAGCCTGAAAAAAGGTGGCAATCAGCCAGGCATCTCTAGAGTGACAGCAGGTAGCGGTGATGGTTGCCATGAGAACCCTGAGCCAATCAGGGCACCAGGATCTGTAGCACAGCACGTGTGAGACTGTCAGGATTCTCCCCGTCTCCAGGATCATGCTCCCTTCCTCTGAGACGTGTCTGTGAGGGGAAGCAAAATTTGCCACCCCAGAATGTCTACTTGGTATGCAAACTATTTAGAACTGAAAAGCAGTCAGGGCTCAAAAGACTCAGGAAGAAACCTTGACCTTCCTCCTAACTACCTAAAAGATCATAGATAAAGGACCTGTTCTGGAACAGAACTTTCCCCAGAGGTACCAGGAAAGACTGCAGACTAGGATGGTGGGGAGATGTGGGCCTAGAGACCAGATCCACTCTGTGTCCCATTATCTCTGCAGGCAGCAAACACTTGTTTACCAAATATTTGCTTGTCCATCTTCATGTGGATTGCCTTCCTCCCTTTTGAAGTCCCAAATCTCTGCCTCCAAATTTTTAAAAAAATGATTTTTGAACAATCATTTCAAAATTGAAATGTTTTCTTGTTGCACTGGCCCCTGCAAATTACATAGAGGGCCCTGACCGAAGCAGAGAAAGGATCTTTTTTTCATTTTTTGTGGCTGTGCTCAGTCTTCATTGCAATGTGTGGGCTGCTGGATGTAGGCTTCTTTAACCGTAGCGTGTAGGCGTAGCTGCCCTGCAGCATGTGGGATCTTAGTGCCTTGACTGGTGTTTGAACCCATGTTCCCTTCCTTGGAAAGAGGATTCTTAACCACTGGACTACCAGGGAAATCTCCCACCCCACAACACTCAACATCGTTTTTGTCCTTATTTGAAGAAGGCATTTAAAGTGAAGGCTTTGGCCATCTCTTGGTGAGTTACTCAGTTTTCCTAGGTCTCTCTCGCATGTACCTGTGTTACTCAACTTTGATTGTCTCCTGTTAATTGTCTCATGTCAGTTTATTAGCCTAGGCAGAAGAACCCAGAAGGGTAGAGGAAAATTTCCTCCTCTTTGATTTCTGTTAATATGTTTAAGTGGTCTGTGAAGCAAGTGTCCTTCATTGGAGCACCTTACCATGTGGGCCAACATTCAGAATTCATCCCAGTTTATTTTAGTGAACACCTCACTAGGCTATGACCCCTAGGCTCCAAGTTTTGGAATCAAAGCAAGAAAATTCATTTTCAGTTCTGAAGAAACATGCAGTGGTCCAGGTCAGCTAACTGTTACGTGAGTCTCTCGTACTCATTCATCTATTGAGCATCCACATTTTGCAAGCCATTCAGAGATTGGTCCCCAAGGTGCTTGCAGTTTGTTAGAGGGAAAAAAGAGGTGTTTTGGTAAAACCCTGCTATAGGAGAAGTGAAGATAAAGCAATAATATGTTCAAGGAAGAGAAAACTAATTTCCAGCCTGAGGAGGTCTTTCTACAGTGCTGAAACACAGGACTCAATATCAAACATACCTCTGTGTCCAAGAATCTCCTGCTCTGTGCACATGGGTAACTCTTATTAATCTTCAGTTCAGTTCAGTTGCTCAGTAGTGTCCGACTCTTTGCGACCCCATGAATCGCAGCACGCCAGGCCTCCCTGTCCATCACTAACTCCCGGAGTTCACTCAGACTCAAGTCCATCGAGTCAATGATGCCATCCAGCCATCTCATCCTCCGTCGTCCCCTTCTCCTCCTGCCCCCAATCCCTCCCAGCATCAGAGTCTTTTCCAGTGAGTCAACTCTTTGCATGAGTTGGACAAAGTACTGGAGTTTCAGCTTTAGCATCATTCCTTCCAAAGAAATCCCTGGGTTGATCTCCTTCAGAATGGACTGGTTGGATCTCCTTGCAGTCCAAGGGACTCACAAGAGTCTTCTCCAACACCACAGTTCAAAAGCATCTGTTCTTTGGCACTCAGCCTTCTTCACTGTTCAACTCTCACATCCATACTTATTAATCTTAGCAGCATGATAAATATCTATTATGTCTGAGTCCCCGGACCCCAAATGAACACCTTGTTATTTTCATACAAAATGTGTGGTCTGATAGGAAACCCATTTCTACACAGTAGTGAATGGACAGACAATGCATAGAGGAATGATACAACTGTCTTTCACTCAAAGGGTTTACTTCTTTATTGATGAGCTGCTAAGCCAGATAGTTAGGGCTTCCCTGCTAGCTCAGTGGGTAAAAAAAAATCTGCCTGCAATGCAGGAGACCCCAGTTCGATTCCTGAGAAAGGAAGATCCACTGGAGCAGGGATAGGCTACCCACTCCAGTATTCTTGGGCTTCCCTGGTGGCTCAGCTGGTAAAGAATCTTTCTGCAATGTGGGAGACCTAGGTTTGATCCTTGGGTTGGGAAGATCCCCCAGAGAAGGGAAAGGCTACCCACTCCAGTGTTCTGGCCTGGAGAATTCCGTGGACTATATAGTCCATGGGGTTGCAAAGAGTCTGACACGACTGAGAGACTTTCACTTTCACTTTCAAGTCAGATAGATAACCCTGAACTAGTCTGATTCCATCACTATAACTTTGATCTTTAGGCAAATTACTTACCACAAAAATAAGATAATTCAGTAGCAAAATTTAGCAGAATCTGTTATTTGAGCTGATCCCCCAAACAAGCATGCTACCTTTCAAAGCCTTAAAGTACAGGGATATGTGCACTTTGCAAAGAGTTGAAATCTTGGTTATGGCTGCAGAAATTTCTTAGTGTGCATTTATCTTTTAATCAAGTTAATATTACCAGTCTACTGGCAATGTAATATTTATTTGTTGTTTTGTTTTTCTCCAGTAGCAATGAGGATTTTCAATGATCTAATCCCCAAACTTGGACAGAATTCTCCATGTAACCTTTGTATAGGGTCCCACCAATAATTGAAACAAAGTCTGATACATATAAGTATGTATGTGACCATATGTGCTTTGAGTGGATTTTGGCTGTGTCTGGAATATCTATACAGGAACTTAGAGCCCTCTTGCTCGTACCTGCCTATTTAAACATCCTCTGTCCCTGTCTCTCACCTTTTCTTCCATCTTCACTGTATTTTCTTTGTTCAAAATTTCAATTTCCCTGCTCTGTTTTCAGAACTTTTCCCTTTGAGGTGGCATGTGATGAGGAGATAAACAAATGTGTGTTAAATTGGTATGTGTTAAAGGGCATTCCTCTTAAGCTGCATATTTGCATTATAGGAAGTGCTTTATCCGAAAGGAGTGATCCTTATCAGAATCTCAGAAGCCACAATAAGCCTCCTGAGGGGCCTATATTTGGACCAGCAACCTTGAGCTTCTCTGATTCCAACCAGCTGGCTAGCTGCCAGGTCCATTTTACATGGGCCCTGCAGACCCCAGCATTGTTCTCTTTTAGAACTCTTACACTCATTTTTTTCTTTGCTGCGTCATTCAAAAATTAACATCCTCTCTTTGGTTAGCCTATTTCTCCACAATTGCATTTGTTAACCCATGACCTGTATTTAAAAGTTGGCCTTTCAGTGTATATGCTGTGTGTGTGTGTGTGTGTGTGTGTGTGTGTCCCCATCCACACTCAGTGGTGTCCGACTCTGCAACCCCATGGGCTGTAGCCCACCAGGCTCCTCTCCTGGCCCAACCAGGAATGGGTTGCCATTTCCTTCTGCAGGGGCTCTTCCTGGTCCAGGGATCGAACCTGTGTTCTCCTGTGTCTCCTACAGTGGCAAGCAGTTCCCTGGTGACTCAGAATGGTAAAGAATCTGCCTGCAGCGTGGGAGACCTGGGTTCAATCCCTGGGTTGGGAAGATCTCCTGGAGAAGGGCATGGCAACCCACTCCAGTATTCTTGCCTGGAAAATGCCATGGACAGGGGAGACCGGCAGCCTACAGTTCATGGGGTCACAAAGAGTTAGACACCACTGAGTAACTATCATTCACTCACTCTTTACCAGCTGAACTACCAGGGAAGCCCTTATGCGCTGTGTAGAAGGCAATGGCGCCCCACTCCAGTACTCTTGCCTGGAAAATCCCATGGACGGAGGAGCCTGGTGGGCTGCAGTTCATGGGGTCACTAAGAGTAGGACACGACTGAGTGACTTCCCTTTCACTTTTCACTTTCATGCATTGGAGAAGGCAATGGCAACCCACATCAGTGTTCTTGCCTGGAGAATCCCAGGGACGGGGGAGCCTGGTGGGCTGCCATCTCTGGGGTCGCACAGAGTCGCACACGACTGAAGCGACTTAGCAGCAGCAGCAGCAGCAGTATGCACATTACTACCATCTCAGAGCAGGTTCCATCCAGCCTGCATCTGGCCACTCTCTCTGCTGTTCCTGTTTTGTTCTTCTGGGCAGAAGATTCCAACAGCAGTCATGACTTGTACTCTGGGTGGCTGGCTGTCCTCTCGGATCTGTCATGAGATACTGAGATTGCTACTTTATAATAAATGACAGTTTAATCTCATTAGTGAAATTGGTCCGTGAGTCATAGGACTCCCACTGAGTAAGGATTCACTGGGGAGGGGGTACAGACAATGAGTGCTGAATGGTATCTGTTCTTAAGCCACACAAATGTAGTAAAAGGAGGGAAAAGTACTTTTTCAAAAGAGCTATAGTGGTTCTTAGAGATCCTACCATCCAACTTCTCATCTTGGAGTTAATAATAAAATAATAATGACAAAGATCATAACATCTTTATTTAGTATTAATGTTCTGGGCATAAGTTCCTTATGTCAATTATCTGGTGTAGTCATCAGCTTGACAGTATGAGGAAGAGCTGTTGTTAATGGAGTCTTACATCTGACGACGCTGAGTGTTAGTGTGTCCCTGCCTTGCCCAGTGTCATGTGCTTAGTAGGTGCCTTTGACAAGGTTCAGATCCATGCAGACTGAATCCAGACTCTGCCAGACCAGGCGACCTAGACACAGGAACGCAATGGTTTGCTCAGAGGTCTCACAGCTAGTCGGTGACTGTTCTGATCTGAGTCTTCAGGTCCATGGACCCAAAGTTAAGTACCAGCTTCCCCCAATAAAATTCTAGATTTTGTTTTGTTAAGGAGCTGTTCTCATTTTTCACAGAGAAAAGGGAAAGCATGGTTGTAGAAGGTAATACTGAAAGCAGCAGAGAGAGAATGCAAGGAGCCCTGAATCCTATAATGGTTTAATTCTGCCAGGCCAAGTATACTTGGTTGTGGAAACACATGTCCAGTAAGGGGTCCTGGCATATTATACTTGATCATGTTGACCATTTATTGTGCCCACACACTGAGCCACATTTTACCTGTGTCACCAACCCAGAGAGAGAGTTATTATCCCCAATAAATGGTACCACAGGATTACTTAGGATCCCTGTCTGTCTGGCTACAAATCCTGTTTGTAGTCTACATTATTTTCTTGCCTGGAAGAAAATCCTATGAGGCACAATATGGAAAGGAAATCTCTGTAAAGACTGGTTCATTTTGTACCTTGAGAGCATGGATTTCCATTTATGGTCCTATGGCTTCATGAAAGCTTGGCTTTGGGGAAGTCACTCAAAGCTCACAGCTCCTGAAACACATTTTTAGAGGAAGAAGTTGAAATGAGCATCTGCATTTTTCACTAAGATGACCCTAGAAAAAGAATCAATTAAGGATTGCATTCAGGGGTTAATAAGAGTGACACCAATGACAATGGCTTCAAAAGATTAGATGTCTATGTGTATTTCATATAACAGGTGGACATGGAGGGGAGGAATTGGGAGATTGGGATGGACGTATGTGCACTGCCATATGTGAAACCGCTAATGGGAACCTGCTGTGTAGATTGTACCTGCTGTACAAGGAGCTTGGCTCGGTGCTCTGTGGTGACCTAGATGGATAGGGTTGGTGGGTGGGTGGAAAGTCCAAGAATGAGGGGATACGTATGACTGATTCATTTTATTGTAGAAATAAATACAAATTTGTAAAGCAACGTGTATGTGTGTGTGTGTGTGTGTGTGTGTGTGTGTGTGTGTGTGCTCAGTTGTGTCCAACTCTTTTGCAACCCCATGGACTGTAGTCCACCAGGCTCATCTGTCCATGGGATTTCGTAGGTAAGAATACTGGAGTGAGTTGCCATTTCCTTTTCCAGGGGATCTTCCCAACCCAGGGAGCAAACCCAAATCTCTTGCATCTCCTGCATTGGCAGGTGGATTCTTTACCACTGAGCCACCAGGGAAACCCAAAGCAACTATGCCCCAGTTAAAACAAACAAACAAAAAAACAGTCCAGTGACAGATGTGCTGTTGATGACTTTGTGATACTGATGTCCCTAGGCTTCTCTCCTCCCTCAGCTCATCTTTTGTGCTGACTTCTGTATTCTGGGGGTCTCAGAGACCTTGCTTTAGTCCTCTCAATCACATTACACATAGGAAAAACCAGAAGGGACTTCCCAGCTGAGTACCTGACCTTCACAGTTTCTGTAAAGCACTCTCTAATGTTTTTGTAGCACATTCAGTTCAGTTCAGTTCAGTCACTCAGTCATGTCTGACTCTTTGCGATCCCATGGACTGCAGCATGCCAGGCTTCCCTGTCCATCACCAGCTCCCAGAGCTTGCTCAAACTCATGTCCACCAAGTTGGTGATGCCATCCAACCATCTCATCCTCTGTCATCCCTTCTCCTCCCGCCTTCAGTCTTTCCAGGCATCAGGGTCTTTTCCAAGAAGACAGTTATTCACATCAGGTGGCCAAAGCATTGGAGTTTCAGCTTCAGCATCAGTCCTGCCAATGAATATTCAGGACTCATTTCCTTTAGGATGGACTAGTTTGATCTCCTTGCAGTCCAAGGGACTCTTAAGAGTCTTCTCCAATACCACAGTTCAAAAGCATCAATTCCTCGGTGCTCGGCTTTCTTTACAGTCCAACTCTGACATCCATATATGACTACTGGAAAAACCATGACTTTGACTAGATGGACCTTTGTTGACAAAGTAATGTCTCTGCTTTATGCTATCTAGATTGGTCATAGTTTTCCTTCCAAGGAGCAAAAGTCTTTTAATTTCATGGCTGCAGTCACCATCTGCAGTGATTTTGGAGCCCAGAAAAATTAAGTCTATCACTGTTTCCATTGTTTCCCCATCTATTTGCCATGAAGTGATGGGACTGGATGCCATGATCTTAGTTTTTTGAATGTTGAGTTTTAAGCCAGCTTTTTCACTGTTCTCTTTCACTTTCATCAAGAGGCTTTTTAGTTCCCCTTCACTTTCTCCCATAAGGGTGGTATCATTTGCATATCTGAGGTTATTGATATTTCTCCCGGCAATCTTGATTCCAGCTAGTGCTTCCTCCAGCCCAGCATTTCTCATGATGTACTCTGCATATAAGTTGAATAAGCAGGGTGACAATACACAGCCTTGACGTACTCCTTTCCCTGTTTGGAAGCAGTCTGTTGTTCCATTTCCAGGTCTAACTGTTGCTTCTTGACCTGCATACAGATTTCTCAGGAGGCAGATCAGGTGGTCTGGTATTTCCATCTCTTGAATAATTTTCCACAGTTTGCTGTGATCCACATGGTCAAACGCTTTGGCATAGTCAATAAAGTAGAAGTAGATGTTTTTCTGGAATTCTCTTGCTTTTTCAATGATCCAGTGGATGTTGGTAATTTGATCTCTGGTTCCTCTGCCTTTATAAATTCAGTTTGAACATTTGGAAGTTCATGATTCAGGTACTTTTGAAGCCTGGCTTGGAGAATTTTGAGCATTACTTTGCTAGCATGTGAGATGAATGTGATTGTGAGGTAGTTTGAACATTTTTGGTATTGTCCTTCTTTGGGATTGTAGCACATTGGACATCCTTTTTTATAAAGAAATCTGAAATAAAGAGGTGTAGTTTTTTAGTGGGGTACATTGCTGCAAGTGAAGAAGAGCTTGAGAATGGATATCAGTTAGGCAACTGGCAGCCTCTGCCACAAGGCATATGGCAATTATAAAGATGTGTTCAAAAAAAGTAACCAAAATTTGGTAAATCTGGTTTAATTACTATGTATAAGATACTTGAAGATTCATGGTAAAGTACATTATATATAGCTAATATTAATTATTGTGTCAAATGCTTAAGGATTGGATGTTTTTTGAGAATAGATTCACCAATTAACTAATAATATACCAATTTTCTTTCCATATATCTATTTCTAAGTTAGAATGCAATAGTCTGGAATTGCTTAAAACAGAGGAAGCAACTTATAGGGACATCAACAAAGGGGAGATTTTTAAGTTCTCCCATCTGTGATCAATATTTATTGAAACTATTTTCATTGCCAGGGCAGTGGGATGGACACAGCAGGGGCCACTGGTAACAAGACAAACACAGACCTTACCTTTAAACAGCACCTGGTTTAGTCACTTCATTCACAGTTCTTAACACCTTGAAACTATTCACTGGACCTAGCCAGTATTTCTGAATGAAAAATGTATTTCATTTATAATGCAAAACCAGGGAATTGGATACATTATTTAGTCAGTAAATCATAAGTATCTAACATATATTGAGAGAGGGATGTGGGCCTACAATGTGTTTATTTAAACAGGATGTCTGCCCTTTTCATTCCCACTTTTAAAAGCTGATCATTGGTTATATAGACCACTAGGTCTCTCTGATACAGAAATCAGAGACTGCAAAGAACATTTGAGGGAAAACCTGGAAACTGAAGCTTGACAGTGATTGTAACAGAGGAGCAAAGAAGGAAGTCCAGGAGCCCACACTTGAAACGTGGTAATGATTTAAGTGTGTGAAGAAAATTCTGAGATTTACTGACTAAATTATATGCATTAATCATAAGAAACTTCATGTTCAATAAGCAAAATGGAGAAAAGTGGCTCAGACAATACCCTCCATCCATAGTGACAGCATTGTTTTAACCATTTCATTCAGCCTTTAAGGCTTCTTTAAAGACAGCCCAGGAACACATATTTGATTCAAGGCACTGTGTTTTTTATGTGCCAACACTTGCTTGTCGGCATGTATATTGTCATTCTCAGAAGAACAAAGGTCAGATGATGTCACTTAATACTTTTTTCATGATAATAAATTTATTGGTTTCTAAAATCATTTGAATCATCAAAGTAATACATACCCTTTGCATTATATAATATAAAGTTAACCAGGGCAGAAAATATTCACACTATATTATTTTTATCATCCAACAGAAATGCCTTCAATATATGATGTAATTTTTTGCAATATTTTTCCATTTGAAGGTTTTAATGTTCTTTTTCTAGTTTCTACATAGTTGGCATCTTGTATGTTCAGTGTTCAGTGTATTCATCTCTTTCTCTTGTTTTCTTTATGAGAGTTTTAGCTTTCCACTTTAAATCAGCAAGCAGTAGTTGTCTCAACGACTTGTTTATTAAATTATATCAGTTTATTTCTTTGAGTAATTGGTATATGCCAAGTACCCTGCAAGGTTCTGCAGATGAAGAGTCAAGTCATAAGCTCAGCCCTCTCAGAATTTAAAAAAAACTCCTTTATTCAAAGATGTTTAGTTGAGTTCCTGTTATGTTCCCATATAGTGCTAGACACCACAAATCCAGTGGTCAATGCAGTCTATCAGGGCAAACTCATGAGTGATCCAGCGATGCCTCTGTTTTGTAATAGACATCAGGACATCAGGAGCTGCATATAGGTTGCTAGGGAAGCAGGAAAATGGGGCTACTAAATTAAACTTAGGGATTCTGGGTAAAATGGTTTAGGGACAGGTGATGCTTGGGCTGAGTTTCAAAGGAGTTGTTAGGTAAAAAAGTAGGAAATGATATTCTAGGCAAAGGGAAGTCCATGGCACAGAAAAGGAATAAAAATCAAGTATCATCAGAATGGTGAGAGCCTTCTGCATCCATCCAGTCTAATGCCCTCTCCTCCCAGATGGGAACAGAGATGCAGAGAGGTTAATGTACTGAAATTCACATAACGAGCAAAAGCCCGAATGGGAACTGGAGCCATGCCTCTAAGCTTCACCCTATCAGAGCGTGTGCTGTTGCCAGAGATAAAAGCTAAATTAAGCCTTCCTGCTCCATTTCATATGCAACACTAAATGAGAGGAATGGTCAAGAACACTTCTAAATAATACAACTATTTTGAGACCCTTTGACTCACCTGTGTTAATTATACTGAGGCCTGACCTAAGAGTCTATCACTTTGAACTGAAAACTGATTCTCTTATTTTGACCAATAAAAGAGATTTTCTTCGAACAGTGTTTTTCTTAAATTCACATAGCAGAATATATATCTCAATGAAATCAAGATAAATAGCTGGTATAGTCCAATATTAAATACACCAAAACTTCAATTGGGCAGAACCCCACAGCCCTCCATTATAATTTAATCTTGCTTTTCCTTTCACAGAGGAAATTGAGGCGTGTTATCAGACAACAAGCTGCTAACATGCTAGACTCTATGTTCTGAACCCCACGATGGGCTCCCCACTGTGTTAAGAACTCTCTGTTACTTTTAGTAAGAAGAATACCCTTTGGGAGCATAGAATTGAAGTGAATCACTCATGATTTATTTCAGAAAGTCACTTCTAGGGTTAGCACACAGTGAGCCCAGATGTCTATTGTTTGGCAGAAAAAACAGGAAGAATATTTACAGCAGTGGCCCTCATGCATGGAAGATACCTTCACAGGTAGACATACTCTGCTTTGCTGACCCGAAGGGAAGGGGGACCTAGGTCTCCTGCATTGCAGGCAGATTCTTTACTGTCTGAGCCCCCAGGTAAGCCCACTCATTTAACTATAAATAGCCCAACCCAGGGATCAAACCCAGGTCTCCCAACTCTGCAGGTGGATTCTTGACCAACTGAGCCAGCAGGAAAGCCCAAGAATACTGGAGTGGGTAGCTTATCCCTTCTCCAGCGGATCTGCTCAACCCAGGAATCTAACCGGGGTCTCCTGCATTGCAGGTGGATTCTTTACCAGCCTAGCTACCAGAGAAGCCCTATAAAAATAGTCAAACAATCTGAACCCCATTCCTTAGGAATTCTGAGGCATCCATTTTCTAAATGTGTAAAATATACTTTCACATTGGTAGTATTAGTGAGCCTTTGGTGGCTCAGATGGTAAAGAATCTGCCTGCAATGCAGGGTTTGATCCCTGGGGAAGATCCCCTGGAGGAGGGCATGGCTACCCACTCCAGTACTCTTGCCTAGAGAATCTCCATGGACAGAGGAACCTGGCAGGCTACAGTTCATGGGGTCAGCGCAAAGAATTTGACAGGACTGAGTGACAAACACTTTCACTTTCATTGGTTATATTATTCAGTGCTTAAAGTACTCTCTTGTATGTTAAATCCTACCTAAGCAGAGGTTCGGAGAAGGCAATGGCACCCCACTCCGGTACTCTTGCCTGGAAAATCCCATGGATGGAGGAGCCTGGTAGGCTGCAGTCCATGTGGTCGCTAAGAATCAGACACGACTGAGCAACTTCACTTTTGCTTTTCACTTTCATGCATTGGAGAAGGAAATGGCAACCCAGTCCATTGTTCTTGCCTGGAGAATCCCAGGGACGGGGGAGCCTGGTGGGCTGCCGTCTCTGGGGTTGCACAGAATCGGACACGACTAAAGTGACTTAGCAGCAGCAGCAGCAAGCAGAGGTTGGGCTTCCCTGGTGGCTCAGAGATTAAGGCGTCTGCCTCCAATGCAGGAGACCCGAGTTCGATCCTGGGTTGAGAAGATCCCCTGGAGAAGGAAATGGTAACCCACTCCAGTATTCTTGCCCAGAGAATTCCACAGATGGAAAAGCCTGGTAGGCTACAGTCCACAGGGTCACAAAGAGTTGGACACAACTGAGCGACTTCGCTTCACTTCTTCAAGCAGAGGTCACTTTCAGATTTCTGGGATGATATTTGGAATGTTAAATTGCAGTCATTCTGATCTTGGGTGGCCTTGGCCTGCAATGGCTTGGGGTGGGGCCTGTGTTCCCAACCAGAGACTGAGGCCGGGTCAAGGTGATGAAAACACCAGGTCCTAACCACTAGACCAGTGGTCAGTGACGAGGGCCCTGGCCCTTTGGCTTTGCAGAAAAGAATTTCCACAAAGATGGAAAGTAATGAAACAAAGTATTTATTAAGAGGAAAAAAGAGTACAGTATGTGTGGATCGATACATGGGTGCACGGAGTAAGAGAGTTGCACCCTTGTGGCAGTTTAAATTACTTTTATGGGGCGTTTCTTCCAGTTTCCTTTGACCAGTCATTTTGATTTACCTGATTCACAGTTCATATTTTGTATGTCTCAGAATCCTTACATGTGTGCACACGCATCTCTTAGCCAAGAAGGATTTTACTGAAAAGGTGTCTAGGTAGGGAACATCCCTTGACAAAACTCTCCTTTGGACTCCAAGGAACCTTTTCTGTGCATGTGTGTCATCGGGGAGGGCTCCTGAATTCAAGAAAAGAAATGTAGTCTGGGTAGGGCTCACTCACCTCCCTTAATTGTCCTGCTATTCTCATCTTGGAGTTCCGGTCCATAAGGAATGAATCTCCAGTCACTTTACCTTGTGGTGGGAGTTGGGGACATCTGCCTCCTGCCTCATGGAAAGACTTATCATCAGTTCCAATGGAGAATCTGAATCCTGAATGAGAGGTTTTTTTTTTTTTTTTTTTTCCACTACAGCCCTTCACTGATGGTGATTGGAAGGATTTCTCTTTTATACAGCTGGGTCACTTTTCATCCTGGTTAAGTTTTGATAGATTGAGGATACGATTTGGTCTAGGTTTTTTTTAGTTTCCTAGTTTTTCTGAAACTGGAGTTTTGGAGATCTCATTTTCTAAGGTTTTTAAAACCAATACCCTATAATTAAAAGAACTCAAATAAATACTGACAGAACAGACATTTTTATTAAGCAGTGTCTCCCTAGTAAGGCAGTGACCTCAAAAATAAAACAAATTTAGGATTTGCCTTGTTATGGAACAAATAAGTCATAGATCGGTTTCAAGTGTAGACAAGTTTATTTCAACGGAAATAAGCTAATACCATTAGAATTTACCAGGTGTTTGGTATGTGCTGAGTGCTGGGGGCAGGGAGGGGTACAGGGTCAGGCTCTGCCCAGGAGGTCTGTATATGCAGCATCTAGGAGGTGAGTCCACAAAGGCTGTTCCATGAGGTGGTATGAATGTCCCGAAGGAGGGAAAATGAGAAGAGGTAAGAGGGTTTAGAAGGACTTCATGACAGAAGCAGGATTTGCTACACGCTTGAGGAGGCACTTTGATAAGATTGTCCAAAATTTGTGTGTTTGTGCTTAGTCACTCAGTCATGTCTGACTCTTTGCCACCCCATGGACTGTAGCCCGTTGGGCTCCTCTGTTCATGGAATTTTCCAGGCAAGAATCCTGGAGTGAGTAGCCATTTCCTCTTCCAGGGGATCTTTCTGACCCAGGAATCAAACCTGCATCTCCTGCATTGCAGGTTGGTTTTTTACTGCTGAACCACCTGGGTAGCCCAATCTCTACCAACTTGCTTATAAATACGAACTATTGAATTTGGAGATTTTTATCTGAATAAGAAGGTGTCATGAAAACTTTAAAATGCAGATGCATTTGAAGGAACCGATACACACAATTAAAGAATCTTTGCTTTGCATGTGAAGTCACTGTAGGATACCATTTATACTTCCTATCGTAAGCTGCGAGTATATTATGCCCCCGCAAGGCTTTGCTTAGGTTTGATAAGGGAATACTAGGGGTGGGTTAATTGCCTCTATAATTGTGTAAACTTCTTTTATATTTGAAAATACTTCAAATGAAATAGGAAAGCTGCAGACTGATTGCATTATGTGTAAAATGTTTATGTTTGCATGAGTTATATGAAAGACTATTTTAACTTTCAGAACTGATATTTATTCAGATTTCAGGATAGAGTTTATTTATAAAGAATGAAGAGACCCCTTAACTTCTAAAATACCTGATAATGCTAAAAAAAAAAAAATAAGGCTTCCAGATGCTGAATTTTCAAGTTTTCCCACTTCTTATGTGATTATTCTAAAATTAAGAGCCAGATGTTTTTTAATGCATTAACTATAAGTGTTGGATGGTTGATTTTTCTAAACTTTTACATAAATATTTTCAGAGGG